>VXBC01009716.1:173997-297777 GCA_013399945.1 Ploceus nigricollis
GTTTTAGGGAAAGTCTCTGAAAACTTCCCTGCCAAATGTCTTGTGAGCCTCACATTTCCCAGCTTATCTGCACCAGAGGTAGAGATTCTAAAACATCACAAGTCCAGGGTTTTCTCTGACCACCATTGACCAACATGACCAGCACCTTCTAGCATTTAGTAGGCTCAGCTTGGAGCCTGTGAAGGACTGGAACTGTGCAGTGACCGAGCCCTGAACAGATTGTCTGGAGAGGGTGTGGAGTCTCCTCACTGGGGATATTCCAGAGCTGTCTGGACACAATCCTGTGCTCTGGGATGACCCTGCTGGAGCAGGGAGACTGTACCAGATGCCCCACTGTGGTCCCTTCCATCCTGACCCATCCTGTGCTTCTGTGGTTGTGGTTCTATTTAAAATGGTTCTCAAAGGTGATTTGCATTCCAGCTGGGCTGCTGATGTTCCTGCTGATGCAGCCAGGAGACAGCACTGAAACTTGTGCGAGTCTCAGTGAGGACACTAGCCAGGGAGAACATCAGGTCAGTGCTCTGCTGGGCTCCAGGGGCACTGCGAGGAAGGGCATCCCTCAGCAGCAGTGGCATTCAATCAAGACCTGTTAGGATTACAAATTAAGGTGAGTAAAGCTGAGGTATTTACACTGAGGTAAGAAATAACACTGAGTTTTGCTGCAACCTGCTAGAGAGAGAGAAAGGAGCTGATGCAAAGAAGAAAACAAGTAAAAGGGAAAATGTCTGTCTCCTTAAATGCCTGTCATTCTGTGGAAATGATGTGGTGCTAGCTTGGTCTTGCCATTGAGCTTTCTCTAAAAATAAACTGGGTTGTTATTCGAGCTCTTCCAAAATGCAACATGCAGAAACTGCAAGAAGAACTAGGCCAGAGCAGTGAAGGAGAGAGGGAAAGGTCAGCAGACCGGCTGTGTTTGGCTCCTCAGATTATTCAGGAACCCTTCTTAGAGCAAAAGCTCTGGTTCATCTGACAGAGGACTCACAAGCATCCCTGCAGAGCAATAGATTGGCCTTTCTGATGAGGGTTTTCAGAACCTGAGCAAAGCTGTGAGTGGGACATAACCAGCTGGAGGATGAGGGATGAAATCAGCACTGTCATCCAGCACACTCAAACAAAAATTTATCTCAATTTTTCCAGCTTCCTCACATTATCTCTGAGGGGAGAACTCATCACACTCTGCAGCCTCCTCACCAGGGGAAGAGGAGGGCCAGGCCCTGATCTCTGCTCTCTGATGACCAGGGACAGGACCCAGGGCATGGCTGGAGCTGGGTCAGGGGAGGGTTAGGGCGGATATCAGGAAAAGGTTCTTCCCCCAGAGGGTGCTGGGGCACTGAACAGGCTCCCCAGGGAATGGTCACAGCCCCAAGGCTGCCAGAGCTCCAGGAGCATCTGGACAGCGCTCTCAGGGATGCACAGGGTGGGGTTGTTGGGGCGTCCTGTGCAGGGCCCGGAGCTGGACTGAATAATCCTTGGGGGCCCCTTCCAACTCAGGATATTCTATGATTCCATGATTGTAAATTCAACTTCTTTGCTTCTCAGAGGAACTTTTTATTCTGGTTACTTTGGATCTGCTTCTTAGACACAAAAAAGTATTGATCTTTCTGCTGTGCACTGATGATGATG
Source organism: Ploceus nigricollis (assembly GCA_013399945.1). NCBI lineage: Eukaryota > Metazoa > Chordata > Aves > Passeriformes > Ploceidae > Ploceus > Ploceus nigricollis. The sequence continues at coordinate 175,621 of VXBC01009716.1, forward strand.
TTCAATCTCCCAGGTTTAGGTATTAGGGCTTGGCCTAACGCTACAGAGCTTTGCAACAGAAGTGCCTAAGCTGCAAGTGTGAGTCTCCTGGGCGAGCAGCAGCGCCAGGGCGAAGGATGGCACCCGTGATCCGGGAAAGGCGAGGGCTCTGGAGCGGGAAGGGGCCGCGGCGGGCGCTGCAGAGCGCGGGAAGAGCCGCCAGGGGGCGCCCGCGCCCCGCGCCCGGCCCTCAGGGCCCCGGGACAGCCCCGGAACCCGCGCTGGGAAAGGAACGTCCCCGGGGCTCACCTGAGCGCCGCCTCCGCCACACAGCCCGCAGCCACAGCTCCAGCACAAGGGAAGGTATTCGGCCTAGGGGCTGCCCCTGCTCCCTGCTCGCAGCCCCTATACCGCACTGAGAAGCAGCTTAAAAACAATTAAAAACATTCCCGAAGTCACTCTGCCAAGAATGAAATTCTAAGAACTGTGTTCTCCAGCAGACCCAATTTGCGGCCTGTCCGCAGCACAATCTCTGTGTAGGATTTGCCAGGGTTATGCCTCTCTTCAGCCCAGCACATCCTTCAGAGGAGCATTACACAGGCAGAGAAGTGCCATGGCACAGAACTGAAGAAATTGAGCAAAGGTTTCTGCTGGGTGTAAGTGCAACGAGCAAGAGCAGCTCCCAAATGACCATCAAAAAAGGAAACCCAATCAAGTAGCTAAGCCACGAGGCTCTAAGTCAGAAGGTACAGGCTTTCCAAGCTGTTTTCTCGCAAAGCCAAAGTGGGTGACTTCAAAGTCTCTCTCAAGCTCTGTCTGAAGGGCTGTCACTTTTGCAAAAGGACCTGTATGAAAGCATGCACTTAGAAGAGATGTTAACAGTGTAGGCTCATGTTTGAGACTTGATCCTCTAAACCACGCGTGAGACACTGCTGGAGTTTTATCACCGCAGCAAAACACAGTTGTTTTTAATGGTGATACAATAGAAATAGGTCGGAGCTGATTCAGTTGGCACTGGCTCATTTACAGGCGAGACTGTCACTGGTGTCACCCCTTGAAAATGTCAGTTCCGAAACCTGTGGAGGAGAGACAATGCAGAAATTTGAGGTTAACGCCACAGCGTGAAAGGAAGATACAAAGGAAACTAAACAGACACAATTGTTGCATTAAATATTTAACTTTGCATCTGCTTCAAACAGCTATCAAATGAAATTATGTTTCAGTCTTCATTTAGAATGTATTTGGTGTTAAAGCACAAACCAGTTTCAAACTGAGGTCAGACCTCTGGGCAACCTGGAAGAATTTCTCAGATTTTTAGATAGCATTTATTCGATCGGGTTGAGAAGTCCTGAAGGAGATACACTCAGCTGACCAACTAATATTTTGGTTAATCACACTGGCTGTAAGCTGTAAAACTTCAGCTTTCTGAGGGGAAAGGATGAGTTCCAGTCACTTACTGTGTTATTTTGTCCATTTTACCAGCAGGAATTTCTAGGTTGCCCAGAGGAGCTGTGGCTGCCCCTGGATCCCTGAAGTGTCCAAGGCCAGGCTGGACAGGACTTGGAGCAGCCTGGGACAGTGGAAGATGTCCCTGCCCATGGCAGGGGGTTGGAACTGGATGATCTTTAAGGTCCCTTCCAAGCCAGGCCATTCTGTGATTCTATGGGTTCTGCAGGACAAGAGCAGTGTGGTCCCAGCTGGATGTGGGTGCTGGAATCTCACATTGCTCTGCCTTGGAAACTGCTGCTTTAAACTCTTCCTTGGAACCGGCTCGCCTTTGCTGATGGTTACTCTGGGGTGTGATTTGGCTGCCCAAGCTTCTAACTGACTTGTGAGTAATGTCTTTTATCCATCTACATATAAATATCAATGTATTGATACTACTCTGAGCAAAGTGCTACTGCCCATCAGTGTTAACTGAGCTGATGTAACCAGAATGAACATCACCAAGTATTCCGTGTTCTGCAAAGGGGCAAACTTGGTCTGTTCCCTGGTCCCGGTGTGGAGGAACACACTCAGTGCAGGGAGCTCGGGGTGCAGCTGCAGTGGAGCTGCAGGCTGAGCTCCGGAGCAGCCCAGCTGAGACAAGAGGCTGGCAATTGCCAGCCCTTCACCCAGCACAGCGCCCTGTGGCACCAGGCAGGGGATGGACACTCAGAGACACGACAGGAGATGAAAACCCGGACTTTCCTACCCTTAATCTGTGAGGGTGTAAAAGCACAGGGGTTCCCTTGGGCTGCGTCCCTCCTGGAAGGCCACCAGCTCGGGCTGTTGTTTTAGTAATTGCACCGCGACTGAAGTGTTACGGATCGGGACATCTGAGACTCTGGTAAGGGAAACCTGGAATTGAGCCAGTAAGGAAACCCGGTCCGACTGTGAGTGTGGGGGACGCAGCTGGGAAGGGGCTTCAGTGCCAGCTCAGGCGCTGCGAGTGACACTCACCGTGGCTCCGGGATGCTTACACCAGGAAGTTTCCTTAACGCCAGCGTCAGGAGACGCTGCGAAACCCGGAGTTTTAAGGTGAAAGCCTCCTGACTGCAACTGCAGAGTGAGAATGCGGAACCACTTAGGGTGCAGCAGTCCAGGTGTAAACCTCACACTGCCACGCCCACCACTGAACCCCGTCCCCAGGCGCCACATCCGCAGGGCGCTTAAATGCCACCAGGGCCGGTGACTCCACCGCTGCCCTGCCGCCTGTCTGAATGCTGCTTAGCCCTTTGGGAATACAATTTCTTCCCGATGTCCAATCCCGTGAGGCCGTTCCCTCTCGTCATGTCGCTTGTGGCGTGGGAGCAGGGCCAGCTCTCCCCTTTCATCAGGGAGCCATAAACCCTTCCCGGATCCTCCTTTTCTACCGGGAGCCGCCTCCGGTGACGTCAGAGCGGGACGCGAGGCGGGGGCATGACGTCACGGCGAGGCGCGCGGCGCCGCAGTGCGGGCAGTGGGACGTGCGCTCACCTGCGCTCAACCTGCGCACATCTGGGCACATCTGTGCTCACCTGCGCGCACGGCTGGGCATACCTGCACACCTCTGCGTCCCCCTGCGCTCACCTGAGCTGCCGTGCGCCATGGTTCGCTTCGGGCTGACGGTCGTGCGGCAGTGAGTACCGCCCGCGCATCCCCGGCGGCGGCCGCGTCCCCTCCTCGGTCACGGGCAGCGGGAGGGGGCAGCTGAGCAAAAGCTCTCAGGCGGGGCAAGGGTGGTGTGAACATTTTTCCCGTGAAACGTTAATGTGGTCGTGACTCGGGTGGAATTCCCAAGGTGACTTTTTTCTTCCACTCTGTTGACAGAGGTATGTAGCTGACTGAACCAAGTAGCTCCAGCTTCCTGCAGCTGTCAGGAGAAAACTCTTTAATTTGTAGGAAGGCTGAGCTTTTTTTCTTCTTTACTATAAGCCCCGAGGGCAACAGGGGAGGGGGGATTCTGCCCTCTGCCCCGCTCTGGTGAGACCCCCCTGCAGGGCTGTATCGAGCCCTGGGATCCCAGCACAGGAAGGACAGGGAGCTGCTGGAGCCAGGCCAGAGCAGGGACACGAAGGGGATCAGAGGGATGGAGCAGCTCTGCTGGGAGGAAAGGCTGAGGGAATTGGGATTGTTCAGCCTGGAGAAGAGAAGGCTTTGGGGTGACCTCAGAGATGGAGAGAGACACTTGACAAGGGGTCTGGAGTGACAGGACAAGGGGGAATAGCTTCACACTGACAGAGGGGAGGTTTTGATTCGCTGTCAGGTAAAAAAAGTTCCCTGTGAGGGTGCTGAGGCCCTGGCACAGGTTTTCCAGAGAAGCTGTGGCTGCCCCTGGATCCCTGGAAGTGTCCAAGGCCAGGCTGGACAGGGCTCTGAGCAACCTGAGATAGTGGCAAGTGTCCCTGCCCATGGCAGGGGGTTGGCACTGGATAATCTTTGAGGTCTTCTCCAACTGAGTTCATTCCATGAGTCTATGATTTCTTCTGCTCTGACTTCCTAGGCTCTTTTTCTTCCGGGTGTGGAAGATACCACACCTACCCTTGATAATCTCTGGAACTGTTCCCCTGTAAAGTTCAGAGAACCAGCTACCAACACGTGCTTGTCAAAAGAAGGCTCCAGAGTCTTCCTTCCTGCAGCTTTGTTCTCTCCAGCATGGAGGTGTAGTTGTTACAGATAAATTGTGCTGCATTGATGATAAATTTTATTCCAGATGGCTTTGTCTCATTAAAAACTGGCAGCATGATTGGAATTGATTTGAAAATGTTTTTTTATTGTTATAAAATCTTAGTGTGCATTGTTTTGAAAAGAGTTTGTGCTGCATTGTGTCTCATTTTTTTTACATTCAGGTGCTGCTGTCTCTTGTTGATATTTAATACAACAATGTTTTTGAAAATCCACTTAAATGATGACAAGTTAATTTTTTTTGTTGTTGTTTACAATCTCTTTCAGTGGAGAAACAAGATACAACAAAGACAAGATACTGCAAGGTTAGTAAGAGTTATTCTGTTAGCTGGTTAGAGATGGAAAATCATGGTGAAATCCTGTCACCAACTGCTGAGATGTCATTCAGCAATAATACTGTAAATCTTTAGAGACTTTATGTGTAAGCCAGGACATGGCTTTCATAACGTTACAGAAGATTTTAAGTCACCCTCCACGGAATATCAACAGATGCTGATGCACATTGTGTTTTAACAGGAGTATTAGAAGAGTTCCTTTTTCTACACGGGGAAAATTATGTTGCATGTAATCAAATAAAATGGTAGCAGCACCTTTTACTAAGGACTCCACAGCACTGTGTTAAATCCCAGTAATAGGAAGTTTGGGAAAAGGAGCTGCAGAAGGATGGGTAAAGATCCTGATGTGAAGGGGGCTGTTGCCTCAAGAAGGGAATCTGTTACTTGCAGTAAAAACCTGCAGGAGGGCAAGGGAGAATGAAAAGTAAAGGTTATTTACATGCTTGAATTGTTCAATCCCAGCTCTTTCTAGGAAGGCAATGTTGACTAGACACACTTAAAACTAGATTTCACCTTAGTGGCTGCTGGCTTGTGCACCCAGAACTGCACACACTGAGCTGCCTGGATGTTTACTGTAGGAAAATCACGACTGGGGCTGTACTTTGAATAAATGAGCTTTCTACAATACTTCATGTTGTGAAGGAGAATTGTACTTCCAGATTTTCCTCCCTCTGACATTGCAATTTACAGTTCTTGCAACATGGATATGTGCTCATAATAAAATAAGTAAAGAATATTCCCCTTCTTTACTTACTTAAAAATGTTGATGATGCATTTTGATTTCCTAGCTCCTTGGGTCAAATGAGGTGTAGAGGACTCCTTTCCAGTGTAGAGAGAACATAGCTTCTGTTTTTGAGCAAGCCTCTTCTGAACTGAGACGTGTAAGCCTTTACCAGCACACTGGGGTCAGACATCTCACATGTCTGAATTACAGATGAGGTGCTCAGAACTCAGGTTCTGGATTTCTGTTGTCCTGTCTTTTGCTGTTGGATTATGCATTTTCTGGGTGAAAGTAGTTTATTTTCTTTGTTCTGAATCTGATGGGAATTTCACTCTCTCTGCTCTGGCTTCCTGCAGAACTAGAATGGGTGAAAGGTGTGGATGTAGCAATCTGTTACACATTTGTTCCTCTGCCAGAGTTCTGGGTTCTCCTGCAGACTCTGAGCTGTGGCAGGAGCACACCTGTTCTACTCAAGCTGGATTTCCAAAGTGCTGCTCCTCTCAACACTGTCCTAGAGCTCTGTGACCAGTTATTCTCAGACTTCCTGGCTGGAAACAATTTTTGGGAGGTTTGCTGCTTTGCAGCTGGGTTTGCTCCAGCTTGCCTGAGCATTACTGTCAGTGTGTGAGGTGGAGAGGAAGAGACCACAACGGATTGTGTTTGCATCTTGTTCTCTCAGCAGTATTGTCCTCTTTCTTATTTTCATTTAACAAATCTGTTTATAAAGTTTCAGCTGTGAGATACCTCTTGCAGGAATCCAACCAGTGACCCTTCTAAAAATGGTCACAATTTATTAAATGTAGGTCTCTGTTTTATGTTTAAATTTGTCAAAGGTATAGATGAATGTAATTATCATTGATAATGACCCTTCTCTCTTCTAGACTTTACTCCTTTTTATCATTAAATATGTGTGACTGAGTTTAGGGAAGACCAGAAGAGCAGTGGCTTTTCCTAATGATTTGCTTTACTAAAGGAGAAAGATTTTCTTATGACTGGGCAGTTTCTTTATTGTTGACATGCCTGGTCAGCTGCTAAATGGTCTAAAATTTGCATGTCTTAATGTTGTGGGATTTTTATTTTGTAGGTCAAGGAGTGGATGAGCCACTTTCTGCAACTGGTTTCAGGCAAGCAGATGCTGCTGGTTTATTTCTCAGTAATGTGAAGTTTACCCATGTCTTTTCAAGTGACCTCCTTCGAGCAAAGCAGGTAAGTGCGTCTTGAGACAACAGCTGGCTTCCAAATCTGGCATTTATTTGCTGTTGGTGATGCAAAAATAATGCAGTGACAGAGCCAAGAGCTGCCCCTGCATCCCTGGAAGTGTCCAAGGCCAGGTTGGATGGGGCTCTGAGCAAGCTGGGGTAGTGGAAGGTGTCCCTGCCTGGGGCAAGGGTTGGAACTGTGTAATCTCTAAGGTTCCTTCCAACCCAAACCAGTCCATGGCTCCATGATTTGCCATTATTTAATATGGGCATTGTTCTTGCTAAAGGAGTAATGGGGACTTCGAGGTATCACAGACAGAAATGAGTTCTTCTCAGAAGAAGCAAACCAGACTGGCTGTGACATTGTTGTGCTGTCCCAGGCTCTGTTGGCTGCGTGCTGTGTTCTTCTGAGGAATGCAGACCAATGCAGGCAAGGTTGAGTTTTGCTGTGAAATCAGTACAAGGCTCATTAAATGGGCAGAGATGTTGGATTTTGTCAGGCATCTCACACCTCTTGCCTTGATGCAGTAAATATACAATATAGATTAAATAAAGAGGAAAAATTACTACATGTGACCTTCTGTGCAGAATTATGAAATACTCAAAATTAGGGAACCAAAACTTTTAAAGTTAGAGGTCAGCTGTTCTAGGAAGCTCATGTCTCCTGTGGAGGCCCTATCTTTAATTCTCTCTTCTGTTACTGATCCTGTGTTTTCAAGAGACATGTAGGGGAGTTGAAATTCCTAAGCCATTCTTGTTTGCTTGATTTTTGCTGTGTTGTCCTGCTAGAAGTCTGTGAAGCTGTGTTGTAAACCAGATCAACCAAATGTAGTATAAATCTCCTTTTTTTTTCCTTGAAACATACACCATCAACATTGCTCATCAGTTTTGGAGCACAATTCCAGAAACTTGTTTAAGTTCCACAACTTAAACAGAAAAGAAAAGAGACAAGGAGGGAAGAGTGCAATAGCTGGATATTTTAAATGTGCAGAATAGCTGCCTGAATCACTTCCTTTACATGTGTGAATGGCAGTGATGATATTCTAAAACATTAAGAGTGCTTTCTAACTTTCATAAAGCTGTCTGTGCTGTGTGCCTGCCTTATGGGAATTGGTTTAGGATTTTTTTTCTTATATTAGAGACAGCCTTTTCCATGAAGAGCACTTTCAGAATTGCAGTCTCCTAATGTGAAATACCTGAATTTTTCTTTTGCATACAGGAAATGTGTTTTGCCATTTATTTGACAAGCTGTCCAGATGTTGGGAAAGCTTTCCCAAAGATTTGTAAAGCTGAAGTTTCCATGTGGTCAGAACTCCCTTTCTTGGCAGCTGCAGTTCTATGAAGGGCTTGTTACTACACTGTCACTTCACAGCTTGAGTATGGGAGGAATGTACAAGTTCTGTTGCAAAAGAGGAAATTCCTGCATATAATCATACAAATAACTGTGCTATGCATATACACAAGGAAGTGGATTCAACTCTGTCTTTATTTCTGCGTTACTCTTTGACAGAAGGTTAAAGTTCCAAGACCAAATTTGTCCTAAGCAATATGTTAAATGTGCCAGTAGTACAACACAGCTGCTTACTTGTGCCAGAATCCAAAGAGCATTTTCAAAATGAGTTCTTTAAATGTCAGATTGATTGGGTGTGGATGTTTGCACAGCCCAAACTGTCTGTGAAGCCAGTGCAGTCTTCACACTTGGGTGCGTGTAAGAACAAGGAGCAGGTCAGGTGTCCTCTGGTTCTCAAGAAAGACAAGGAGAGGACCCAGTGGAGGCCACAGGGATGATGAGGGTTCTGGAGCATCTCTCTTATGAGGGGAGACTGCAGGAGCTGGGCCTGGTTAGTCTGGAGAAGATTGAGAGGTGATCTCATTAATGCATAGAAATATCTCCAAGGGGTGTCAGAGGATGGTGCCAGGCTCTTTCCAGTGGTGCCCAGTGACAGGATGAGGATCAATGGACACAAACCAAAACACAAAAAGTTCCACCTTCTTCTTGAGGAAGAATTTCTGTACATTGAGGGTGGCAGAGCCCTGGAACAGCTGCCCAGGGAGGGCCTGGAGTCTCCCCCTCTGGAGACATTCCAAACCCACCTGGACACGCTCCTGTGTCACCTGCTCCAGGTGACCCTGCCTGGGCAGGGTGATCTCCAGAGGTCCCTTCCAGCCCTAAGGATTGGCTGTGGCAGACAGACAGGTGTCAGATGTTTTTTCAGTTGGATTAACTGAGCAATTTCGGGGAACACAGCTGTGAGTCTGGCCCATGTACTACATGTAAAGAATGTGTGGACATGATTGCTCTGTGATATATTCAAGAGAAGATGTGGCTCTTATCCCAGTAAACCCTGCTGGCCACCTCTCATGGGTGCTGTTTCTTCAGCTGTTCTGGACTTTGATTTGGGAAGGAACTGCCAGAAGATTGCAGCTTTTCTATTTTTATGGCCTGGTCTGGGCCATCTATCCAATTCTGTCAGCCTGGTAGCTGAAAAATTTTGTATTTTGTTGATTTGGGTTGTTGGATGCTGCTGATGGGATTCACCTTGGCTGTGGTGGTGTAAGGCAGTGTGTCTATGTTCTGTCCAGTTGATGTGACTGTATATTCACTTTTTAGACTGCTGCTGCCATTCTAGGGAAAAACAGGTTTTGCAAAGATTTGGAAATCAAGTACGATGCAAGACTGCGAGAGAGAGTAAGTGCCAAAAGAATTTGTTATCAAATATTGAACAATTTGAAAATGTAGCTTCCTGCTGGTGGGTATCTTGGCTTATTGAATGGTAGATTTAGCAGTGGACAGCACTGTCTGATGTGTTTTTAATCACTGGATGTTGCCGCAGGCCCCCAGCCAGGTAATAATTAGCATTGACTCCATGGTTCCAAAGGCTGATCAATTGCTTTATTATATCATCTCATAGTATATTCTACTATACTTATATTACACTATATTACACTAACAAGAGCTCTCACTAGCTACTAACTCCTAACTAGAAAACCTGTGACTCTCTCTGCTGAGAGTCCCGCCACAGCTGGGGAACCAATTGGGCAATGAATCCAAACACCATCACCAGAATCCAATCAAGCAATCACCTTGGGTAACCAATCTCCAGAACACATTCCACATGGGCACAACAACGAGCAGCAGCTGAGATAAGAATTGTTTTGATTCTCTTCTCTGCTTCTCTCCCAGCTTCTCTCAGGAAAAATCCTGAGAAAGTCTGTGCCTGCTCTCTGTGGCCAGAGAGCTGCTGCCATAACTGGAAACTGAACAATTCACATCAGGGACAATAAGTTGTTTGCAGAAGGGTGAAGCAGAGCCAGAATTAAGTGATGAATGTTGTAACTATGATGCTTTAATGATTTAAATAAGGTAAGGAGCAGCACGTGATTGTAGCATTTCCTGTTTGAATCTTTTTCTCTCAGAAATTCCAGTTCTTCACTTGAAATCAGCAAGGCCTTATTATTTACTTTTAATTGCGAGGGTACTTGTGTGGTTTTGTTTCCTTTTTTTTAATGTCTTTTTCAAAAATTCTGAATTGAAGATGGATCCATCCTCTGTTGTGAAGACTTCACAGGTCTTTAGAGAAAATACTGGTTTCTTACATGTGTGAAATAATTCCCTGTAGCCTTCCTGCAAGCAAAAGGAAAATGGTGTTTATCCTCATGTGAAGGGCTTCCTACAGAAGCATTTGCACTGTGACCTCAGTCACAAAGACATTTGAATTTTGTATGCTGGGGATGAGTGTCAGTGGAAGAAAAAAATCTCCACTCAAAGATCAGGCTGAGGGTCATGTTTTGAATGTCCATGCTTTAAATGAGATGCTGCTCTTAGTGCATTTGTCTACTGAGCATATATATCTATATATCTGCTGTTTAAAAGGGTATGTATAAAGATATTTCCTCACCCAAAACTGGGATAAAATGTAAAAGGTTGGGAATCCAAGAAAACAAAGCTGAAGCTTCACAAACTGAAGAGCTGTTTGCAGCCTCTGGAAGGGGTACAGGAGACCTGACACATCCTGCCAAACCCCGTTTTTCCCTTACAGAAATATGGTGTTGCAGAAGGAAGGCCTTTGGCTGACCTGAAGGCTATGGCAAAGGATGCTGGAGAGCAATGTCCTTCATTCACACCTTCTGGAGGAGAAACACTGGATGAAGTATGGTATTTATTTATTTATTTATTTATTTATGCCCTGCTTTCTAGGCTTTTTAGCAGTGCAATTGCAGCTATTGGGAGCTTCCCACGGGGAGCTCAGCCCAGCCAGAGATATTCTCTAAGCTAAAAAATACTGCTTGGTCAGATAACAGTGGCTGCCAAGTGGGGAATCTCTTTATAACTAAAATATTGATTTTGAGACTGACTCCTCATGAAGCTGTGGCTCACAGGAGGATGATAGCAATTGTTCTCTGGAGGACAGAGGAATTTGCACAGCAGTCAGTAACTTACATTGGCTTCTGAGCCTTGTCTGTGAGAAATCTTTGTCTTTTACCTGAAGTAGTTTTGTGTCAGATTTCTGAAAGGCCAAACCTGTGCTTGCTTCACAACGATCTCTTCATTCTTCACAACGTTCCCTTCCGGCCTTTCCCTGCAGGTGAGAGTGCGTGCAAGGGATTTTTTTCAATTCCTCTGCCAGCTGGCTGTTGAGTTGGAGCAGAAGGAGCACGGCAAGCCCGGTGCCCCAGGCAGGAGCTCAGGAACATCTGGAGAACAGTTTGTTTTCCCTTGGACAAACCGCTGCAGTGAGGCGGAGCTGAGCTCTGAGGGCAGCGGATCTTCCACGGTATTAGATGCCAATATTTTGGTGGTGAGTCATGGAGCCTACATGAGGAACTGGATTGGCTATTTGGTTTCAGATCTCAACTGTACCTTGCCAGCAAATTTAACCAAGTCCCAGCTGTCTTCTGTCAGTCCCAATACTGGAGTCAGTCATTTCATTATAAAACTTGAAAACGGGAATTTGTTAAAACCCAATATCATGTGTGTCTGTCTTAACCAAGACTCTCACTTAGTGGATGTGGGAGCTGAATGTGTAGCTTCAAAAGTGTTTTAAGAGTCTCTGTGGGGGGAAAGTGGGATTTGATCACAATTTTGCTAAACTTGGGAAAAGTATCTGTAGTAATTACTGGGATTGACTGGAATTGCTGTCACTAAACTGCAAATAGGGAGACATGCAACTGCTTGCCATCTTAAAAATCACAATTTGCATGGTCCTAGTGCCCAGTATAAGTTGGCAGTAGCAAAATAAAACAAATATTCTCTGTTCTCAGAAACATAATACTTGCAGTCACTTGCATATCTGCTCCTACAGCACATATTTCAAACAACTCCTTTGCATTACTCCATAATTATTTTGGTTACCTCCAAGTGAAAGGGTTGCGGAGAGGAGAGGAGTGGTACCTCAAAGCTGAGCTATACTGTATTCTTGTTTTATTACAAAATGATATATTGTAACATGAAACATACATGTTGTCTTAAAATAAATTTTTGAATGCAATAGTAGAACCTAGGAAGGAGCATTGCCCAGTAGGACAGGTTTGGTGCAGAGCCAAGGGATTTGACTCTGACACTGAATATCTGTGAGACTCTGGGCAAGGCTCCTTTCCATTTGTAAAGCGGAAATGATGATAAACCTACCTCGCCAGGAGTATTTCCTAAGAAATTGTTCAGGTTGTCGAGATCTCTGTTGAAGAGCACTGTACACAAACACAGAGTATTTATTTTTAGCTGTGAGCAGGATGAGGAACCTTGTGTGCATGTAGTAATGGTCTCTTTTCTGGAAAAGGAACTTTCTCTCTGGGGTGAGTTGTACCTGACTGGAATCCTTCTGTCAGCTGCAGTCATGCACTTGATTCTATGAATATTTTTGCCTAGAATGAGGGAAGTTTGATTGTTTGGTGACTGTTGGTGTTAATACTGCATTCTTTCCCCACTGGGGTGTTTGTGGTGTTACAGTGTGAGCTTATCTGGTTTATGTTATTTATTAGAGTCACGTATTTTTTCTTCATTTGCATATTTTAAGCCTGTTAAAAAAAAAATTAAAGGCTCCTGAATAGAACTCCGATTTCATCTGTATTTCTTTTGAGGTAAAAATCTTTCTTAATATTGTCCTGTGAAGCTTTGCTCAGATCACATGACTTTTTTTCCTTCCTGGCCTTTTACTGTGAAAAAGACTCTTATGGCTGATGTTGTTTAAAAGTTTCCATAGCTCTTTTCAGTAAAAACATAATTCCTTCTCAGTATACTGAAGGAAAGAAGTCTTCACAGGAAGCTAGAATGGGAATATGACTTTTGCATGGACTTCTCAAGCTCTTTGTGAAATGCATCTTCTTGGAAGGCTCCTCAATACTAAATTGATGGTCACAGCCAATGAAGATAGAAAAGCTTTAGTTATGACTTCTAACAGAGTTAATGGTAGGAGAATGGGGCAGGAGTTCATTCTGAATTTGCCTGTCCCTGGTAGTGTCAGTTTATTTCAGGCAGGTTCCCTGCTGAAATAGCATTCACTATTTTATTCACATAATTCCCACTTACATAGCAGGGAATTTTACTGCCAGTGCTTTAAACTGCTGAAACTCCCCTGGAACTGCCACGTCCTGAATTTTGCCAGTCATTCCATCAATTCTTCTTGGAACCAATCATCAATTCTTAATGGAGTTGAAAATGCAAGAGGATGAGGGGAGATGTGACACATTTTTCTCCCTAAGTCTGTCATTTCATCAAATATTTCAAAATACACTAGTGATTGGGGTGCTTCTCACTGTAAAAGGTTTCTTTATCTTTCTTGCCTGCTCTCAAGCAGGTAATTAATATTTTGTTCTTGTTGATGATGCCATAACTTAGGAGAACATCTACTTTGTTAAGTGCTTTGCCACTGCTTGGGTCACACTATTCCCAGAGAGATTTTTGATTCTTCCTCTATAATGTGCTGTACCTTCTTTTTTTTGTATTTATAGGTCGTTAAAATTTAAATCCAGCCTAAGAAACCTGTCTGTGTGATTGTTTTCTTTACGTTACTGTTACCAAATTCTTTCCTCTTGTAAGTCTCACACAGGGCAAGTAGATGGTGCCGTGTTGCCTAACGAGGAAAAATACCAAAGGGTGAAACCACTCAGGTTTTCTGAACAGCTCCTATCTTAATGAAGTCACATTTTTCAGTGAAAATGCATCAGAATCTCCCAATTCAGACTTTGTAAAACACACTAAAATGCTGCAAACACATCTGCCACTGGCCAAGGGAGTACAAGCAGTCAAGAGTGTCCTACAGTTGCCCAGATATGCTTTTTCCCTCAGTATCTGCTGTTGACATTGCTGGAGACAGGACACCAGCCTAGGTGGACTTATAGCCTGCCCTAAAATAGTTGCATTTGTTATTTCTGCTTTGTTATGTCACATGTCAGGTTCCCTCTGCATTAAAAAGTCACTAATTTTGGAAGCTTCTGAAGCTAATTCTAAAAGCTGTTTTCTTTAGGTCTGTGTATAGTACTCCTCTATTTAAGTTTTTACATCAACTCTGAGACTAAATCTTACTTTGGTCAAGTGACTCTTGTGCATGTGTACAGTAAATCTGTACAGTTTATTGAGATCATGAGAAAGGAGAGCTGCAGCAATAGATGGGTCTGTTAGGAAAAGTAACAGAACATAAATATTTGAGGGACTACTCAGTAGTGGCAATGGATGCTGGCTCCATTCCTCACACGTCTGCCTCTCCTCGAGCAGCTATCAGGCAGAGAGCTCTGGTAGTACCACAGTGTCGCATCTTGGGGTTCTTGGGGACCCCAAGACTTTAGGNCCACAGTTTCCTTCCTCTAAAGCGAAGATATTTTCTCTATTCCCACAGTTCTCTGTTGAAGACTGTTGTCCAGACGTAGCCCTGCCTTTGCAAAAGGAGGAGGTTTTTCCTTTTTTTTTTTTTTTTTGAATTTAGAACATAATTTAAATAGATGCATTCTCTATCCAAGCTTTTGGCTGCCTCAGATCCACAACCCACATGCCTGGACTTAAAATACGTTTGATTTCCCCCAGATGTGTCCTGCTTTTGAGGGTTTTGGCCATGAACTGGAGGTTTTTGGATCTTGGTAATCCCAGGCAAATGGCAGCTGCGTGGCACAAATGAACTGCACAGTGATTTGTGAGCTGCTTCTCTGGTATCCATGGATATGGCAGAGCCACTGTGGGGCATCTGTGTGTGTGTGGTGACTCCAGTGCCATTCAGGATGGTCTCATGTGACAGACAGCTCTGCTGTAACCTGCAAACAGCTCTGGGATTCCTGGGGTGCAGGGACCCCGTGTGGCAGTGCATTACTTACCTGAGTGCCAGAGTCTGGCAGGAGGGCCCCGAGGGCCCAGAGGGTAGAAGGGACCAAGATACTGGGATAAAACCCAGGAATTTTGAGCAGGCTGTTACTGGTCACCAAAGGAGTGCACCTGAGGTCCAGGCAGAACTCCTTTGAGTGTAATATTCTTTCCTTCTGATGCCCAACTGGGTCATCCAGCCATAGCTGAATGGGAGCAGGGTGGTGCAGGACACTTGACTGTAATAAGTCCTGAATGTGTTTTGGAACAGCTGGCCATTCAAAAGTGAATTTACTGAATTTAAAAGCTGAGGGGAAAAAAAGGGTTTTGATTTTAGAGGGCAGGAATCACAAAATTAGTTTTCGAATCATGAAATATCCTGAGTTGGAAGGGACCCACAAGAATCATTGAGTCCATCTCCTGGCTCTGCATGGGACAGTCCCAAGAATCACACAACTTAATTCTACTTCTCCAAAGAAATTTAAATAATGGTTAATGCAACAAATTCTGAAGGAGAAAGTAATTACAGACAAGAGAGGTTAATGAAACCTGGAATCTAATTAAATGAGTTTTTACCATAAGTAGTTCACAGTAGAATAAATGGGTAGATCTTTGATGAAGTAACTAATGTACAGGCAAGGGAAAAATGAAATATGATCTAGGTGAATCTTAATTGAATGGTTAATGCCACAATGGAAACCATCAACTCAGCTGGAAAAGATAAATGTTGCTCAGGAGAAAAAACATGGTGAAGAAGGTATGCAAGGAATTAGTGGGCACGGCAGTAGTAATGTCCAAGGTCAAGCACTGAGCTGGAGTAAAGCTGCTATTTAAGTCCCTTAAGGGGCAATTTTTTTTGTAATGAGTTCGAACAAAAATACAGGAATGTGGGAATATTAGTGAGAAGGCATAATCAATAACTATGTGGGGCAGAATAGCATGCAGAGGAGGAAATGATGAACTTCCAATCTTACAACTGGTTGAGTCTTCACAGAATGGATCAGGCTGGACCCTGACAGTGGCTCATGTGGTGCCACTGTTCTGGTTTGAAAGCAAAACCAGTGAGAGACTCCAAGTCAGAAATACAATCTATTAGGAAAAGGAAAAAGAAAACAACAACAAAAAAACCCAACAAAATACATGCACTAATACAAGAGAAAAACCACTGACAGAGTCAGAATACAACCTGACACCCTGTTGCTCAGGGTGTTGGTAGCAGTCCAATTNACTTGGTTACTGCACAGGACAGAAGTTCTGCCTCCTGCCCAGGTGGAACTTCCTGGGATCAGTCCCTGCCCGTTCCTCTGGTGCCATTGCTGGGCCCCCTGGAGCAGAGCCTGGGCCCTGCTTGGAGCCCTCCCTGGAGAGGCTTTTAATTTACCAAGTATCTTTTATCCCAAGATCTTTGAGCCAAGATCACAAATAATTCCCAGCAGGACTGAACTGACAGACTTGTGGTTTCCCATTGCTTGTAAAAGACATTTCCCAATAGAGGTTAAAACCCCTTCATGGTCAGTCTAGACCTACTAAGACACTGTTTTTCTCATCATCTTTCACAGAACTTTTATATTTGGGGTGCATGAAACACTTAGGAAGCTGAAACCTGTGAGGCTAGAAGTCACAGAGGACAGCAGCACACAAACATTTTCAGACACTGCTGCTACCATTTATTTGTTCACTCAAGCACTTCTGGAAGGGGGAGCTTGAACAGACAATGCAGAATCCACCATTTGGAGAGAATGGAAAAGTTTATTGGTATTTTTGTGAAAGGAAATTGGAGAGAATGGAAAAGTTTATTGGTACTTTTATAAAAGGAAATAGTCTCTACAATACATTATTATAAATACTTATAAATATTCTGCAGGATTTAAATAAATAAATAAATACTGTGCCATAAATAAGTAATGTTTTCTTACTAGCTGGTGATTGCCAGCATCTCCATTGAAGAATAAATTCTTTTAAGTTTTGATACAGTTGCATATAGTTACAAATATGGTTTTTTGATGGAAAATCCACCGTATATTCAGTCTTAGCTTACTTATCCCCTGGCTACTGATAGAATGAGCAATCCTTCTTACTCTGTTCTAGTGTAGGAATTTAGAGATAGTCTATAGATTTAACCCCACCAATATTTCCCATCAAAGTTTAATGTGGACAGAGCTTTTAATTGTTCCAGTTGTTGTAGGGAAGTTGCCTCAGAGTCCTAGAGAGGAGCTGTGTGAAGCTTCCAACAGTTAATGCAAAATGCAAACTTTGCCGGTGTACTTGAAGTCCAGAGCTCTCAAGGAGCAAAAGCCAAGAATAACGATATAGGAATCAAGTAAAGAGATCAAACTAGGATATAAATAAAATTACACCTCTCCACTGTATAGACAGCAAGTTAAAAAGTCTTGCTGTATTTTGAATAAGCAAGAAAAAGCACAACTGTCTGCCTGCCTGCAATTCCCTTAATTCCTTAGAATCACTCTTTTCCTTCAGAAATTAATCAAAAACCATGATAACTTTAGAAAAACAAATTGCAAGAGATGGCACTCTTGGACTAATCCTGATCATTTGGCTTGTCCTGTGCTCCTAAGTATTCATACTAATTAGGAGTCTCTCCATCTAGGAAAACTATTCTCAGAGCAGAATCAGGGACCTTTGACTTTTCCAACATAATGAGTGGGATATGGTAGAAAAAGAGATACGATGTATCCATACAAATATGGATACATGATACAAATATGGGGGGAAAAAGAGATTATTTTAAAAGCTGTCAGCAGTCCTGCTGCTGTGCTAAATCCAGAAAAAAATAAATGAAAGCAAGAAGCACTGGGGGTTCTTATTTTGATTTTGTTGCACTGATGTAACAACTCCAGTGGCTTCAGTGAACTACTTCATGAGAAAGAAAAAAAGAACAGCATCCAACCTAATGTTTTTTGTATGTTGATGTGAGCACACTGAGGAGCAGTGTACCACTTCAAATTGTTGTCAGGCTGATAAATACTCTAAATAAACAGAGCAGAAGAATCTGTGTTTTGACATGCAAAAAAACCCCACAAAATAAAACCCTCAAATCTCTGCCACACTGTATTTTGTGCTGCTCATCAGTGCCTTGCACCTGACTTCTGCAGAGTTCATCAAGAATAGCTTTTTCAAAATGAACTTACCCAAAGCATAAACCAAACTAGGGGAAAGGTTTTGTCACCATTAGAGATCTCCTCATTAATAATATTTTCACTCCTACAAGTTTAAAGCATCTGATACTTGCTCAGGGCTGAATACAAACATGGATGCTAACTGGGCATTCCTTTTCTAAATACAAACCTAATTTTCACTCATTAGATGACAGTCTTCATTATAGTCTAAATATTAATCCTTTGATCCTTATAAAACATAATTTATTTTTTGATTTTTCCCCTGCATTGTTCAGTATTATGCAAAACAAACTGTCCTGCTTAACACACTACTGATCGTTATTAATCCTGGTACTTCTCTCTGAGTTGGAAAAATGCAAAACTAATGATCTTTATTTCCATATTGGGATTCTAGAATTTAGAAAATGTAGAACTGTGATAAAGAACCACTTGAGAGAGAGACTCTCCTCTTTTTTTTCAAAACCTCAGCTTGGATTCAGTGTCAGAAATTGCTCTTTTTCCACAGGACCCTTTAATCCTGTCCTGTTGTCCTGTCAGTTCCTCCAGTTTGCCATGTCTGCTGCTCCTATAACAGCAGAGTGCCTTTTTTTGACTCATATGGGTGAAGAGAGAATGAAGCTCCAACTTAAAAGCTAAAAACAAGGAATCACAGGTTGGAAGGGACCTCAAGGCTCATCCACTCTACCTCCCTGCCATGGGCAGGGACACCTTCCACTATCCCAGGATGCTCAGAGCCCCATCCAACCTGGCCTTGGAGACTTGCAGGAATGGAGCAGCTACAGCTTCTCTGGGCAACCTGTGTCAGGGCCTCATCACCCTCACAGGGAACAATGTTTTCCTGATATCCAATCTAAATCTACTCCTGTCAGTGTGAAGCCATTCCCCCTTGTCCTGTCTCTGCAATTTCTGATGAAGAGCCCCTCTCCAGCTTTCTTGTAGCCCCATCAGATATTGGATACATGACATGATAATTTTTATATAATAAAATAACACACCACCTGGCAGTTTGTGTGCTGTGCTTGGACAGGATGGTGCTAGTAAGAGATTCCCTGTCTGCTGGAATCTCGGATACTCCAGGTCTCTACATCAGTAACATAACATCAGTTTCCCATTTCATACAAGGGATTCCTTTTTTTTCATTTGTTTTCATCATTGATGCAAACTTAAGGTGTTTCAGACCCCAAAAGGTTTGGTTTGTGTTATTCTTTTCAAAAATGGATCTTCTTTCCAGTAGAGCCTGAACTGGAAAAATCTGACTTGTACTTACAGACAGCAGTTTACTGACAAAACAAGGTTTGAAGCTAAGGAACTTTTCCCAATGTCTCCCAGGTTTCTAAGAGCCACTTTGGCATTCAGGCTGAGTGTGACAGACAGTTCCTTTGGCCCCTGTCTTCACCTGGCGAGCGCGGGGGCCGCGGTTATCTCGTGATGTAGAAGCGGGGGCTTGGGTACCTCCTGGCCTCCATCATAGCGTGGGGATCGTCGGGGTTCACCACATCGTTCTGGTTGATCCTCATGGGCTCCCTGGGCATGTGGGGAAAGTCTGCTGGCTGCTGCTGCAGGGAGCCAAACACCGGGGTCTTCCTCTGCGGGACCAGGATCTGGTGAGGATCTACGGGATCAACATCTGCACTCCTGGTGTGTCTGTGGGGCTCGGGGGTGTTGAATCGGAAAAGAGGGATCTCATTCTTCCTGGACAGAAACTGGGAGTATGGTGGTGGGTTCATACCAGGGGAGAAGGCTTGTTTGACTCTGCCTAAGCTCACCAAGAAGTGGTGTTTGGGGGATTGGTACACATCGTACCCGTTTTCCAGCGTCCTGTGGTTGAACACACAGTCCTCTTGGCTGAAGTAATGCTGAAGGGAAAAAATAGGACACTTGTGAGCAGAGGAGTCTGGTGAATTGCAAACACTGGTTAAAGAGGGGAGGAGGGTTAAGATCTTACAGCAGGTGTTTTTCTAATCTCCCAGGTCTGTGTCTGATCCAAATGTAGATCAGAGTTGCACATCCATGCTTTCAGCAAAGGAATTTTAATGATAAACCCTGTTTTCTCCCAGAGGGTCCCCACCCATGGCTCTGTGCTACAGATTGGTACCTCACTGGATCTCATTTCTGTAATATGGAAAAGTAGAGGTTTTTGTTGTTGTTGTTGTTGTTGTTTGTTTTTTTGTTTGATTGGTTGGTTTTGTGGTTTTGTTTTGGTTTGGTTTTTTTGTGCTCATTAACCCAGGCAGGACCTGAGATGATTTTTGTCAGCTCTACAACTTAATACAATCAAAGGAGAGAGCAAAGTTTGACCTTAGTGTCAGATCTTCTCTAACACTTCCTGCTCCACCTGCAGCTACCCAGGCTTGCCCTGGCTGGGGAAATGGGCACCACAGCAGCAGAATGCAGTGGCCATTGAGCCTCAAGGCTTAGGAAAGGTCACTCACCGAGCCAAATATGTTTCCTTTCATGTCCATACACAGGTAGCGTCCACTCTTCACACCTGTGATTATTACTGAGCCAGCACCCTCAGATTTGATCATTAGGGCACCTGTTCAGAACAACAAAAACATCAAATCCATTTCAACACTGCATTTACAGATCCACAGATGCTCTGGCTGGAAATGACCTCTGAGAGTGCAAACCAACCTCCCACATGACCTGGGACTGTTGCCCACCCTAAATCAGGTTTGCTATGGCTTTGAAAAACTTCCAGGATGGAGGGCACCTCTCTGGGTGCCCTGTTCCAATGTGGCACTAACTTCCCAAAGACAACTTTTTTTCCCTCTGAAGTCCCAAATCGTGGTCTGAGGACATTGCCCTCAGTTCTGCCATTGCCCACATCCAGGGGGAGTTTGTCCCCCTCATCTTTGTAACTGCCCTGTGGTATTTTTTCAGTAGTGCCCAGCAGTGGCACCAGAAGAATGGGCAGGAACTGATACTCAGGTGGAAGTTCCACTTCTGTCCTGTGCAGTGACCGAGCTCTGAACGTTTGATTGTCCGGAGAGGGTGTGGAGTCTCCTCACTGGGGATACTCCAGAACCATTTTGACACAATCCTGTGCCCGGTGCTCTGGGATGGCTCTGCTGGAGCAGGGAGGTGGGACCAGGTGACCCCCTGTGGTGACTTCCAACCCCAACCTGTCTGTGATTCTGTCATTACATTGCCCTTAACATCCTTTTTGCTGGACTAAAACCACAACAGATCATGATCAAGGCCCCCTGAAAACCCTGTGCCAGACCAGCTCCACCTTCTACTCATGCAACATGAACTGGGGTTGCTGTAGCGCTCCAAGAGCAATGTCACTGGTGCCAGGTAAAGTGGGAATAACAACTTTGCTTGATCTGCTCCTTACATTTGACTCAGTGCCTGTTGCCTTGTCCCACCCAGGAGATCACGCCCAGGCCATGCCACCCTGGTGCAGAACTTGGCATTTCCCATTGTCTGGTGGCTCAGTGGCAGCAAATCAGTCACCCTTCCTCTCAATACTCCTTTTGTTGTCTGATTTCCATCTCTCCTGATCCACCATTCCAAATCCTGCTATGCTTGTTTCATGGCATATATGGAAAAATGTGATATTTTGCTGTTTGTTTTTCTCTAAAATCCGACACTGGTTCTTGACCAACATACCTAAAATGAGTTATATAAAATCTTTTAATATGTAGGAAGAATAACAAGACAGTGCCAGCATTTCTGTGAGTGTTGCATTATCAATTCCTTAAAAAAATAGCAGAATGTGATCCTTTTTCCTCATCAATTAAATTATAACTTTAAAAAAATCCTTATTTACTTACTTATCTAGGCTTAGATTTTTAACTGAGTGTATAAAATAGATGTAATGCTAATAGTAATGATAATAATAACAACAAGAAGATTTTTACAACAACTTAGATTTTTAACTGTGTATATATAGATGTAATAATAATAGTAATGACAATAATAACAACAAGAAGAAGCTGATTTTATAATGTATAGCTACTTGTGATTTGAATGCTGCTAAGAGATAAGTATTTTTGAAATGCTATAAAAGAACCCTAAGTCTTAAACCCCTCCCACATTTGTCTATTAACTAAAGTCTGGGCCAAGTATTTAGCAAAGGAAGAAGAATAAACTATTCTCTGTTGAAATAGAACAATAAAATATATAATAAAATAAACTGTGAAGACACAATTTGAGAACCTTTTAGTGATACTAGGGCATAGTTTCTTCTCATGAACCCCAAAGGCTCAACACTTCTTTTATGTCAGTCTGGTCTTTCATCGTTTCCCCCTTTTTAATTGATCTTTGCATGCCCGTGTTCTGTGCACATCGAAATGTAAGTTTTAGTAGTTTTCAGCCCTCCACCCCAAAATATAGATTTGATGGATGCCATCAGTTTTCCAGCACTGCTCTGGCGAGTTCCCTCAGTGCAGTTCCTTTGGTAGCACCATCAGTGGGAAGTAGCTATTTGGAGGATATCATTACCAACCTCTAATAGGAACTTCCACCAGAAACTGGGGGTGAAATCATGAAGTGAAGGATAATTCAGGTGTTTTTTCCTTGCAGGGTATTACAGGAACCATAGGACTTTAGTTGTCCTAGGCAAGGAATGAAATTCCCTATCCACTAGATTTCTTTGGCGTGATTTTATTTGTTAAACAAAAGGAGAATTATAATGATGTATATTTTCCATCCCATGGCTGTGCTCCTTTGCCTGCCTGCCTAATGAGAAGAGGGGATTTTCTATAGGTGGTGAGGGAGTAAAAAATCTTGTTGTCCCTCCCCTGCTCCCATGGAGGTCTGTAGGAAGCCACTTACTGTAGATGGTTTGGTGAGGAGCGCCGTCGATGTAGCCGTCAGCGTTGATTTGGAGGTGGAAGCTGCTCCTCTCGGTGTCGGTGTAGAGGTGCATCAGGTGGTCTCCATTGCCCCAGCTGGGACTCAGCAGTGGAGAGGAGTTGGGAAAGGCAAGGGAAGCCTTCAGGCTGCAGAGCAGCAGGAGCAGGGAGCTGCAGGGAATGCCCTGGGGAATGGCTCGCCGCTCCATGGTGGGTCAGCGTCTGCTCCTCACCTCCCCTCGTGCCTGGAGTGTGAATCCTCAGACAGGATCCCTTCTTCTCTGCAGAGGCTTATAAAGGGCAGCAACATGACATCACACAGGAAAACCTTCTCCACATCCTTGATTTTTGGCAAAGCAACATTTTAAGTGTCCCGAAACCTCAAGGGAAGGATCTCTGGCTAAGGTGTGTGGGGGAAAAATGTAAGGTTTCTAAAGACAGCGCACGAAAGCTAATCATATGTTCAAATGTTATCTACAACCCTGTGACATCTGAAAGCTTCCCACGCCTCTACTGTTGGATCCAGGAAGGGCAATCCACTGTACTTGAACTGAAGGGAATGACCCTTCGGACCTGAATTATCTTTCTTTTTTGCCAGATGTGTTTATTCAGACTCCCACCTCCCCTCACCGTTTCCAAGCTGCATTCTGATTTAATGGAAACATCAAATACAGCTAAAATTTTGTTGCAAATGTACCAAAAGTTAATATTAAGTTGTCCTGAGCCTGATTCCCTCTTCATTATCGGCTAAGTTCCACACCAAGCCTGTTGGGCTGATATTTGTGTCACTCCATTCAAGTGAAGGGAACTTGATACGAGCAGAGCCTACTTCAAATAAACGGTCCCTTTTATTTCTCCTGTTCCCTTCTGAGTCGCATAAATAATCTAAAGTTGGCCAAAACCAGCTGAAAATAATGTGTAAAACACTTAAAAGCTGGATGTTTGCTCCTGCATTGCACATCTGGCTGGCAGTTTGTAAAAAATGTTCCAAGATCCAAGACCTGCTTCTCAGGTGTCCTGCCAATGTTGTAGGTCTTTACAAACAAATTTTCTGTTTTAAAAAAAGATGGTTATATTTATTACATGAAAATGCTGTACTAATGGGACACTGTATATGGGTGAATCAATGATAGGAGTGACAGATTCCAAAACTTGACTGTGTTTAGGTTCCTTTCAAACTTTAATATAAACTTGACAAAAGTACCAAACAATAAATGAATATTTCTTTAATGAAACCTGAGGATTTTAACTGTAGCAGTGTTAGGTTCAGTTTAGTCTCTAGCTGGACACAGCATGAAAAATTCTTAGTTTCATTAACAAGGTGTGGAGCAGTACCATCAGCATATAATGGATTGATAACATTAATGGATTGATATAGCTGTAACTTACTGGAAAAGTGGATCTGATTTTGGTTTTTTTATTGTTTAAAATTAGTAAAACCCTGCCAAATTCTGCTGCCACACCTGTGTAAATCCAGAGACTTGCGTCAGAGTATATTCACCTGTGTAAATGACAGCACTTTTTAGCCAAAGTGTATAAGGGTCAGATCTTAAACTGAGCAGGCTGACAAAGCTGGCTGCCCTGAAAGACAATCCAGGCCTCAGATGTTTTACTGGTTATAACATCTGAAATGCTTTAAATGAAAATGTAGCTTAGAAGGAAAGAAGAGTTACTTTTAAATTAAATATCTCTATTTACTGTTGAAATTATCCACCCATATTTTTCACTCTGGTCTTAGAACAAATGTTTGGGTTTTTTGGTTGGTTGGTTGGTCGGTTGGTTGGTTGTTCTGGTTTTTTTCATTGCCCCTTTGATTACACTCCTATGGAAATGTGGATATTGATACCTCAGTTGCAGAAGTGTCTCACAGAGGCACTGTACCCTCTTGGAATATTCTGTCATTCTTTTGTGACTGCAGTTTTTCTGGTTTGAAGTTTCATATTCACCATGACATTTTGCTGTGCTTGCCAGCATGCACTGATCTGATCTTTCTCCAGTGCCTTGGTGGCACAGAAAACATTCTCAGATGTTTGAAAAATGTATTCAACCTAATTTAAGCACATGCCAGTTGTGAGCATCTGTTTCTCTTTTTATAATAATCAGACAAGCAAAGATTACTTTTACAAGCTCAAATTGTTTGGCATTTTCTAAAGTTTCCCACAGAAAACTCCAGTACTAAGTTCTGTTTAATTTGATGGGCTAAAGTAAATTTATTAAGTCCCTGCTTGTGAGAATAATAATACAGATTCTGCTTTTTCATAGAGTTTTTTGCTTTAAACCTATAAATGCCCACTACATGTGGTTTGTTCTGGGTTTTGGGGGTTTTTTTACAGTCCATGTCTTTTTTTATTTTAGGCTGATCCATTTATTCCTTCTGTAGGTATTTCTCTTATCCGCTACCAATTCAGCTGTTGATGGGATGGCCAGGTGTAGGAAAGCTGCTTTACTCCTTCAGCCAAGTCTGTTATAACAGAAGTGATAACAGCCTTTCTTGTCTTGCATGTTATGCTGATGCATCAGCAATAACAATATTTCTGCAACTTTTACCACAGGAGCTGGTATTGATTTTTCAGATTTCTATATTGCTCTGTGTGTTTAATAAATTGAGATGGCTTTTCTCAGTTCTCAGCTAAAAAATTTCTTATAATTAACAGAAATTGCTTGTTGTAGGAGAAATAAAAGGAAAAAATGGGACTGAATTTAAAGATCACAACCATTTCACATTTCACATTTTCCACTTCCCACTGCAGGGGTGCTACACTGCCAGTGTCAGGTGCCACAGCGGTGCAGGGCCCACCTTAGACGTATCCTGGAAAGGGAGCTGGGAGACAGCCTGGAGGAGCTACCACCTATTGTCAATGTCAGGAACCAAGGTAAAGTGAGGAAATCCTCACTCCAGAGCAAAAGATGAAAGGAGAAGATGGATAAGACAGACCCCAGCTTTCTGGATGAAATTTATTCGAGATAATCATTGAGAACCTGGTGTAGGGGGGAAGTGTCCCTGCCCATAGCAGGGGTTGAAACAAGATGATTTTTGTGGTCCCTTTCAACCCAAATCATTCTGTGATTGATGCTCCAGCCCTTAATGAGTCTCATTCCCCTCCCTCCCTGCCATGCCTTTGTCCCAGGCCTGCTCCTGCTGCCTCCTGCTCCTTGCTCCAGAGGCAGCTCAGCTCAGGTTTAGCCAGGTATTCTGGGCACTCACCTGGGCCAGGTGCCTCAGCTGGAACACAGATGACACTCAGGCCTCCCTGGTATCATTTAACTGCAAAAAGGTACACAGAAGGAACTGAGGGTCACAGGAGCAGATTGAGATCTGACTTTCCCCCATTTTGACTGCTTTGAGTTTCAGCTTTAGGTCATTTTGCAATCCAGACTTACCACCTCAACTCTGTATAACCCTCAGCAGCTAAATGTCATTCCTTGTGCTGCTTATCCCCTCAGTTCTGGAGACAACTCACAAGGCAAAGGCAAGCTTTTTTTTACAGATTTAAGTTACTACAAGTGACTTGCAGTTATCTTTTGGAAGGGCTTTGTGGACCATCAGAAATCTGCAGGTTAAAAAAACAAAAAAGTTTTCTACTCAATCTAATGGATTTGCCTTCCAGGATTCTCCTACGAGTAAAACTACACGTCCCCTCACAGTGCTGGAGTTCCTTTCATCACGTAGGAGCACCTGTAGCACTCTTGCCTAATAAAGCATATTGACTTATATGTAAACAGGTGGGTGGCTTGCCCTTTTGCAGCATTCTGTGCCATCCGAGTGCCTGTGCTGGCCTCAGGAAGCCTCTTGCTCTCTGCTGCTCAGCTCACACAGGAGTTTGGGTTGACAGATTCGAAACTACCTCTGCTCCTAATAATTTCCTTTGCACTGCATCTCTTCAGAAGAGGTCACGGAAATCAGGAGCCTGTGCCTCTGCCTCTGCTTCCTTCAAATCACTGTTACAAGTGGCTCTGGAAGGATCACACCCCCAGCGCTGGAAGCACAAGGGTGGAGTGCCTCTCCAGCAGTTATTCTAGGAATACTGACGCACTGAGCCGAGGGAAT
This sequence comes from Ploceus nigricollis, assembly GCA_013399945.1. Lineage (NCBI taxonomy): Eukaryota > Metazoa > Chordata > Aves > Passeriformes > Ploceidae > Ploceus > Ploceus nigricollis. The sequence goes on from VXBC01009716.1 coordinate 202,275, forward strand.
GTACAGTGGATGCTCTGTGTGTGTGTGTGTGTGTGCAGTTGTCTTTGCCACAGACTTCACCCAGTGTTGTTAAACACATCCTGAGTGACCTTATTTGGAGGTCCCATTCTTGTCACACTGCCCACGACTAAAGAAAACATCCTGGCTCAGCTCACCTACGTGAAAAAGATGAGGTAAGCACAGCCCACTGGGTTCGGGACCGCAGCATGTACCAGCAGTTTCTGCAGTGTGCCTGCTCTAATGAACTGAAATGAAGGGCCTCATTCCTCCTCCAGCTGAAATCCTTGGCACAGCTCCCAGGCAAAGCAGAACCAGTCCCTAAAAGGTTTTGTTTTCTGAACACAGAGTGTTTCTGTCATTTTAAGGGGTCTGAGTTTTCTTAGGTGTTGCGGGAGAGAGGATGGGTGCAATTTGTGGTGAAAGCTGCTGATACCCTCAATTTCAAAAAAAATCACAGAATCACAGAATGGCCTGTTTGGAAGGGATCTTAAAGGTAATTTCATGCCAATTCCCTGCCATGGGCAGGTACACCTGCCACTATCCCAGGTTGCTCAGAGCCCCATCCAGTCTGGCCTTGGACACTGCCAGGGATGGGGCAGCCACAGCTTCTCTGGGCACCCTGTGCCAGGGCCTCATCAACCTCAAAACGAACAATTTCTTCCTAATATCCCATCTAACCCTGCACTTCTGTCAGTGTGAAGCCATTTTCCCTTGTCCTGTAACTCTAGGCCCATGTCAAGAGTCTCTCTCCATCTTTCCTGTAGGTTCCCCTCAGGTCTGGAAGGCTGAAAAATGTTCTGGTTTGGTTTTAAGGCTTGGAAGGCCTGAAGTTTGTTCTGGATTCTGAAATCTGCCCTGTGCACACCCAGTCCTGCTGACCTGCCTGCCCAGGCACTGTATCTTGTCTGAGAAAGTGTCTCCTTTCTCCTGGTGTGCTTGCTTCCAGGTGCAAAGGAATCCTGGGGACACAGATACACAGCCTCAACAAGAAAGTCTCTTCAGTCATCCATCTCCTATTGTAATATGCTAAAAGCAGACTGATGGTTTTATTTTGGGAAAACTCTTTGGTTTATGTAAAGTTTCCTATTTCCCAACATTGTTATCTCAGCTTGGACTAGAAACATCTAGGAGCCCCTTCTGATCTAAGTATTCTAGGATTCAAGGACATCTGCCACTATATATATTGACAGTTTCCAATAAACTAAATGGATATTTTCCCCTTGTTAGGCAGAAGACAAGGATCGATAATAAACTTTGTTGTCACCTAATTTTAAACTTACTCCAATCCTTGGTTTCACATGTTTCACTCAGATCTCTCTCCTTGAAGAAGAGATAAAAAAGGCTTGGGTTAAAGAAATTAGGAATGGAAAATGAAAAGAGGGAGAGGGGAATGCAGTGAAACAAGAAGACAAAATATGCAGACACCATCATCAGCCAAGGGCACTTTTACTGTGGGACAGTAATAACACAGCATGTGACTGACATGGTCACAGCTGCCTCAGTGCAATTGCAGGTGTTGCTCTTTAGCTCTGGGACTTCTTTTTTTGTGGGATCTCTTAGAAACAAAAACTTCATTGGAGAAATCTTTGCTCTCTGTAAGACTTAAGAGTAATTTTTTTAACATAAAAGCCTAAATAATAAATGAGGACAGTCATGACTGAATATTGTCCTTGTACTCAGGGTTTCTAATGCAAGGAAAATACAAAGATTCCCTATGCCACTGCAAGACCAGTCTATGATTCTGGAGTCCTTTAAAGAAACATGGAGATCAAAGTTTGTAAGGGGCAGGGCAAGACAAGTAACAGTGGCTTCATTTTTTCAGCTAAACTCTGTTAGCTCATCTTTGCTCAGAAGCTGGGTTCTCTTTTCTGAGGTATTTCTGTGACAGGGAGCACATTGAGGAGAATTTATGAGACTGAACAGAAATCTGGCAAAAATATGTCTTGAACTCTGCCCCTGATTCAGGTTTTCCTTCACAAAATGTCTTTTCAGGTAGATGTGCAGCTACAATTTTTTTTTTTTTTTTAGGTGTAGACACAACAGTTCTTCATGTTGCTTTCTCAGCCTGCCACATTGCTGGTGAGAAGGAACTTGAGAGTCACGTTGTGCAAAGGTTCATCAGCTGCTGGGACACTGATCCTGCACCTGGGCCCTACTGATCTTTGGCCATTTTCACAGCTGTTACAAGCTGGTGCCATACCAGGGCTGGTTGGGAAATGCATTCTCTTTCAAATAAGTCAATCAGGTTGGTTTTGTCATCTTTATTGAAGTTCTGGACTCTCATCAACCTGCTCAGTTCTCCAAAAGCAGAGAGATTTCTTCACTGACAAGTCTTTCAAAACTTAGAAATGCAACTTAATACTTTTTTTAAATTTAATCTTCTTTATTATCCTTTCCATTATGCCAAATGAACTTTCTTACATGCCAGAGGCTGGTTAGCCCATCTGCCTACCCTGAACATGACTCTTGTCTCTTTGACACTGGTGTCACTTCTTGACCCTTTGCTCCATTCCTATCGCAGTCTCCACTTCTGGTGGAAGAATGGAAATGAATTCAAGGTACCATCTTCATGACCAGCTGATGACCATCTCAACATGAACTGAGGTTTTGCAGAATGCAAACATACATAAGAAATGTCATACACAAGAAATTCCAATCACCCAAGTGGCCTGCGGACCTGCACGTTGATTGTTATAGGGGTGTAGGAAAAAAATCCCATTGGAGATTAGCTTTTTATTTTAAAATCTGCAAGTTTCCGATTAAAATGTGCAAACATATCTGCAGATTTGCTCAAGATTTACAGAAAGTGACACCCAGACATGCCCCATACATATCCACTTTCCCACAGTTTCTATTTCTGTAGTCATTGCCTTTGCAAAATCATCATCATCATCATCGAATCATAGAGTGGTTTGGGTTGGAAGGGACCTCCCAGCCCATCTCATTCCACCCCCCTGCCATGGGCAGGGACACCTCCCACTATCCCAGGTTGCTCAGAGCCCCATCCAGGCTGGCCTTGGACACTGCCAGAGATGGGGCAGCCACAGCTTCTCTGGGCAACCTGTGCCAGGGCCTCACTACCCTCAAATGAACAATTTCTTCCCAATATCCAACCTAAACCTACTGTCTGTGACTTTGAAACCATTCCACCTGTGTTTTAACCCTGGGTTAAATGTAAACTGGCTTGTCCCTCACTGGATCACTGAGATAGTTAAAGTTCTCCTGATCTCACTGAGTGACACCTATGCTGATTAGCATAATTCCCTTCTTGGGGTTTTTGCATAATTTTGTTTTATTGCCTCTTCAATAAGCTGAAAGATTTGTGTTGGACCAGTGAGTCCTGGGCTCAGGAGGTCACAGGCAAAGTAACTCCAGAAAAAAAGCAAGGCTCCAGCCACCTGGAATGAGTCAGGATGGATCATTTTTCATTTAAAAAAAAAAAAAAAAGGAAAGGAAAGGAAGCTCTTCTCCAGAGTGCCCTGAAACAAATATAATTCTAAACTGTCTTGTTTTAGATATCATCCCTAATGATTTCTTGTTTGATGTAAGTTGGTGTCGTCTCATTGTCCTTGGAGAAGCTATTCCAGAGCTGTCAGCTATGGTTCATGAAAGCATACAATAAAATTGTGAGTTGTAAACAATTAATTGTGAGGGGAAAAAAATTAGTCCTAATCAAGGCATTTTGGTCCACACCCTGTGACAAAAAATAACCAACAATTATATGTGCTTATGAGATCCAGGATTGAATAACATGTTCAAATCTCATGATCCAAGGACACAGCTCGTTCAGCTCATCTGGACTTATTGGCCCCTTGGATTTTGGCCAAACACTTTTCAGCAGCGTATGGCTTCCAAAACAAACATGCTTTTGGACTGAGTGAGATGCAGAGCTCGGCTGGAGAGAAAAAAGAAATCTCTGCTTGTGGCTGCATACTTGGTTGTTTGTTTTTATAATTTTTTTCTCCAATGACAGCTATTTCCTTAGCCAGGATTGCTCACTGCAGTTCACTGCAATTCCGGTTTGCATTACGTGTATTAAACCTAGAGATTCCCGGTGGTTTATCTTACCCTGAGTGTCCTCCTCAGTTGTCCAGCAGCTGGAAGAGGTTCTTACTTCCTCCTTTAATCTTTGGTTCTGACAAGGAAACCAAATGTCCTCTTGGCTTCTGCAAGTCTTGAAGCAAACATGAAGCACAAGAGTTTGCAGTTGGACCATTTTTTGAAGGAACAAAGTCACCTGTAGTTAAATACCTGGGACCTAATTGTCTCCTCCATTGCTCAAATTGATGCAGAGCAGAGTGGCTTCAGCAAATGCCAAAAGCACAACAAACAAAAAAAAACCCACCCAAAAGACCAATACAAAAGAGATGTGGGGTTGTTTATTTCCTTTTATAAGCATATCTTTAATTAGATGGCCAATACTTATCTCAGGTTGCTCAGAGCCCCATCCAACCTGGTCTTGGACACTTCCAGGGATCCAGAGGCAGCCACAGCTTCTCTGGGCTATGTGTGCCAGGGCCTCCCCACCCTCACAGGGAACAATTTCTTCCTAGTATCCAATCTAAACTCTCCTCTCCTTCAGTGTGAAGCCATTCCTCCTTGTCCTGTCACTCCAGGCCCTTGTCAAGAGTCTCTCTCCATCTTCCCTGTGGGCTCCCTTCAGGCACGGGAAGGCCACAATGAGGTCCCCCCAAAGCCTTCTCTCCTCCAGGCTGAACAATCCCAATTCCCTCAGCCTTTCCTCCCAGCAGAGCTGCTCCATCCCTCTGATCCCCTTGGTGTCCGTGCTCTGGCCTGGCTCCAGCAGCTCCCTGTCCTTCCTGTGCTGGGCCCAGGGCTGGATGCAGCCCTGCAGGGGGGGCTGAGCAGAGCAGGGCAGAGGGACAGAATCCCCCCTGCCCTGCTGCCCTCACTGGGGGCTCAGCCCAGCACAGGGGGTGCTTCTGGATCCCAGCACTGGCACTGGTGCTGCCCCTTGCTCTGAACGTGGTCTCGGGCTGCACTGGAGCCACACAGTTCATGGACCTGAGCTTTGTGTACCTGCAGCTGAGCTTATCCTCAACATGTGAGTTGTCAGAAAGCCTTCTTTTTTCCCTTTTTCTTTTTTCCTTTCTCTTCATGGTACTGGATCCTTCAGATGATTTCTGCAGCCATTTGTGTTGGTAAGAGTTAGCTTCAGCAGGAGGGACACTTTCTGTCAATGCACAGGACTAATGTGTCTTGTGTCAAGACCCTAAAGAAGATGCCAACCCCTCTTAGACTCTCAGCAAAGCATGGGCTGCTCTGGTGACCCTTTTGAGACATCTGTCTGGGCTTGATTCCCTTTGACTTGCTATCCAGAGTTCCAACCAGAGCTTAATGAATCATGAAGCTCTTGCAGGGGCTGTTGCAGGAGATGGGTAGATGGGATTCTTCCTGATACATCTTCCCCTAGCTTTGAATTTGGTCCTGCACTCATCTAAGAGGTTGGATTCAAGCCCTCCGACAGTCCTTTCCCTTCTAAATGTCTCCATAGAAACAGAGACATTATTAAGTTTCAAATTACCTGTGAGGAAGCAGAAAATCAGGTAGACTCAGCAAAATGTTTCCTCTTCTTCATAGGGGCGTGAGGCTTATCTACCATCTCTTGTCCCCAAAATTCCTGGGAGATTTTTCATCCCCCAAGCTGAGAGCACAGAGTGGGAGGGGAGCATGGGAAGTGCCTATGCCTCCCAGGACACCTGGACACTTCCCAGGCAAGAAATCTGAATTACAGTGTACCAATACATACTCTGGTTCTAGAGGTGAATAAAAACTAGGTTTGGAGGAGGAGTTAACACAGCATTTCTGAATCAAGGAAAAAAACAAATGTGAAGAGGGATTTAGAGTCAAAACACTACCAAAAATGTATAAAATTTTATTTTATGAATACATTAAACTATTGTGCGCAGCACATACATATAAAAATAGAAGCAATTTCACAAACAATTGATTGGACAGTTTTGTGTTTCTTGCAAATTTACAGTCTCAGTTGTGAGTCCATATTGAGTCAGAACATGAGGTATATTTTAGTGAAAAAAAAAAGAAATCTGAGAACTTTGGCACCATTTCACTGTGCAAAATAAAATCTTGGAATTGAAATAGTTAGTGAGGTATACAAATATTACTCTGCTTTTCCACTGTGTGTGTGTCTGTGTCTCTGCATGTCTGGGAAAAATCCATTTATTTAAGAACATGATTCAGTTCCAACCAAATCTGCTTTCTAAAGGGGTGAATTAAATCTTAGAATGTTATGGGGTTTGCCTGAGGAAGGAGAAATGTAAAAATAGGCATCAACTCCACAGGAGAATCCCATGTGCAAAATGTGGGCATGACAGGCTGGTGTGGAGCATTCACAGCAATGCATTCAAAGCTCAGCCCATGGCATGACCCCTGTTAATGCACACTTGAGATGAGATATGTTTTGAAGTTCCTAATTTGGCCCTGATTTGGGAAACCCTATTAGTTTCATGAGTTTTCTTTATGTAGTCACATACCCTTCTTTGATTTCAGCTGTGATTTCCATGTTGATCTGGCTGGCATTGAGGTGTAATGAGGAAAAAAGCAGTGATGTAAAGAGTAACTCAGCAAAGTGACTGATGGGGCTTTCCAAATGCCCACCAAAACTGCATCCAAAAGGATCTGCAGTTCATAAGAACAGTCTCAGCCTAGCAGGCTGTGACTAAACAGATTTATATAGTCACAGAATGACTGAGGTTGGAAAACACCTCCAAGATCATCAAGTCCAACCTTGACAAATCCCCACCTTGTCAACCAGCCCAGAGCCACATCCAGTCATTTCCTGAACACTTCCAGGGATGGTGACTCCACCACCTCTCTGGGCAGCCTGTTCCAATGCCTGACCACCCTTTCAGTGAAGAAATTCTTCCTGATGTCCAACTTGAACCTCCCCTGGCACAGCTTGAGGCCGTTTCCCTCTTGTCCTGACTTCTTGTGACCTGGTCTATGGGTTGTCCTCACTTGACCAGTGTGTGCAAAATGGAGCCAGTGAGTCTGATTCCCACCTTTTGTGCCAGCTGTCCCAACGCTTATCAGTCCTGGCAACAATCACTTTCTCTAGGCTGTTTGGTTTAAGAGGGAACAGACTTTATCCTGTCATAAGGATGCTGAATTAAGCTGTGATCAGAAACAAATTTGTGTGCCAGCATTTGAACTCTGTTTCCTTCTACATCCCTGGACTCTTCCATACTTCTTCAAACTTCATTTCAAGGACAATTAGGAATATAACACCAGGATACAGGTTGCCAGCTAATGCATTTCAGCACAGCTCTCTGTACCTCTAGGGACTCTGCCGCCTGATACCCTCCAAACTTTTCTTTTACCCACTCTCTCCCCACTCAAAACATCCTGATTTTTCACTTCAAATGCACGTTTTTCCAAAGCAAACTGCTGCACACGTTGTGGGTGAACAAAGTGTGTCATCTTGGCTTCTTTCTGAAATACTGCAAGACCAGAAAATGAAGAGCAATTCCTTTCAACTCCTTTCCTTCCAAGGCATCCTCCAAAGTATCCCATTCCTGTCCTGTGAGCAGCATTCCAACTCTTTTTTTCTCTTCATTTACACTTTGATCATCACTTACATTTGAACCAGATAAATCCAAGTATAAGTCACACTAGAGATGCTGGAAAACCGTATCTTGTTCACAAAACAATTGCCTTGACAGTTTCTTGGGAATGGTGGCAGTGGGTACATCCCTGTGGGTATGTCCTTTGGGCCAAATCTTCTGCAGCTATAAACTGATAGTTTTCCTGGGCTGATTCACTCCAGCTGAGGATCTGCCCCGACAGTGTCTCTCATGCATGTCAGAAGGCTCAAATTCATCATGAATAGACAGCCCCTGCAAATAGAATGGCATGTCAAGGCTGGACATAGCCTCATTTTGGCTGGACGTGGGAGATAATCTTGCACTCAGATATTCACTTCTGCAGCAGCATGGTCCATCTATGCTGAAAATGCTCATGCTCTGACATTGCATTGAATCTAGTTTCAAATTTAGGAGCACGCCACCAATGCAGGAATCCCAAGGCTTCTGGTAACTGACATTTATAGTGACTATTGACTTAGGGCCTCTTAAAATACTCTTTCAAAGGCACAGAGAATGCAGCTTCATTGGTGATCTGGAAAAGGGTTGTCAAAATAGCAAGGCAAGGTTATGTGCCATTTGTACAGCTTCTAGGAGAGCTTTGAAGAGTGTTTCATACAGCTTGCTGTGTTGTCTTTGAAATCGATGCTTTGCAAGTGACAGAAATTGGAATTATGGCACGAATTCCTCTGTACCAACATGGGAAGTTATGCTTGTGTAACCTCCTTTCTGTGTCCTTCATACCTCAGGGAGGTATGATAGAGAAGAACCAAATATACTTAAGACAGTGAAAATTCAACACAGAGTTTTCTAAAACAACCCTTTGCTGGAAGCTTCCATGAATTTCTTATATTTTATAAAATGCATCCCACAGACCAGTTCTAGTTCTTAGAGATCAACAACATTCAGGCTAAATGAGATAGAGGGCCTTTAAATATTTTTTTTCTTTTATATAAAGGCACCTGGGCATGAGGAGACTGGGGTGATTGATTCATTAAAAGTATGTAATTACATAGATGCACACTCACCCATCCCATGTCTATATATATACAAATATTAATATTAAAGATGTACACATCTATATTGGAGTTAAGTCTAAACTAAGCTCACAAAATGCCATTCAAAATCCTCAGCTCCAAATCAGTTTTGCATTTGGGACTCATCTATGATTTATCCTGTGGCCCTTCCCATGGGAAATTGATTGTAGGTCTTCATTTTGCCAACCAGTCCATGTGAGGAGACCCTGGAGAATCCCTTCAGAGACAGAGGGGCTCTGGGAACAGACAGTTCTCTTGTGTAGAAACAGTTGTGGAATTGGCACCTTAGTGATCAAAACAGGTTGAGGACTTTACAGGACAGGACACAGTCTGTAGAGGGGGGTGCAGGCAGATATTCAGATGGAGTGAACTGCCTGAAGCTCTGGTGAAGCAAAATCATCTGGTGATTTGGCCCATGACATGTAAACAGCTCACTACAAGAGGTTATTATCTGAGGTAAATAATATTTAGTAAATCACCTATGATTGATAAGATGGTTGCCCACAGCCATTCTGCATCTTCCAAAAACTTCCTTTGCGCTCCAGCTTGCATTTTTCTCTGTACAGCACCAAAGGAGGCACACAGCCATGTAAAATTTGTACAGAGTAGAAGAGAAGCAGCATTGTATTACATATGCTATGTGATGAATCTAGTACAAATATTTTTATCCAAATATACACATACATATAGAGATTTCTTTTTTTTTTTTTTTCCAATGACCAGTATAAATACTTTACCTGGGAGGTTATTCCCCATGTGCAAAATGAAACAGTTTGTCCTGGGATTTAATCTTCTGTTTTGCTGGTGCTCATATTCTTGGTAAGAAGTGGGTCACTGTCATGGCAGGAGAAACCTTGTTCCCTCTCTTCACCCTGCCGTGTTTGCTCAGGGCTATGTAAGCACCACGGTGAACATTGGATTCATATGCGTTGTAGTTATTGGGCAGCAAGGTTTCCTTGAATTTGCACTCATCTTGGAAAACAGCCTAAGGAACAGCAAGGGGAGGGGGTAGGGATACAAATCAGGTACAATCAATTTTCCACCAAGGCCCAGGTCATTTTTCTTCCTTGCGTTTTTACACCAGGGCTCATTGCAGTGTGCGACAGGTGGTGCCGCAGCCACTGCGGCCAACAATAAATCTCCCTCCTCAGTGCTAATTTGGTGTCAGATGAACTCAGATGCCACCTGTCCAGATAATGGACTGTGTATTTCCTGTGGTAGATTGAGTTAATTCATTATAAATCATGGATTTCTTCATTTTATTTGCAAGTAATAATTTCTGTCAGCATCGCACCCTCTCGCCCAAACAACAGCTTTATTTAAGACTCCTCTCTTCCAGAAGTTCCATCATTTATTAAAAAATTATATGCTGGCTGTTGAAACCTTCAGAGCTTTTCCAAACAGCAGTGTCCCGGGACAACTGCTTGCTTTAATAAGAGATTTGATTATCAATAAGTAATTTCTTTCTTAAACCATTAGTAATATTTAACTATGCAGCCAGTTCTAATCTGGGAAAATAGTTTTAATATCCTCCATGTCAAAACATGAAAATCTAAGGAGAGGGAGTTATGTGGGAGAGGAGCTGCAAGGACAAGCAGGAGTCAAATGGAGAGGAAATTAAAAGAGAAGGCAGAATAATTCTCTGACTTCAAATGTCTGGCACATGAGATGCCATCAATGCAGTTCTATTTGGGCATCTGTGTGATAACACCACCCAAAGCCTGTAAGAGTTTAACATAAGGCATTTGCTTTGCAAGGGAAAATGCGCATCTCTTACAGCTTTTGAAAGTGTCTTTGAAGAGAAACAAAACTGTATTGAAAGTGGAGGAAAAAATCAAAGGGATTTCTGAAGCCAGACCCTGCACTTCTTTAGAAAGACCCAGCTAAGTACAGCAGTTGGACTTGTGGCACTTCTTAGGTGCTTGTGATCACTTGTGATTGAAAGAATATTCCTGAAGTGGAACCTTAAAGTGTCCTACTGTCATTATGAGTGTGAGAAGGAATCAGTCAGGTTGGTAATGGCCACAGGTCCCTCACAACATTTGGCATTATTTTAAACAACTGCAATGCTTTGTTGAAATGACAGCTGTTCCAAAGGACTCTGCTGTTCCTTGACAAAAGAGATTGATACAACCAGTGCCATTCATTACTTTGAGATGGGCTGCTTTTGCCTATTGCCCAGGCCTAGCCTCTTTCAAATGCACCTCCTAACAAGCACTTTTTCTGCTGGATATTGAGACTGGAGATGCGTTGCTCACATCTCAGAGGTTAAACTGCATTTAGAGAGCAAATCATCTAAATGAGGATGATGGTGTTTCAGTATGATTTGCATACCATTGTTAATAGGTATTATTATTTTCTCACCCTTTGCAACTGATCTCACAAAACGGACCATTAAAATAACCCCAGCCACACATGTTGACCTTGTAGGGTAGACTTCCTATTTATTCTTGATGGTGTGGTTTTTTTTGGTAGGAAGGAGCATGTGGTCATTATTTTACTAAGGGTAGCTGTTGGAAATAGCTATAATTGTGCCTCTCCTACACACAATGCAATGCAGGATGGAATCAATGGGGCTCAGCTTTGCTACAGTGTGTTTGCAGCCCTGTGACCTTAGAAGAAGCCATCTAATTAATCTGTACTATTTGCAGAATATGTTCATTTTCCTAAAGTGTCCCCTGTACAGTCTTACAGGAAAGCTCTAAAATCCCAGCCCTGTAACAGCCATGCTGCTTGTTGCATTAAATAGCACTAATGACAGCAGGCTGGGCAGGCTCCCTGTAACAGGAGGGCTATTTTCTCTGCTTGTAATCAGAGATTTCCATAAGGAAAAGACTGAAACAAACAAAGCCAAAACAAACCAAACCCAAACAAACAAAGCAAAACACTGAAGCAAACCAAACCACTTCAAAACCTTTTTGTTTAAACTGTGAAAAACTACTTGCACTTGTTCTTACCGTCCCATACAACCTGCCTTTGCTGTTCATTGCAACGAAGAGAGCACTTTTCACACCAAGCAGACTTACAACACCTCTTTCTACAGTGGATATTTCAAAGAGACCTGAAAAACATGAAGTTTAATAGCAGTGTTATCACAGAATCTAGAGCTAACGGAAGGCAATTCAGATATATATATATATATTTTTTTTTTTTTTTAAATCCTAACAAACTTGTCAAATATTCTTTATAAGAACTAACTCCCTAATGCGGCAAAATAAATATACACAGAGAAGACCTTGGGTTTTTCTAAATGTCACAGGATTTGAAAGTAGTTATTCTAGAGTTGTAGTCACATTCTGTATAAGCCTTTTGCTCTATCAAACTCTTTTGATCTGTCAAACTCTGGACTTTTTCAATAAGAAAATTATTTTTATGTAATATTCTATGCTTACAAAAGGTTTTTTACTGAGCCTTAAAGAAGTGTGGCTTGCATTTTGAAGTCCCACATGACATTGCTGCAAAAGATTTTAGCAACTGCCCTCTACAGGAAATTCAAATCCACATGACTAATGCTTTTCTTAATTCTTAGGGTAACAGAACAGCACCCACAAGAATGAACAAACCAGGACCATCAAACCCCTTCCATGGGACACACTGAGTGTCCCAAAAATACTGGTCAGCTGGGATTCAAGAATCATGCTTTGGCACTCTGGACTCAGCAAAAACCTCCCAGATTCAAAAGGCAAATGAGAAGGTGAGGAGCAAGAAAACGCAGCAGAGAGTCAGTTTTCAACCTGGTTTGTCTTTTCACATCTGTGCAGCAAAGCAGGTAAAAACAAATCCTATCTAAATTTGTCTAAACATTTTGTGCCACGTTTCAGCCCGAAGGGTTCTCATGTTTATTGATCCCAGAGATTTTAAAAGGCAACAGATGTAGCACAGATTAATAATATCAAGTCACAACATTTGCACTCTCTGAAGGGTAATTACTAGAGTTCACAGCAATTAAGTGACATCTATTCTATTTCATTTCTGGATGCAACTCACTGTATTGGTTTTCATTGTGAACTCCGCTTATCCTTCCGTCTGGGAGGATTTGAAGGTGAAACCCGATGCCCACGTTGCAGTAAAGCCTCCGCTGCCTCTTGATTCCTAGCAAATAGTCACTCTCCCAGTTCACATCTGCCTTCTCCCCTGACATCCCAGCCATGGACCTGGACAGCAGAGATTGCCATCCTCTCTCCAGCAATGTGCCATTAGTTCTGCTTACAGCTGGGTGTGTGGCAGCAATCCCGGCTAGCAAACCCAGGAGAAGGAACGCAGGCAACGTCCGGTGAGCGCTGGCGTCGCAGGACATAGTGATGAGAAGTCTTTGTGCCGTGGCCATCCGGTTCACCTCCTGGGCACGTGGTCAGAATTAATGGCCCTAAAAATACCGCCCTTCTTGTTTTTCTCCCTTCAGCATGGTGGCAGAGGCTTATTTTTGGAAAGCAAACAGAGCTTGCTGACCTGAAACTAAAGCCCGATAGCAGTTGGGTTGGGAGCAGAGACAGGCCAGCAGGACTCCAACTGGTGGGGACCATGGTTTGTAGATCCTGCTTCCCGCTGGGCAGCCTCCGTTATATTTGATTGAGCCATCTTTATAGTGCAGGGGCTGTCCCTGCCCACATCATCACTCTGACATCAACAGCCTGCCCAAGGTGAGGCTGCCAGGGCTGTAACACAAACCTGCGTCCTCCCTGCCTGCCGAGGTTGGAGTGCTGTCACCCTGGACTGGAGGCAGGAGTGGGATTTCATTGGCTGTGGGAAGCAAAGGAGTCAAATTGGTCGGGGAGTCAGAGGCCTCACAGGCAGCTTCCTTATTTAGAGAAGAAGGTGTAAAAACAGTTCTGGACCTCATCAGTGAGCAATGAGAGGTTTGCAGCCACTTCCTTGGTGGCACGATCGGCGGGTGCTTGTCGGGGCACCTCGATACTCAGGGACATCGGGTTGAGGTGGCCACAGCTCTTTTTGTGCACACTCTGCAAAGCCAAGGCACCTCTGACTGTGCAACCCACATGCTAACCTCTGTCTGTACCTCTGCAAGGAGTGCTTCTGGCTGCCTGCAGGAGAGGTAAGCCATACAGCAGGGACAGAAGCCCCAGCTCCTGCAGGTTTTATCCCAGTGGGAATTCTGCTGAGTGGGGCACACAGGCTGGAGCATTGATCTTGCAGTGACATGTAGACAGGAACATTAAGTCTTCCTGTTTTTCACTGAGGTGACTTCCAAATAATCACATTTACCTTGGGAGGGTGTGTGCCTCCTGCAGGGGGACAATTGTATTAGTAGGAGCAAGACAAGGACTTAGGTGATGCGTTAAAGATGAGGAAAAAGTGAGATGGCCACAGCTTCCCAGTGTTTCACTGTCTCCTTTCCTTAAGCCCAAATACTCACTATTTTTATAATTTATGACCATCTTAATTTGCCTCCCTTCTGTTTGCTCAGACTGTCTTAATTGTTTCCCCTCATTTTCCACTGAAGCTATTTCAGCTCCTTTGGAGTTGGACAGATTAGCCTTTATGTCAATTAGTTTCATAGAATTTATCGAAACATGAGTCAGAGGAAAATGGCTGAGATTTATACAAATACTTTTGTCAATGTGTCTGTCAGCTTCTCATAGCACAGGCCTTGCATCTTCTGTGTCATTTGAGAAGCCTGCTAATGAGGGGAGTACCTGGAAGCATAATTAAACTGAGCACGCCCAGTGTGACAGAGTTTCACAGTAACAGAGGTGCAATACGAGGCCGGGGACAATGCAGACTCCCCAGCAGGAGCCCCGTGAGGTGAAGGGGAGCCCCTGGCAGCCCTGAGGCAGGTGAACAGTCAGAGTCAGTGATGTATGTGAGTATTGATTGCTCTCAGGAGACAGGCTCAGCTATAAAATAATTGGGAACCACTGGGCTAGGCCCTGGCTTGTGCCAGGTGACATTTCAAGGTCTCTGTGCCTTTGCTGAAGCTGAACTTGGACTATCACAGAATCACAGAATAATCTGAGCTAAAATGGACCCACTAGGATCATGCAAGTCCAGTGCCTGGCTCTGCACAGGACACCCCAAAAATCCCACCCTGTGCCTGAGAGCCTTGTCCAAACACTCCCTGAACTCTGGCTGGCTTGGGGTGGTGGCCAAAGGAAGGATATATTTTTCTGATAAAGAAAATCCTCAGATCCTTTTCTCTCCTACTTTCTACTTTATCTGATGATTTTTTCATCTATGTAAAGCACATACATAATTTATAGGAAGGAATAATACTAGTATTTTACACCCTCTTATCATAGCTGCAGTCTTCATGAGAGGCCAGCCTCACTGGGAAACAAAGTCCAGGGTCCCTGTTACAAGCATGGAGCACTGATTTCCCAGTTTTTCTTATGCTGTAGTCTGAAACCTGCCCATTCCCAATGCATATGACTCCTGGCAACACTGCCTGATCTCAGAGCCATCACTGTCTGTAAAAACATGCATTGTAATATTTTCTTTCCTGTTTATTTTTCCCCCTAGAGAACTTTTCAAGTGTAATAGGTGCAGAGCTGGATTTCCATCCACAGCTTTAATCACCTTTGCATCTTCGTGTCTCATTCATCAGGTTTCACAGACAAGGACAAACCACGGGCTAAATGAGCTCCTCTAACTTTTGCTGGCACATCTGCCACTGCAGATTCCCCACAAGGTGTCCTGATGGCACAGGTTAGAGGAACACTTTGTAGGATGCACCGTGTCTCATCCCAGTACCCTTGATCCTAGAGGTAAAACCAAATGGTCAGACACAAAAAAACCGAACAAAGATAATTTCTGACAAGTCTATGGGACACATTGGTTTATCTTTTCGTCAGTCCATCTGGAAAGTGACTGCTGAGGGCTGTGGTGAGCCAGGAGACAGCCTTGCTCCAGCAGTTTCCTGCTGAGCAAGTCCATCTGACAGCATTCTGTATGGAAAGGGTGCACAGATTACTTGCTTGCAGAAAATCAGGACTTTTCTTGCTGGATCTGTAAACCAAACCAAATAGCTAAAATTTGTGATTTCACTGGGACGCCTGGTCCTCTTAAGACCAGGAGTCCTGGTGTCTGGCCCCAGACCAAGTGTGTGCAGCTGGGAGATGAAGTGCATTCTGCAGTCTTGTGCTGCTCAGCAATTCTGCATCAGAGTTGAAATGAGTCTTGAACCATTCTCCAGCTGGATCTGTGGCCAGCAGGTTGCTGAGTTTCTGTGTATTAGCATTTGAACTGCCATGTAAATTCTTGAGCTTCTGATTCAATTAGGCAAGCCTTGTTTGCTCTAAAAGATGTCTCACATTCTTCCTAAATTTGTGTTCTTGGCCCATGAAGTGACTGTTTCCAGAAAACACACTGTAACCTTCTGATTTTCAGGTAACATGTTGTCCTGGCTTCATGTGCCCAGTGAAATTTGGAAGGGAGACACCAATAGCATTTGCAGTAAAATAAACCCTGTGAACTCCAAAATAGTAAAAATTTACTTCAGCAATCAAACTCTGCTTACTTGAACTCTTAAGACCCAGGGTGACAGTGCTTACAGCCTAACTAAAGCAACAAGTTTTCATTGTCAGTATTTCAGCACAATATTAGAATAACCCCTCTTTGGAGCACAGCAGTTCAGATCCACTTTCAGATAGTCTAAGAAAAGTCCTGCAGCTGAGCAGTAACATGATATGGATGCAGAGCACGTCTTTCAAAAAATGTGTGATGACTTAGGGTCCTAAGTTCCATTTTCAAATCTGTTAAAATTCTCTCCCTATTTTAAGGCCTGGAAAGAGCAATCCCTCATTCAAACACAGAAGGATGGACTAAAATTGTTCACCTTGCCTGTGAAGACCCAAGCTGATGGTGGACAGTGGAGAAGTGACATTTCCAGGCGATAAATCTGCCTGTTGTGGCAGGGCTGGTGTTGCAGACTCTGGACAAGTTGCATAAAAATCTGTAAGCCCAAGTATGACCATGAAGCCCCATCTGATCATCTTTAGGTTAATGGGGTTTGCTGACCAGTGTGGAGAGATTTGTAGCAGAGATACCAGGACTGTTATGAATTAAATATTAATCACAATCTGAAAGCAGCATAAAAAAATAACAGAGCAAGGGTTGCAGAGCTGTATTGACACCCAAGGACTCCACCAAACTGTAGAACTGGTAACACTGAAAAGGGTATTGTTCCCTTGATGCCAACAGCATAAGGGAACACTGATGTTGTTGGCATCAAGGCTAATTTGGACAGGACCACAGAATAGATGATTAATCAGCAGAAGACCTGAGCTCTGGTAGCAGGAGGATGACAGAAAGAGTTGTAGCACACTGTATTTGTTATTTCTCTTCCCACTACCCAACGGAGAGGCAGATTTGTTGTCACGCTAATCCCCAAAATTAATAAACAGGACAACAAACAGCAACCTTGCCTAAGAGCCTTGGCAGCTGATGAGCTCTTGGAGGCTGAAGCAAGCAAACTTCTGACCCAAAACTATACCTTCATTGCAGCTGCTGGCTCCTAAAGCATGTACAAGACCTGCTCAAATATGGTTTGTCATCACCAGTCATGAGGAAGCCAAGATATTAACAGGGAACCTCCATTTTCTCACACACACAGAGGTCCTGGTTAGGCCACTCAGACACACCTGGGCAGGAGAGTGTGTAAATTTAACAGCTTAGAGTAATCTCAAATAATTATCTTCCCATTTATCTACAGGGAAATCTCTCACTGAGATTTCACATGCCAATTTCTTACAGGCAAGCCCAAATCACAAAACAGCTTCCTGCTGTTTTCTTTTTGGAGGGAAGTGGGAAAAATTATCTACTCCCACAAGGAACTCTGGAGGATTTAGGACTAGGTGGATGCTAGCCTGCTTGGAAAAAGGTCTTGGTTTACTGCTTATTCATGCTGAACTCATTCTCTGCAGAGGGTATGTCAAGCACAGAGACAGTCAAATATGCCCATCTTTGTTCTCCTGAGCCGGCCAGGTCTCCCTCTCCATGTCCCACAGAAATGGGAATGACTGTCAGAAAAGAGAGCGGTGACTCCATGGCAGACCTGTGGCTTCCCACCTGGTACTGTGCCCACCAGCCCACACTGCTTCTCTCATCACCTCCTCAGCTGTTCCCACTCCACAAGGACAGGCAGTCCAAGGGTAAAAGGCCAAGCTGAAGAAAACAGAAGTGACAGCCACCACCCCCACAGGGATCTGCCTGGAGTTATTTATTAGAAGAGATGAATGACAAGGGACATGTTTAATTTGGTTTGTTTGTTTCGCGCACAGTTTGCTCATTACAGCAGGAACAGGGACACTGCAGGAACAGGGATGCTAAATGCCACATTTAAGTAACATTTTGAGTAGGAAAGCAAAAAAACCCATTGGTTTTTATTGTTGCTGGTGATGAGATTCTGCCCAGTGGCCCAGCTGACCTCTGTGTGATTCCTGACCATAGAACTATTCAGATTAAATTATGTAATGACCATAGAAAGTTAAAGGCAGTTTCTGTCATTTGCCAGGTTATTGTGTCTTCCTTGTGTTGTGCACCATTAGCTCAGTTGAGGACTTTGTCTTGAATGTCAATTCTTCATCCATTGGTCTGGATCCTCTCTAAAGGAGAATTCTGAAACCTTTTGTGTAGTCATTTGAACTTTTTCCTGGGTTTTCAAGTGTTTGGGTTATTTTTTTTCCCTGCATGACAGGCAACACCTGAAGGTCTAAAGCTTGTAATTCATCATTCAAGCAGTTGTGATTCATTGTTTAATTTCCATAGAAAGGATCCTGTTTTTGACATCTCCTCCTTTCCTCTTTTGCCACCCTCTTCCCATTCCCACTGCACTCAGCTCATTCTACGAGACCTGCACAGTTCCTGCAGAGAGCTGTTAGGGTTGCACCCTGTTGGCATCTTCTGTGCTTGAAGAAGGGATGCATTTATGACACAATGGTCTGAATTCTACACAGAAGGATGACAGAATTACATCCCTGATGATGGCCAGAACCTTATTCATAAGGCATCCTTCCAAGGCAAACAGAAGCTTTTTTCCCTTTGGTCAAAAATGCTCCAAACAGCTTAGCAGTCTCTTGATCCTTCAGAAGCTGCTGAGAACACCTTCAGCCTCTCCTTGAACACCTTCAATATGCTCCCTGTGCATCCCTGGGGCTGTCTACTGGACTTCCTCCAATCTGTTGACTTCTCTCCTGTGCTAGGATGCCCTAAACTGACCATAGCACACCAGATGTGCCATGGATTGGAAATATTCCCTTCCCTCACCCCTTGACCTCCTGGCCACCTTTGGGCTAATACAGCCCAGTCTGTGGCTGTCCTGCCTCACCACAACTATGAATTTGGGTTCAGCTCTCTCCACCATGATTCCCAGCCTCTTCTCAAAGTAAAGCTGCTCCCCAGTCAATCAGTGCCCAGCCTGGACTATTGCCAGGAATAATGTATTCCAGGGTCAAGGCTCTGCATTTCTTAATGCCAGGCTGCACAAGAATCCTGTCAATCAATTATTCCAGCTTTTCAGTGGCCAGCTGGATGCCAACCCTACCCTCATTGTATCAACTTTTCCTACAATTTATTGTTGCCAACTGCAGACTTGCAGGTAAGGGAAAATAAACTAATCTGGGAGTAGAGATGGATTCTTCCTCAAATGCCTGCCACATTCATGCAGGATGTTGTTTCCACTCTCCAAATTATTGTTCATTGTGATTTGGTTCTACGTGGTCATTACACATAGTAAAATACAATATTAAAAAAAATTAATTTGGTTTCTGCCAGCAAAGACCTCATTCTTTAGGCTCATCTTTTTACATTCATGTTTTTCTCTGTGTGATTTTAGATGTTTTCCTCATAATCCATGACTATACAATACACTTAAATGGACTTGAATCTTCTCCCCAAGGCACAGCCCAAAGACAACGTGAGATGAGTAAATGCTGTTCTAATCTGGTTGATTTCAATGGTCATTCAATATTATTTTTAAAGACTGCAAGTCCTGTTTTCAGGAAGGAGCCTGTCTCCCTGTGTCAAAATATCCTCTGCTTTCAGTGCATCGAGGAGACCTCAATATTGGTGCCATTTTTCCCACTGGAGTCTGGGATCTGTTGAAGAGCTGGCTGCAAGTAACTAGAACATCAGTACCCTCTCTACAAAAATCATGCAGGTTTGTGAGTTTCTCTGGTTCAAGGCTGTCTCCTTCTTTGCCTTGGAATTATAATTTCCAGTAGGTACTCTAAACAGTAGCAAATCTGAGTCCAAAGCAAACTTTCTGTGTTTAAGACTGCAGCCACCTTGTTATTTCTTCGTCAGGAACCACAGTGTAAGGTATTTGTTGTGATGGTTTTTAACATATGGAAGATCAAGATCAGATTCCTAAAATATTCTGAAAACCAGTTATAGCTTTAACAGTGACCGTGGTTAAATATAAAGCCTAAGTAATTTGTTCTATTAAAAAGCCCAAGTCATATTTTTATCAAGTGATGTTATGAGGGCATGTTCTAAATCAGCCAAAAGTTCTTGTAGCTACAAGAGCTTCACTTCTGCAATTTTTAACAGCCCAGTTAAGCTGGTGCAGCTCCCTGTGCATGTTGCTAGTACAGAATTCCTCCTCTGACACTGACCAGATCAGGCAGAATTCAGAAGATGAAACATTTGAAGAAGACGGGCAAAGAAAATGCAAGAGCTGAATGACAATATTGAGTTTATTTTTCCCCTGCAAAGATGAGTCTCATTTGGACAGAGTCAGGTTGTGATGGGCGCACAGGACTAGGAGATAAACTCATACATTTCATGCATTCATGTAACACTTCTCCTGACATCCCTCTCCATGCTGTCCTGCACTTCTCCCTGTGCACGGGCCCAGTTTAGGATTACGCTGTTGCTGCTGCTGTGCAGCTATTCCAAGCATCCTTTCAGCAGAATGCGTATTCCACGCAGGATTAGAGAATGGTTTGTCTGATGCCCACTGGACAGGCGGTGTGGAGCAGGGTCAAGGCAAGCATGCAGCAGAGTTCTGAAATTTCCTTTTTGATCAAGCAAGGAGTGAGCATATGCTGGCAGATGGAATGTGTGCTCAGCTTACTTTAGTGGAGTTTCAGCACTGACCTTTTGCTGCATTCCTCCAGCAGCAGTAAAATGGTTCTGCTTAAGTAAACTGACATAGACCACGTGCAAACCCAGCTGTCTTCTCCAGCCCACCATTTCTCCTACTGTTACAAGAAGCCTGGATGCATGGGAATGTTGTAATTTAATGTGTAATAACTTCTCATGGAAATAATGTTGTGAAAATTAATGGTGCTCATGACACAATAATCTCCACCTCGAGAAGCCAGTTTAAGGACTGGCCACAGAAGTACGCATTAATAGGTCTTGGGTTTCTGTACTTTATATTAAAGTCTTCCTGACACAAACAGGAAGTTAAAGGCTCTTACACCACTCCAGCTTGGCCCATCCTTACCTCTCTTTGCTTTATGTTTTCCATCCTTTGTTTCTCTAAGTGTCTGGCAGGTCTGGCTCTGTATGACTCCACAATAAAAATGAAGATGGATTAGGCAGAAGTAGGTGATCCAGCAGGCCAGTTATTAGTGGGCACAATGTTTCTCTAAAGAGCTACTTGTGACAGCATCATGAGTAAAAAGAAGAAAATACAAAAAAGATATGGCTGCACCATGTATTGTACAGAGCCTGCCCTTCCAAATTCTTGATGCCTTTTTCACGGAATCATAAAATCATTTGGGCTAGAAGTGACCTTTAAAGGCCACGTAGCCCAACCCCCCTGCAATGAGCAAGGAGAACTTCAACAGATCAGGTTGCTCAGAGCCCTGCCCAGCCTGACCTTGACTGTTCCCAGAGATGGGGCATCCTCCAGCTCTCTGGGCAACCTGTGCCTCTCTGGGCAACCTCCGATCACCTTGGTGTCCCTCCTCTGCACTGGCTCCAGCAGCTCCATGTCCTTCCTGTGCTGGGCCCCCAGAGCTGGGCCATTACTCGGGCTTGTCCAGGTCCCTCTGGATGGCATGTTGTCCTTCAGGTGTGTCACTGCACCCTCAGCTTGGTGTCATCTGCAAACTTGCTGAGTGCGCAATCAATCCCAATGTCTATGTCATGGATGAAGACATCAAAAATGACTTGGTCCCATTACAGGCCCCTGGGGGACACCACTTCTCAGCCATCAGGAGGTGCTGACTCACCTGCTGGGTCTCACACCCAGGCAAAGGGGCTGACTGTCTTCATCCATAAGTACCTACATGCTGTAAAATAATCATGGGGAGAAGAAAAACTAGAAAATGTTGTTGTCCTCTTGCAGCAAAAGATTTCCCACTGTAAGCAAAAGTAAGATATAAATGTGGTGTGTGCCATTTGCATGTAGCAACATCAGTTTGCATGACTTGCTCATAATTTATGGACTGCTTGAAAGAAAGAACCACTTCCAATGGGAAGGGAGAAGTGCCCAAAATGGCTAAAAACACATCCAAGATAACAACTGGTGGTCAGGCAGCGGTTTCCAAACAACTACTCAACAGAAGTGCTCACATCCTCTTGTGTAGCTGGTCAAGCTTGGGGCCAAGCTCCTGCCAATGA
This sequence comes from Ploceus nigricollis, assembly GCA_013399945.1. Classification (NCBI taxonomy): domain Eukaryota; kingdom Metazoa; phylum Chordata; class Aves; order Passeriformes; family Ploceidae; genus Ploceus; species Ploceus nigricollis. The sequence continues at coordinate 224,464 of VXBC01009716.1, forward strand.
CCCGCTGCAATTTCCGTCTTTGATTGGTGAGCGGGGAGAGAGATTCATTTCTCAAAAAGGGCGGCTGGGCTGGCCGGCGCTGGTAGGATTTCCGCTGTGGGAATAGGCACGGAGCACTCTGATAACTTGGGTGCTGCACGCATGAGGAGGGGCGGAAGGAAGCAGCCCCTGTTTGTGGGGTCAGGCTATTTCTGCTGGGATTTAAAACTGCTCTTTGGAGCAGAGTTGAAACAGTCACTGTAAATGACTTGCATGAGAGAGTACAGAGCATTTTGCAGGATTATAATTTATGCCAGGCAGGAGCTGTTATGGTTCAGTTTAAGGAGCTTAAAATAAGACTTTTGGGAGACAACCAAACCAGCTTCAACTCTGGTAACTTCCCAGTTCAAGAAACTCCTAAATTGATATGTACAGGGTCTGTTCCTGCCTGGGGGCCAAGGGCCTTGAACTCCCATTGAAACCACTGGATCCCAAAGATGCTCTGATGATATTTGGCACTGTTAAGAGTGAGCCAATGCCCATTAGGAAAGAGCTGATAGTGCCTTGGAGCATATGATTCTCTTTACCCTTCATCTAAACCTGAATTAATTTAAGTTAAGGATTTCTCCCCCCAAGGCTTTGTCTTTCATGGAAGGTACCTCTTGTCGGAATGTAGACTTTTTCTCCATGGGATCCTGCTTTCTGCAGATTTAAAATCAATCACCTTATTAAGCCAACTGGAGATGAAGCACGTCTGTCTGGACCCAGATGGTCATCCACATGCTTCCTAAAGATGGAACAGAGGGAGGGAGAAATCAATCCATTTCTGCTGACCAAACAGAAAGGCAGACATGAAGTCCTGTCTTGCCATCTCCTAGGCAGCTTAAGAGTAATTTATACCACAACGGCATAGCTGTATCCTCCTGTGTTCTTGGAAATGACACAGTGGCTATCACTCCATTCTCAGAGAAATATGTCTACACTATGAGACTGATTTCTAAGTTTCCAGACATATTGCTTCTCTAAATCTTCCCTATTTTCCTTTATTAGTTTTATCCCTGTTGAAACTCTTACTGGAACACACAGTCCAAACCCGCCTCCTCTTTAGTCTTTGCATCCTTTAAATATTTACAGATGGTTTTCATATTCCCCTTCAGTTGCCATTTAGCCAGTGTTGCTTTGTGTGTATCTCTTCAAACTTAGCACCCTTGGAAGGGCACACAAGGCCAAATTCTGCTCTCAGTTACATCTCTGTAATTTTGGAGTAACTCAGCAAACTTGATAGACATTGAATTGACACAAGCAACACACAGAGCAGAAGGCGAATGACAAAATATAAACCAGGATGTCAATTAAAACTAACATAACATCCTGCAGGCCACAGACTGCACAAGGTTGGTGCCTTTTCTATCATGGTATTTTTTGCTGCATTCTCAGTGACTGGAGTGAAGGTTTAGAAGAAGTTGTGAACTGCAACAGCCATCAGGAAGATGACAGTACCTACCATGGCTCCTCTGAGAAGTGACATACAGCAGATCATTGTGTGCTAGTCCATGCAGAGTGCTTGCATGATTTAACACTGATTCTAAGAGGTTTTCAATGTTACATAAAATATTTGATACTAGATACTTCATATTTCTGTGTGTGTTACAAACATGACACAATAACCTTGTTTTGTTCAGTGACTTTTTTTCCTATGGGTATTGATAATTACTCCAGCAGAGAACATTTCTCCACCTTTTCTCAGCCCTTCATAGAGCTGGTTGAAAATACTCCTCTATGTATGTTCTGAAAGCAGAGAAACTGGCCAGTGAGACTGCAACTGAGCATCACAAACTGAAGTCCACAGTCCATTTCCCAATTAAAACAATATGTCACGTGCAAAATGCATGCCCAGAGGAAGTGCTTACTCAAGCTGTCTCATCTTCTCCAAGCTGCACTTGGCAGAGCTTGCAACACTGACTTCACATCCTATGTTGACTCATTTCCATGGCTTTTCTCTTTTGAAGCCTTTATTATAAAGGGCAAATGTTGTTTTTCTCCCTTTGCAGGTTATTCTGACAGAAGTGGGAAAGGAAATAAATAACTATGAACCACCATTCTTTACCCAGAATCTGGCCTAACCTCCAAGGAATAATCTTCAAAAGAACCTGCTTCTAAATGTTGGGGTAAGTTTACACCTTAGTGTTTAAATGCTATTATATCATAAAATCAAGCTCTTCAACTTATGCAACCTGAAATAAAACTGTTTGTCCTTATACATAATAACAACATATTCTTCTAATTCTGTGGTCCCATAGGACAACAGTCCTGTGGTTGCTACTGACTTCTACCACGTCCAGTATATAGTATGAAGTAATAAATTTATTTTTATGCAGCACTGATGGTCTGTCCTGAGAGCTCCATGAGGCAAAGATACAAGAAGAGGACAGGCATCTCTTTACTCAGCTGACCTGGTGTGAATACCAGGGAATAGCTCTGTATTTTTGGGTGTAGCACTGGGGAAAAAAAAAAAAAAAACCAGTAAATGAGGCATGAAAGACTAATGCTCAAAATACTACACAAGTATAAATTAAACTTTCCTCTAATGAGGGGAAAATGAGGTACAGATGCAATAAACTGATCAACTTTTAAACTCACAGAAATACCAGAACTGGGTTAGAACATGCAATCTCAATCATCTCAGATGGAACTGGTTGTTCTTTAAAGCCCCTTCTAACCCAAACCATTCCATCTTTACATTATATCCCCTCTCCATGATCATCTTCTGTGGCTTCATTCAGCTCTCATACAACAGGAAAAGTTATCAAATAACTCTTTCATCATTAAGATTTTGCTGTCCAGAGTGAACTATTGCAGAAGAAAGGACGTAGGGTACGACTCCCACCTGTCTGGGCAGTGCCACCTTCTAACAGTGACATTTCTGGCATTGCAGCAGGGTAGAAGCACCTGGCCAGGGCAAGGTCTGTACATGTGTTTAACTGCCTGCATTCTTCTCCTCCTGTTTGTCACCAGTTCCCACAGAAGCAGACAGACACAGGTCGCAGAGCCGGTGACAAGTGGCAAAGGGCACTAAGTTATATCCTTGATAAATCCAGACTCTTAGCATTTTTTTCCTTGCAATAACCTCAGTTCAGACTCTGTAAAGGGCAGCTGCAGTTTACAGTGGTCACCATGAGCAAGTTAAAGAAGCTAAACAATGGCATTTGCTCCTCACCTCTCCCTGTGGCAAGAATTTTTTATTCTATTCAAGCTGTGCATATAACTTTACATGATGTTTTCAAGGCATTAAATACTGCCACCCTTCCAAGGAATCTGCACTGCACATACAAATAGAAAACCTCATGCCCATTAAGTCATTTTCCTCTTAATCTTGAATAGCTTTTCATGACTGGAACAGAATTTCTAAGGTGGCTTTACACCACAAACTGCAGCCTGTACTCTACAGCTGCCAGGCACAGACCAAACAGAAAGTATAGCTTGGGTCAGCCCATCTCTATAGTCTGCTTTCCTCCTAAGACAGCTAAAATTCTGCTGTTAGCACCACTTCCTTGAGAACAGGTCTGAAAAATGGGAATATTAAATGCTCTGTCATGGATTCTCCAGACAAAGCCTTCCCTTTGGCAGGCTTATTCAGCATTTACAAGGGTCACACTTCAGCAAGCAGAATTAATAGTTTTCCCATACCATTCCTTCCACTTTGGCTTTCCAAAACCTCATCACTAGAGCTTGTTGGTTCATTTCAGTATCAAAGACCAAATGGTTCTTCTGCTGACAAGTTTAGATGCAATCTGCTGAGGACTGAAGACAAACATTTCAAAAATAAAAGGCAAAAAGCTGAGTTATTTTCTGAGAAAGTAGTGGCAGTTTCACACAAGTGCTACTAAATTAAATGGAGTCTTAATGCTTTGGCAAAAATACCAGGCATAATTTTTATTACCAAAGAATCTAGAAGTATAAGCAACATATTTGCTCAAGAATTGTTGGTGTTCCTTGTTGGTAGATTTACTGACTGAAGGAAAATATAAAACTAATAAGTAGGTAACACAGATCTTCACACACAGATAAACATTACAACTTCTAAAAAGGAATAGCTCTGCCACCACACCTTCCCCAGACAGAATAGTGTTAGAGCACTTGCTTTTCTGGGACCAGAGTTTGATTTCAGTTTAAGGCCAGCAATGTAAAATGAGCTGTAACAGGATTAATCCAGCTCCTTCTAGAGGAATTTACATCCTTCTTTTCTAGAACACCAAATTAGGTCACATTACTTGCATGATTCTTCTTTAGAAGCTGCTGGCAGAGGAAAAGAAAGTATTTGACAGTTCAGCAAGAGATGGTTGCTGGGTCACTTACACAACTTCCTGCAGCATGCAAGACTTGATAAAAATACTAAGCTGACTCTGTTAATTACACAGTGACTTTCTAATCATCATGAAATGGTGAATATTCCTTTGGTTCTCTGTGAGAATATTAAATTATGCAGTTTCCCCAAAACAGAGCTTTTCAATCTTTATTAAGCTAAATAACATTTTAAAAAATCACTATGAAGACAGAAAATTATTTGGGTTTTATTTGGCTTCCAGATTCTCCAGTTTCCAGTGCAGAATTGCAGCAGTACAGAGGAAGGGCTTTCTGATTCAAAGCCAGGTCTGCCAGGATCCTCACGATTCCCACATAGCAGAACTGTGGATTTGGAAATCCCACCACCTAGAACCCTCATCCCCACAGCTGCTTTGCTGTGAGCCCAGTGGTTCTGGCAATCCCAAGAATCCCAGTTCCTGACAGGACTTCCCCTGTATCCATGGAAGACCTGCTTCCAGCTCCTGGGTCCACAGCTGAGTTCCAAGACTGTCTATGATGGGGGAAAAGCAGTTCCCAGTGTCCCCCTTATCCCCCATCCCTGGGATGCAGGGGTGGTCTGCTTGGGGTTTTTTTGACTGGATTCAAGTTCATAGCTGCATCTTGAGCTGTCTCCCTAGCATTTTTGATTAGTCATAAAACATTAATTAATAAGTAGCAAATTTTATCTGTATAAGAGGGTCCAGAACACTTTAGTGTTCCTATGAAGTTGTTCATATAATAAACTTCTCAATGTGAAGTCTGGAAATAAAGCAAAAAGCAAACATAGTAAGAAAAAAAAAAAAGGAAGAAATCTACTTTAAAAAAATCTAATTATTGTCACAAGTGTATATTAATTTTTTTAAACACTTCCACGATCTACAAAATGCCACAGGGTAAATTTTGATTCAAGTCTTTCATTTTGTAGCAGTAAAATGAGTAATACATTTTATTCCATGGTCACTATGACAAATTCCATTGGTTATTCTAAGAAAACACCTGACATGCTCCATATTCTTCTAAAAGTCACTAAGAAAATTCAGAAAATGTTTGTAGAAGCCAGAAGACCCCATTCCTAACATAAGCTCTTATTGCTACTACCTATGTATGAGAATTACCTGTATATCTCTGTAGATTTCTTACAAGTTATAATGAATGTCTTTCAGATAAAGGTGAGGAATTCATCATCAATCCTGTGCTGAAACAAAGCTAGAGGCCAAAATCAGCTGCTACCAGCCAAGTACAGGCAACATTTATCTTTTATTACAACACGATTCTTGAAACTTCAACGAATGCCACTTTGGGGTCATCAGTCCACAGGAAAGAGACATCCTCCTCCAGAATCTCCTTAATTCATCCTCTGCCAATAGGATACAGGTTAGTGCCCCACAGAAATCAGTGCTTGGAGGTCAGAGTCAGTGTGGAGGATACTCTGAAGATCTGTGGCAGCATGTTACTCAGCTGGTAAAACATTTCCTCAGAAATTGTCTGGAAAAAAAAAAACCAACACACAGGTAAGCTTTGTCTTTTTGTAGTATGGAAGAATTAAGTCTCTCTCAACTTTGTTTCTTGGTATTTAAGAGAATTGCTGCTGTTCAGAAGACAACAAAAATAATTTTCAAACTGTGTTATAGTTCTACTGAATCCAGTTAAAAGACTGACCTAAAAATACTGGCTGTATATTTATGTGACATACCCACATAACCATTTCCAGTAGATCTTGTTCAGGGATTGATTATTTCTGCCAAACATAAGCAGGACAGTGCTGTTTATTATCTACAGGATAATACTGTAGGTACTCCTGCTCTCTACATTTCAGGACTAGATTCAACTTTGGAATTTATTTGTGGCTTCCTCCTTGCTCAGCAGCTTTCTAATTTGTCAAGAAATACATGTTACTCCTTTTCTAACATAACTCTACTTTTACTGCTTTTTAGAACAAACCTTGTGCTGGCCTGGCAAAGATATCTTTGGATATCTTCCTGTTTCTGAAGATCAGCTAGAACTCCAAATTATTTAAATTTCAGAATCTAAATCAGAACTAACTTCAAATACCTGGAGTAATTAATTTTTTTATGAAAGCATGACTAAACTTTCTGCATTGCAGTTTCCCATGTTGTTAGACAATATGACTAATAAACAACTCAAGTTATGTAAAACAAGGTTAGCCCATCAGAGTAATTAACAGAAAAATGTAATTAAGTAATTAAAAGATAAAAAGTACCTTTTTCAAAGGTGATGCATTCACTAGTTGTAAAGGTGAAATTTCCCAGTTTGAAATTTTAGCATCCTCTCAGAAAATACTACTGGCTATTCAAAAATACAAACCCACCCTTACTCCCCCCTTTTATAGGCAAGGAAACAAAACCAGATTGATTAATTTAAACTCACTCAAAAGGGGCAGGCAATAGCAAAAAAATCACAAGTAGATCTGCTGACATGCGACTTTCTACCAAGGGTCTCCAAGGCTGGATCTGACTTTGGTTTCACCTACCTGTGGTACCAGGAATTGTACAGTCCGAGAAATTCCTCCATCCCACGAGGCCATTTCCATCATGAAACCTAAAAAACCAGCATTGACACTGTCTGGATTACCTGTGCAATACTCCCCAGCAGTTACAGCATGAGCAGGCAGTGAGGGAGTTTTCACACACAAGTAGGGTTTGAACTGCCTTAATGAGGGATGTCCTCAGCTGCCTTTAAATCAGACTTGGGCAATCTGAATGAAATGTAGAAAAAATCTAATTATGAATTCTGCAGAATACCTACACTGAGGACAGAATTATCTGTGCAGCACAGTGATACACAGCTGAAGTGAGGGTTTCTCCAAACAGTGTGACAGGAGTTTTTCATGGCTTTCTTTCACTGAGAAACAGGAGTGACCCCATTGTAGCCTCCCAGTGCCTGAAGGGAGCCCACAGGAAAAATGGAGATGGACTCTCGACAAGGGCCTGGAGTGACAGGACAAGGGCCAATGGCTTCACACTGACAGAGGGGAGGGTTAGGTTGGCTATCAGGAAGAAATTGTTCCCTGTGAGGGTGCTGAGGCCCTGGCACAGGTTGCCCAGAGAAGCTGTGGCTGCTCCATCCCTGGTAGTGTCCAAGGCCAGGTTGGATGGGGTTCTGAGCAACCTGGGATAGTGGAAAGTGTCCCTGCCCAGGGCAAGGGGGTGGAATCTTTAAGGTGCCTTCCAACCCAAACAATTCTATGACTATGATGCTTCTATAGGGAAAAAGCTCAGCACTCATTTATTGCTCAAGTAATGAACTACCAAAGGCCACAGGAATCCTCTCGTGGCAAATAAGGACACTCAGAAAAATACTTGCTTAATAGAAGTGGATGATATAAATGACATATCCATTGTGAACTACTAAAGGACAATTACTATAGGAAGAGGTTCCTCAAGCAGGTGGTTGAAAGGAAGTGACTGGTTCAACTATTCAAGTGCAGCACACAAAAATGCAGAAAGTAAAAACACCACTTGGAAAGACAGAAAATCATGCTGAGTCATGAGGATTATTTTTTCCTAATATCCAACCTAAACCTGCTGTCAGTGTGAAGCCATTCCCCCTTGTCCTGTCACTCCAGGCCCCTGTCAAGAGTCTCTCTCCATCTTTCCTGTGGGCTCCCTTCAGGCACTGCAAGGCCACAATGAGGTCACCCCAAAACCTTCTTCTCTCCAGGCTGAACAATCCCAATTCCCTCAGTTTTTCCTCCCAGCAGAGCTGCTCCAGCCCTTTAATGAGTTCATGTCCCTGCTCTGGACTGGCTCCCCAGAACCCACTGGAGCTCCACTCCCCTACCTTTGACGCACTTGAACACGAGCTCAGCCCTCTTCAGGCACCATGGAATGGTCATCTCCTAAATGAAGAAATAAAAAGCCTCAATGCCCCACAAATCTAACCAGCAATAATAGCAGGGAAATTATTAAAAGCAATACATTTTTTGCCCTAGAACATAATTTTCAAGCAGGATTTGGGACCTAGTTTCCAGAACATTCTAGGCAGGTGTACACACCTTACAGGTGACCATAAAAGCACCACTGCTCCTCATTGCTAGGAGAGCCAGTGTCAGAACAATATTATATATTTTTATATAAAAAAATATACATAAAAATGCTGTCAAACTCACTGGAAATTGGGCTGTTCAATTCCCCTGCAGAGCTCCAGAAGAAGTCTAATATTCAACTGATAATTGTCAGGTTCACACCAGCAAATCAAAGGCAGGCTCCTGACCACATTTTAAAAGCACAATGATTACTCCTAACTGTTCTTGATTTTGTTTAAGGTTTCTTGGCATACCCACAACCTTCAGTAAAACCTTCTCTCTAATACTGGAACAAGCCCTTCCTCCTTAAGATGCATTTATGGTAAGAGCAAGAACAAACAAAATTCATCTGCATCTGATGAAGGTGTTTCAGATAGCAACAGCCAGCAAATCCTTACCTAAAGTTAAATAGCAAACCATGACATGAAAACCACAGTGGTTTAAGATATGGCTACAAGCACTGGGCTAAATAATTTAAGTTTAAAGTTCATGAAACATTTTTTGGCTGTATGCTACAAAGCCAATTACACCATGATGATGTAATTCCATCAGAGACAGAATGACTCACTGCAAACATTTCTCAGAAAGAACAAAATATCTGTTTGTTTCTGCTGTACTCTTCAACATGAAGATGAGCACTTCCTATTCTGAATACAGGAATATAGATGTGGAAACTGATTTATCACTAAGTACCTTTTCAAACTTAAGCTTTACATAGTATTCTATTCAGTAAAGCCAGTCTCTGTTTTGCAATGTCAAACACACAGTGCAATCTGCTCTTATCAGAAAGCTTAATTTCAGGATTAAATAAAGTTATTTGAGAGGCAAGGTGACCTAAGAATGCTCAGTGATAACACAACTGATAAACTGAATGTGTGGCTTCATTAAACAACTACTGAACGCAAAAGTTCCTCCTCAGGTGAGAGGATCTCCTGCCATCTCCCAAAATACACTCTATGTTAGAAACAGGGTAAGTTTGAAATATCTTTTCATAAAACTTTCCTTAGGTAAATCACTGCAACACTACGTGCTGCTTTTAGGGTATACACCACATTCATCAGACAGAACAGTGTTGGACAAGTTTGGGTTTCTACTTTTTTTTTGTTGTGGTTGCTTTTTAACTTGTTAATTTTTAAGCATTCTGGAAGCAACACTTGGTGTTTATTATAACTCATCTGCCCATGTGTGCTTTCTGTCACAAGTAAGGCTTATTGTTGGTTTTGATCACTGCTTTGGCTTAGTAAAAAACAAGTGACTAAGAAGAACATTCTCTCTAAGAAGCACCTTGAGCAACCACTGATGGGAACTGAGCCTTAAAAAGGCTGATCAACAAAGCAGGATATGACCCCATTCCTTGGACTATTTTAGAGGAACAGAGAGGTTAAATTTTGTGGGCACTCAGGGAAATAACAGAATGTTGCTCCATGCAAGCCACAAGAACTGAAAATGACATAGCAGTGATTCACTTCTAATCCATCTTCACACACCAAAGTTCTCATGAATTCACCACATCACCAGGCGTTTTCTCTGGTGTGGAAATGATGGAGGATCAGCTAAGCACCAATTCAAAATACAGAGAAGGACATAAAGCAAAAAAGCAAACAGCCAACCTCCTAGAAGGAGTTTTGGATAACAGCATGCAAAAAAGTTAAAAAAAAACCCCATCACCTGGAACTTTGGGTGTTTTTCACATCAGAGACACTTCAACCCTTTTGAATTTTTGTCAAATTAAGATTTCTTCTACTCATTTAGAAAAAGAGGGTGGGGGGAAGGGAGAGAAGCTTCACTGATTAGAAAGATACGCAGCAAGCCTTTTGATTTTATTTTCATTTAATTTGTGACAGACTCACTACATGGGGCTGCTTATGGCTTGGTCCTTTGCAGAACCATGTCATAATCAGGTAAGTAAAACAGTAAAGTCCACATACATCATGTGGAAAAATATTTCAAACCAAATTTCAGTAGGTAATTTCAGTAAGAATTAGCAAGGTGTTTAACTCACAGTGCATCTGTGCAAATCCTAAACACTGGATGAGCAAATATAAATTTAAAGGCAGGAAACTCAAATGAGAAACATTTGAGGTCAATACATCCATCAGTAACCTCTCTATGGACATAAAATACGTTCATAAATATTTATTACACAGCTTGCACTCCTTTCATTTCTACTTTTTTTAAAAACAATTTTGTCTTAATTATGGTAATAGAGACAACTGGACTGAGATCACTGAAGAGCCACATTTTTGTCACTGTTGCTGTGTGGACAACAGCAATGTTGAAACTACCAAGGGAGGGTGCCAGCTCTGGCATTTTTAGCAATGCCTTGCTGTTAGAGCCATTTCATTCCCCAGTTTATAGCAGATTCCAGTGATCAGACAGTAACACTTCACTTGGCCTGAAATCAAACTTGCCTGCTTTTGCCTTTCTCAGCTATCAAATCCAGTTTCTTTCCTTCATTTAATTTAATGATCAGACCAGAGAGATCTGTTTTGGTTGTTCTTGCCATAAGAAAAACAAAGGAAAACAATTCTTGATTTTTTTTCCATAGAAATAACAATGAAATCTAATGGCTTCATTGACATCAGTACAGTTAAACTGACAGAGAACAGGTACAGATTGGGTATGAGGAAGAAATTCTTCCCTGTGAGGGGGGTGAGGCCCTGGCACAGGTTGCCCAGAGAAGCTGTGGCTGCTCCATCCTTGGAAATATTCCAGGAAAGGTTGGATGGGGCTTGGAACAGCCTGGGATAGTGGAAGGTGTCCCTGCCTGTTGTTGCAGGTCCCCAGCCGGGCAATAATTAGCATTGACTCCATGATTGCAGAAGGCTGATCAATTGCTTTACAATATCATCTTATAGTATATTCTACTATCCTTATTAGCAAACTTAGTAACCCTTACAGCCAGTCTGATACAGCTTTGACCTAATTAGTCAATCAATCTAAACACCATCTAGGGTCCAATTAAGAAATCACCCTTTGGTAAACAAATCTTCAGAATACATTCTACATGAACACATACACAGGAGCAGCAAATGAGATAAGAATTGTTTTGATTCTCTTTTCTCTGCTTCTCTCACAGCTTCTCTCAGGAGAAATCCTGAGAAAGCTAAGTCTCTCTCTGTTCAGAGGACATGTGAATACCACACCTGCCCATGGCAGGTGACGGGACAGGATGAGCTTAAGGTCTCTTCCAACCCAAAGCAGACTGTGATACTGTAATTACTTTTGTGAGGCTATAAACACCACTCTTCCAGCTGCATTAGAAGAAAACCTTTGGAAAAAGCACAGAGAACACTGCTAATGAATGCCTGCCCTAGGGAAGCAGGGAAACATCTCTGCAGCTGTGCTCCTGGTTAACCACCTCACAAAAATGTTCTTGTGTAGGTGGTAAATGCAGAGTCAGAACTGCAGCTGCCAAAGGCCCCGAGTTCAGGGTAGCTTTCAGAAATCTGTCATTACTCACTTTTCCCTCAACAAGGAGTTACAGACTTGTGTGTTTCGAATCAGGTCAGCCAGCTGCCAAGCACTGTAATAAGCAAGCTGCTAATGCAAGTCATACAAAGCAGTTGTGCCTAAACACACATTTACCATCCAGCTCACCTTCTGCTTACTCTGCAAAGACTTACAGCTTAATACAAAAGGTAAATTGTTTTACCAGGACCTTCTAAGAATCCAGCACTAGACAAGAAGATAATTCTTCAGTTTCACACATCTCAAGGCATGTTGAACATTTGGTCCTGTGCTTTATTTGTAGTTTAAAATACAGATATGCAAACAGAAGCTAAAACTAACCAGGTTTAAAGGAAACAAAAACTAGAAGAATATAATTAGGTGGCACCTTGATTAAGAAAAAGGTCAATATATTTAATAAATTTCTGAAACACAGCAACTGGGTCCCATGAGTGACCCAGGCTGCTGTCCTGCATGTTGATTACTTGCATTTGTGCCCAAAGAAAAGTCTCAGTATAATAGATGAAAAATTTCAAAAATAATCTAGTCCCTTCCTAAAAGTCTACTTTTATGTACGGAAATACATCCTTTAGAAGCTTCATTATTGTGTCTTTTTACCTTTTTCATTGCTTGCTTGAGTGGATAATAGACCCTGATCCTGCAAAAAAGGATCACTTCTACTCTGTGTTCCAGTAAATTCTGTAATAAAACCAGTCACTGTTAAAAATAATCCACTGGTGAGCATTTATCTTGCTGTGAGTCAGCCACTTTCCACAAAGGAAAGGCAATATTAAATCGAAAAGTGAAAAATCAAAGGATTACTTAAAAAAGAAACCTCTCCAACAGACTGTAATTATTACTGATATCCTTGCATGGATGACAATTATCTTCCTTTTCTCCTTTCTTTAGGTTTATAGACTTTCCAGCTCTTCAGGATAGGAGGCATATGGCTATACTCCCTGCCCATTGCTTCTTTCCCTGCCTTCCCACCCCTTTACTTCTCTGTGAGCCAGGTGTGACAGAGACAAGAGGCTGCCAATAGTTTTAAATTGCTGTGCACTGAGAAATGTTACAGCTGATTCAGAGACAAGCCCTGCATCAGAGTCCCACTAGAGGAGAAAACACAAAACTCAGCACGGTAAGTAGGAACACAAGGAGCATCAGCAATATGCTGCCTCTTGCCCAGCCAGTATTTGAGGGGACTTAGAGGAAACAGGGACAGAAATTAGGCAGTGAAGGAGGAGAGAGTCCAAAGTGAAGGTGAAATTTAGTTGCTTCTGTGTAGGGCTGAGGTGGTAGAAGATTTAGAGAAGGTAAAGGTGATGTTTAGATTTACAGAACTCTAAGCCAAACTTTGCCAGTTCTGCTGCTCCCAAAACTTAGTTTTAATGTTTTACAGCTAATGATAATTAAAAGTGGGGATCTGGTATCATTACTGCATCAGCAATTCTGAAGGCAGAGTTTCTAAGGAAGAGCTTCCAGTTGCATAGTTCCATCTTTTATTAATACTTGTACAACTGCAGTGAGCTGGATCCAGGAAGTGAATTGTCCAAAAGGAGGAGTGGGAATAAAAACTTCAAGTGAAGTGATTCAGCTGGGATGTTTTTAATTGGTCTAGCTCCTTAATTTGGGTCACTATGTAGATACAAGTGCCATGTGGTGTGGCAGAAGCCCGTGAGTGAGAAAAACCATCCCATTTTGGCCTAAATCAGCATGAAATACACCCTTTGCAAAAATCCAAGGACATAAAACCAGCCCAAATGTTTCCATTTACTTACTTCTGACATTTCATGCACCAGCAGGAGGGGAATGCTGATGGTGGTGATGTCGTGTGTGCAGCAGACCTTGAGGATGTTCCTGAGCCCCATGATGGCTGGGTCCCGGGCGGTCACGTTCACAGACCTGACGTTGTCATCCACACACAGGTGAAAGGCAACGTGGATTTCTGAGAGGTTTGAGTGCCGTGTGATGTAGAACTCTCCTGCACAATAAGGCAAACCAGGAAGGTAAGAAATCATGGTAGTGATCTGTACTGAAATCCAGTTGTTTGGAAGCGTAAGAAAGATAAGAGGCAAATACAAATATACAGCAGAGATGAAGACATACACAGGAGATCTAAAATCTCTTGGACTGCCACTGTTTTACATCCATCCCACACTCTCTCCACTGCTTTGATGGGCTCCACTGGCATCATGGCCACATGGTGTAATAAACCATAACAGTGCCAGTACAGGATATGATCTCTATATAGCACAAAACAGAAAAACAAACCCAGAGGAGGTGCAATACTCAAAATACACAATGCAAGCACAGAATTGCAGACAGATGTGGGAGGCGGAAAGGCCAAAAAAGGATGAGTTCAAATAAAGGATGCACAGAACCTGTGGAAAAAGATAGTGGGTTATGTAACAACTGAGATATGGCACTGGAACACAAAGGGATCAGTGACCATTAGAATTTAAAATAATTCAGAGTAGTGGGAAGGTGAGTTACAGAGTTGTTTGAAAAAGTAACCAAGACATCTTGTTGGGGGTATTTTTTGACCAAGTATTCATTTATCAAAGGTGAGAGGCAGTGAAATCCAGGTCTCTCCATCATTCCCTTTGCACTGGAGAGCTAAAATCTACAGTACAGTCAAGGGTAAAGCAGGTGTGCAATGCCTCCACTGTTTCAGTCAGCAAACAAACATCTTCCTTCAAACCTATTCCCACTGGCCACTGAAGTTAAGATCCTTTCTTTGAATTGGAACAGCTGCAGAATGGGTCTGTACTCCTTCTGGATGAGTGTTAAGGAGGCAGGAATCCCCAGCAGTGACCATCTATCAGCAGTAATACAGGCCACTGCTGCAAGACACACCTGGATTCATGTGGTCCAAGTTGGTTTATAATCCACTCCCACTAAAAATATTTAAGACAGTCATGAAATCAATTTTAATAAGCCCTCTCTCAACCATGGGTTGTATGGACTTAATTCCTCCCCCCTCCAACTGCATATTCATCCTCAAAATCCACAGCAGCTTTCCTTACTAAACATCACAATATACACAGAAGATACTTTCCCTGAGTGATTTCTCAAAGTCAAAAAATCCACTCAAAAATGCTTTACTGTACCACAGCAGTGATATACATATAGCCATTTTCAAAAATAAAATTAGCTGCTATTATTGAAATCTCATCTTTTCCCCAAGATGCTCCGAGTTCTTTTTTTTTCATCCTCAAATTCCAAAAGGAAATTTTAGGCAAAGAGACATGATTTGCCCTACGCCATGTGATGCAGTGGCAAAGCTGGGAATAGAAACCAGATGTCCTGACACCCAGTTTTCTGCCTTGGCCACAGGAACATCCTTCTCCTCTGACTCAGGTCAGCTTGGGTTCAGTTTGGGTTCAGTTTATACTTTACGTTCTGACTTTAGAGCTAAAAATGTGGATTTATAAAACAATTTGCTTCAGGAAGAGGGGATCAATGCCACACAACTTACCTGGCAAAATGTTCGACTGGTTTCGTTCGATATTCTTTAATTTATCTTCATTCCCACTGATTCTGTTTTCTGTGTATGAACACATGGAACAAATATTAATCATATCCTCTATTAATTACACTTGGGCATGAAAAGGTTCTTGTACTGATATCTGGCTTGAATTTTGACCATGAAGTTACCATAAAGTCCCCAAAATGCAAGGGGGATGGGTAGAAGTGTTTTTGTGGTCTTCAACACACCCCAAACTGAATCCTACCTCAAATCACTGCCCTTCTTACTTACCATTCCATATTTCTTCATTTGGACAACAGCAAACAATATTCTCAGAAATAATGTGAAACTTTGGAAATTGCCCCCACAACCACATAGTATCTTGCTATTACTCTTTCAATAATGTAATGAATTAAAACAAATTTGTTCCTAAGAGATTTACATAAATCAGCAGCATAAAACCAGCTTTCACCATTTCCCTTGAGATGCAGCAATACACAGGTTCTCAAGGGAACTTGTTTTTCTGTGTACTCATATTTGTTCATGTTCCTGATGCGTTTAAATCACGTAAGTAGCTTTTGGAGGGAAAACAAAGTTACATGATGTACAGTTGCACTGCCTTAACACCATGTGGTCAGAGCATTTCCCAGCCATTTGCAAACACAAGTATAGGGAAAACCATTCCCCAAGCTTTGGTCAGCACAAGAAAGCTCAATACACATTTAGTCAATTTGTTATTTGGTTTTCAGCATTCACTTTAAAGGAAGGGGGAAAAGTCATAAACTCCTTTTCTGCAATTTTTAAAGATTTAAATTTAAATGGCAATAAAAAGGTAAAGACAGATAAAGTTTGTGCTGCTACAGGCAGTTTAGGAAAGCAGAATGGCTTGACGTACTTCTCATGCTGTTAAAATGTGACTTTTATATTGTTGATTCGTTTTAAAGGAGCAGTAAAGACAACACCCAAACATCACATTCTCTGTGAATTTCACACACAGTATCTTCATGAACCCAAGCATTCCATTTTAGAGATTAAATAACTGCAGAAGAGTGGCATCAACTCTGCCCTGCCCACAAACATCCCACTGACCACTGTTCTATTTCAAGGAGGGTAATTTTGGTTGTCACTGACCGTGGTGTCTTTTTGTCTTGCTGCTACGCTGTGCTCTGGCCTTAAGTACAACCTTCTGGACAATTTCAAGTTGTTCTTGGATTCCAGGAAAATGGAAATCCGTGCATTCTTGGCAAACAGTTGCGAAATCTAGGAAAAAAATAAGATTGAAATGCATGTCCTGAGGTTGTGCTCAGTAACCTTATGTAATTCTACTCTACTGATCAAATAAATCCAGCTATAAAGGCAAACTCTCCAAAAGCAAATAAAGCCCTACTGGACTACTCTTCCAAAATTTATTGAGGATTATATTTGACAGATTGTGACATGGTCCCATACTTTCCCCTCCGCTGTGGCTGCAGGATCTAGTTGGTGGCTACAAGATGCAATTTTGTCTTTAATGGCATTATTTAAATTTGTCTTCTCTCATTGCCTAAAATTTAGCACAAAACCAGATACTCTCCTTTTATTATTCATTTAACTACTTAAACAGTTAAAAACGTATCTGCAAAACAAGTACAAGTACAAAATAATTCTGTTACAATTAAACTACTTGGAAACCATCAACAGCAATCAACAAATGCAACTGCAGTTTTTCCTTGTATGCTTCCCTCTCCTTCTTGCTACAAGCCTGATTCCAACTGTTTCCAGGAAATATCAAGCACCACTGTGCATTTTTTTATGGCATGCAAGAATAATGACAAGTAATAGTCAAAAAAACATTCCAAGCATATTTGTTGCAGCATATGCCACAGCATATGTCACAGTTGAGACAGCCATAATACACAGAGCATCACCATACAATTGCCAAAGGCTTTAAGCATCAGCCATACAGATTAAGACCAGATCACTTCAGAAGGCTTCAAGTGTCCACCCTTCTTGTTCTTTAGCCCAGCCTTTTATAGCCCTCATGTTCATGCATTGCACCTGTGTGTCCTCTGTTCCCTTTGGTGGCTGGTCAGTGCCCCTGGGCACTCCATGGCTCATTGCCTTCAATGCTGTTCCCCTGTCCTGCACAGCTATAGCCCATTAGGGATGAGGCTCTGCCCCAGCCCCACTCCCAATTACCACAAACTGTGTGCCTACAAGTATTTTGGTATTAAACTTCAAGATAGAAGTGGGAAAGTCAACCAGGAATAAACAGAAGTTTCTTTGGTTAACCTTGATAGAAAACACCATCATAGTGCCCCCTTACTCAAAAGACATACACTTAAAATGGCTATTAATCAAACTCTCCAGGAGTAGGGAAGTCATATTCCTATTGTTCATTTTTAACAGAATTCACAGTATCAAAAGGACATGGTATTTTTATATATTTACCTATCACTTTAAAATCTGGGCATATTTCTTTTTCATTTTTGTAAATGGGTTTCAGTGTGATAATCTGGTATTAAAGAGTTAGAAATGCCTATAATAAATTTGTCTAAATCAATATTGAAGGGTCCTCTTCAATATTGTTTGTTACTCAGACACAAAATGTAGGGAAGAGATGAGACATAACAGCACAACACTATCCCCCATCCTCCTCCATACCTCTTATTGCATTTGTTACCCTTTTGCAATACCATATGCAAAACATGAGTGCCTCCATTGAATTTTAATTTTACAAAGAATATTTTTCTGTGAGAGAAGACAGCAATTTATTATTTTATTCATTTTCCCTGACATGATACCTCCCATTAGAATGCTCACCTCTTTTGATTCCACTGTATGAGCTGATCCTGTTATCCACCAGTAACACCAGGCCACAGAGGGAAGTTGAGTAGAGGGACATTGCAGTCTGAAGCCTATGCAGCTTCACCCCACTGCGGTGATTGCGCTTGTGTTTGCAGAAATCCAACATATCAGCTCTCAGCAGCCTCAGGTTGTGCATGGTCTTCAGCTGAGCCCCTGCACAGAGCACAGAGCAGTGTGGCTTAATCCCAGGGGAAGTGTAAACTCAGGACTGGGATTGAAATGCAAGGGCACAAAGTGCTTCCCTAAAGATCTGTAAGGGAGCTGTAACCAGTAACACTCACAAGAAGTTCTCAGCCACACATTCAGTTTTACAGACACAGTAGCAATTCACAAAGTAGCAATAAAACCACAGTGTTTTCACAAAGTGAGGCTTGCCCGTGCCTGAAATGAGCTTTGTTCCCATGGCAGAATCACAGAATTCTTAAGCTTGGAAAAAACTTCCAAAATTGAGTGCAACCTGTGCCTAATCCCCACCTTGACACCAGCCCAGAGCACTGAGTGCCATGTCCAGGCATTCCTTGGACACCTCCAGGGATGGGGACTCCAAACCTCCCTGGGCAGCCCCTTTCAACCCTTTCTGTGAAGAAATTCTTCCTGAGGAATACTGCAGGGCTAGGGATGAAATACTGATGTGTGGTGGTGTATCCCTCTCCATCCTCCCCAGAACTACTCCACAAGCTCAGGAACTCCTGCTAGGCCTTAGTATTTGTGCAATGAGCTGGGTGCTGAGGCATCCCCATCCCCTGACCATCCCAGGAGCTGCAGCATGGCTGAAGTGGTAGCTGAATGGAGGGGAAACGATCATCAGTCAGCCCCTGCCAGCCTGGAAACATCCCCTACCTGATCCATGGCCTGAGGGGAACAGCACCATTGCTAGTGGAGGTTTGGAAACTCCAGCAATTCAGCCTGAGGATGTACATTTTCCAAATGACTCAAGGCAATCTTATGACCCTATGGACAGTGGTCCTAAGGGATGTCCTTGGAGCTTTCAGGTGGCTGCACCAGCATCTCCCTCTGACAGAGATGCCTCTCAGAGCTTGCAAATTCCCAAGTTTGTGATACTGGGAGGATTGCTGCTGCCCATCTCTGCCTAAATCATTTTAGATTTGGTTATAATCCAATTTTCCTCTCTGTGTTTTATCTACATAGTAATAAAATGAACCTTGCCTTTGAACTTTTTCACTCTTTTGCAAATTTGTATCAAACCTGCTTTGGCTGATGCCTTTGCTGGTGTTTTTTTAAGTGACCTAAACCACTCCTGCACAACATAACCTGGTCAAAACAGCTCAAGAAGACTCTACTGCACAAACAAAAATACAAATTGCAAGTATCTATTCTGCTGTCAACTGATCATGGGAAGTGAATTTTGTAAACACATTTTTCTACCAAATGTAAGAGAAGTCAAAGCATCATTTTTAGGCAATATGTTTTGCTGTTGCTGTGCTTTTTCACATGAGTCACCCAACCAAAATGGATGAAAATTTGTTTCTAGAATGTTTTCCATTAAGATTTCCACCTATTTCAGACATTGCTTGATACAGTTTATGCTGTTCTTATACACATGTAAAGAACAAACACAAAACAACTCCAAACTATGGATTACAGACATTGAGAGTTAAATAGTGCAAATAATACATGCCTTGGATACATTATTTATTACCAGCTGTTATTTGGTTTACTCCACTTACCTAAGTGAATAGTAAAGCTTTCTTCTAACAGCCTTTGCTCTTCATAGATTCTCCCATTTCCTTCCACAGATTCCCTCAGCTGGCTGGGCTGAACTTTAATTTCATCACTAAAATAATGAGAAAAGTACCAAAAAGTTAATTCTAGTTTTTATTCAAGACCAACAAATTTGGGAAAGTTATCCCAAGTTTTCTCAGCTGGTCTGTGGAAACCAGGAGACCAAACCTATGAGCATGAGCTCCAGTTGTGAGGTTTCACCTTTACCTTCCTGGCAGCAGGAAGAAGAGACTTCACTGTTAGATTTACATTACTTGGCCCATTTGTAAAGCATTCCAAGACTGAGAAATAAAAATAAATCACAATACCTAGTTATAACATAGTAAGAATGTAGGAATAAAAGGAAAACAAAAAGAATTCTCCTCACCCTATTTACAGCAGCCAGAACACTATTTATGAAGTTATTAAATAAAGTATTTCTTTTCTTCTTCCCACACAAAATGGGAGATTAAAAACTACCTTATCAAATGTTCCACAGTGTTCAAACTACCAGGAAACATTTCAGATATCAGTTTTAATATTTTCCCTAAATTCAACTGTCTGGATGTGATAAAGAATAAGGATCCCACCCAATTTACAAATTCTAATTTCCCTGCCATTTCCTCAAACAGAGGAAAGCTTCTCATTCAACTCTCTCCACAAGCATGCACACTAAAAAATTCCATTTTTTAGCTGTCCAGTGACATACATATAGGAAAAGAAAAGAAACTTGTTAATTCAAACCATTGTTACCACTTCTTAAAGTACCATTATCCTCCAGAACATGCTTAGGTGGTAATAGAAAGCTTTGTGAAACAGTGTTAAAGGCAGACATAGGAGAGAAAGGCAAAATAGGAGGAAATTCCACTGTACTTTAGTCCATTACAACACTGTAAAGCTATACTTTAGTGCATTACAACACTTTCTGGTACAGAGAGGTTGTAACATCACACAATGAAGAAACTCCTAAAATTATACATATTTCTTTATGATGGCCTACTTGTCTTTGATATGCTTTGATTATCCTAAGCAAATTATTTCTAGATATTATAACATCATCATAAATAGGACTATAGTATCCTATTTAAAAGATTATGTAAACACAAATCCTTTGAACTATTTCAGCTGGAATTAAGCATCACAGAGGAATTAAATACCTGACTGAGCTGTTGTTAGGATTCTTTAGGTCCTGATGAAGCTTTATCACCCACTCCTGGTATTCCTGCTTCTGGATAGCAGTAGTCTGTTTTAATTCATTGGTCCATTTGTTCTCCAAATCCTGACAGGAAAGCAGTGATACTTTGAGTGGTGTGGGTATTCTTTTTAAGGTGATTATGTGCATGGCATATTCTAGTTACCTGCTGAGACTCAAAATGCTGAGCTGCTAAGGAATTCACATCCTGATCAGTCAGTGACTTCCCAAGCTCCTGCATCACCTTATCCATTTCAGCTCCTTGCCTGAAAGAGAAGCAAACACAGATTTCAGAAGACTGGCAGCAGAACACCCTTTGCTGTGATACAACAACAAACTTGGTTGTTTGTTACTGACAGAATGAATAGTCACAGATTTAGCAACAAAAATCCACAAAACAAATTGGCATCAAGGGTCAGGGACACAAGTCAGCTCCTGTGTAAACAACCCCACTTAGCCTCATTTGGGACAGTTTCAGCTGCCACCAACACAGGGATGTGATAAATTCCAGAAGTGTAAATTCCAGCAGAGTCAATACACAGCTACATCACACCTGAGCTCTACAACAATACTGCTCTTTCTTCTGTATGCACACTTGAGAAAAGGCAATAGCAGCAAAAAAGATTTGCTAACACCTTAGTGGCAAGATTGACCCCCAAACCAGAAATATGTACAATTCAGTCCAGAAGAAACCATAGCATGAAGCGATTATGCATTGTCTAACATGAGTTTAAACACACAAAGCTCAAGAAAAATATTGCCACTCAGAATGCTAAACCAGACCTACTAAAATTACTCTGACACAAAAAGAAAAATCCACACTCAACGTGGTCCCTCTTGTGGACAAGGGAGTCACCTGCAGCTATACAAGCTTATTCCAGAACTCCAGGCTCAAACTTGTCACAGCATATGTTGCAGTCAAGATGGCCATGATACACAGAGTGTCACCATACAATTTCAGAAAGGTTCAACCATACAGGTAACATCATATCACTTCAGAAAGCTACAAGCATCTGCTCATCTTGCCCTTCAGCCCAACCTTTTATACCCCTCACCTTACATGCATTGCACCTGTGTGCCCTCTGTTCCCTTTGGTGGTTGGTCAGTGCCCCTGGGCACTCCATGTGTCATTACCTTCAATGCTGTTCCCCTGTCCTGCACAGCTGTACCCATTGGGGATGAGGCTCTGCCCCAGCCCCACTCCCAATTGCCACAAACTGTGTGCCTACACAAACTCAACACTTTCTGGAAATCAAAACTTACATTCTCCTCAGTCACTGAAAACAATAGAAGGCCACCAAAGTAATATAAGGTAGCTGACCCTAATGACATCATAGAATCATGGAATGGTTTGGGCTGGAAGGGACATGAATGTTCATTTCATTCCAACCCCTGCCATGGGCAGGGACACCTTCCACCTGACCAGGCTGCTCAGAGCCACATCCAGCGTGGCCTTGGACACCTCTAGGGATGAGGTAGCCACAGCTTCTCTGGGCAACCTGTGCCAGGGCCTCACCACACCCTGAATAAAGAATTTTTTCCTAATATCCAATCTAAATTTTCACTCTTTCAGTTAGAAGCCATTCCCCCTTGCCTGATCTCTAAATACTCTTGTGCCAGCCAAGTGTTGTCTGACTTTGGGTTTACACAGACAAATACAAGCTACACACGTTGTCCTATGAGTTTACACACCCAGTGGCCCCTATTTAATAAGAGAAAGGAAAACCTAAATAATAAAAAAAGGAATACCTTTCACGTAGCTTTTTCAGTTCCACGTCCCTTTCACTTATTAATTCTGAAATGCTAACAAAATAATTGTGTTCCAGGTTTAACAGCATTTCAGAAGCTGGAGAATGGATCAGATCATGATAAACATCTGCAAAATCTTCATCCCAGCTGGTTTCTTCAGGTTTGGCGTGTTCTAATGTTGTCTAAAGAAAATGTAAGAGATTTTAAAGGATAAGATACCTCTTAGGACATATAGAGATCCCTCATAATGGTAGGGTAAAACCATGGGGGCTCACACACAGCCTGTACCATACATAAATGATCTTCCCTGATTTAAGCTTTCTGCATTCTACTTTAGCTTTCAATTTTCTCCTCTCCCATTCTTTCTCTTTCAAAGCAACTAAAATCAGAATCATTAAGGCTTGGACTACAGTAAGGAATTACCAATTTTCACACACCACCAGCTTGGAAAGAACAGCAATATCCATAATAATATTTGCACCTGATGAATTTTAGATAAGGTCCAGAACACCAGCTGTGCAAACAAAAATGCTTTGCTAGTAAGGATGACTAACTGCTGATGTCACTAAGAATTCCATCAACAACACTGATTTAAGAAAAGCTATTTTTATTGAACAGAGAACGGCCCAAGAACTCCAGTTTTGCAAACTTTTAATGGAATTTTTCATATTTTTCTATATTTCATGAGAAGCAAATTCAATTCCTATAAACTTTCCTTCAAATACTGCAGGTTTGTCATTAATTTTTTCTTTTCACTAGGACTCCTCCAGTTGTTTTGCACTCCACTATTTTTAAGATCCCACGTGAAACTGGAGACATTATTCCAACAAAAGCCTCATCCTTCCTAAATAATGTGAAACAGTAATATGAACCCCAAAAATGAACTGAAAAGTCTCTCTCAACTATACACTTTCTCCTTCTAGCCTGAACTGCTGTTACTGAGATTTAGGATAACTGTCACTTCATTACCTCTTGCTTTAATTCTAAGCCACTATAAGCCTTATGCCTACTTGTTGTTTGAGTATCAACTGTTAAATGAACAAACCATTTGCCTCTCCATTTTCTGTCTTTTACTCTATTAAATTCAAGAAAAACCTGACTAAGAACTTGCAGGATGAAGACTTGATGCTCACTTTGAGACAAGAAGAAAAAACTTCAAGAATTGCAGTGAATTTTAGTGTAATATTTCATCCTCACAACTGTGATTGCACACACACACATACTCCCACAAAGCAAGCCTTGAATATTAACTTTCCAGCCTTAATCTTACCTCTTTATAAGCTTTAGCCCAAGTATCTGCCAGCTGGTTGATGTCTATTTTTCCTGATTTCACTGCTTCCAGAGCAACTTCAGCTTCTCTGTCATAATCTTTTATAGTTTCCTCTTCTACAAATTTACTAAGAGATTGCTTCAGGTCTATTACAACAAGAAGAAAATGGTTCATCAACAGAACACATCAGTAATCACCCAGGAAACCTGTAAGTTTTTCACCTGAAAATCCGTTCCTTGCTAGCACTGACAGTAATTTTCTCTCATGTTTGGCTGTTTAAAAACCAATTTTGTAAACACTGTTCCAGTAAAACACTGTTCTTTTGGTTTCTTAGAGCAAGCTGTAAGATACTTGTAAACAAGGATACATGAGATTAATTTAAGAAAGCAATTCATACCATTTTCTATAAAGCATGGCAGGTTGTGCAGAACCATCAGACGTCCATGCAAATGACTGATATTCTCTTGCACAGGGAATTTGAGAGGCACGGTAAGCACCAAATGTTCATTTCCAGCACTGAATTTGTACACATAGTCTCTCTCTCTAGTTAAAGTCTTTCCTTTATTAGGCTTCATCCTCTTGAGTTTGATTCCTGCAATAGAAATGAAAGTAACAAGAATTACATTTCTGTAAACTCAGAAGTAAAAAATGGTAATGAAAAGCCACGGCTTTGCTAATAATTAACAGCCAAAAATACTTAACTCCCCAAATTTTCATAGATACTCAGTTTTGACCTCCAAATACATGCATCTGGAACTGAAGCATAAATACCAGTTTCCAAAATATCAAATGCTTCTAAAATGTATTTGAGTGTGTCAATATATAAATTTGGGTAATTGCTCTTAAAAATTACAGCGTAAATCTCCTGACTTAAGAGCAGAAGCAGGGCAAATGGGAATCCTGATAAATAGAAAATTAACTGAAACACCCTGACTTCTGTCATGTATGCCTGAAAAGCTGAAATCCTGCAGAGTGCATAGAGATTTTATTTCCTCCTTTCTGCAGGTGCAAGGCCTGGGGAGTGGGGGAGCAGATGTTTGCAACGATTTTTAGAAAGAGCTGATTTTGTCTTTCTGTAACCTCTATTAAAAATAAGCCAAAAGAGATGCAAGGGGGCTGTGTAGAGTGAAAATACAGGCTGAGATAACTGCGCTGGTATTTCTACCCTCCACAGGGCTCCTCTGCTCATTCACATCCCTCTGTTTTCAACATCACCTATAAAGCTGGACACATTGCTTCAGCCAAACCCTCCCCAGTGCTAAAAACCCACACCCCGAGGAGAAGAAAAAACAATAAAAATATAACATTATACAGCAGAATTCATGGGGTTAGGGTTGTTTTGTTTTGTTTTTTGGGGTGGGTTTTTCTGTGAACAAACATATGTGTTAGACACGAAACAAGTCAGTCTCAAAAACAAACATCGCAGGACAACCAATATTGATCCGAGGCTGTGTCCCGGCCTCTCTGGAAGCGGGATTCAAAAGGAAATCCTGGGAAACACAAACCCGACCACGCTCTTTCTGCTGCTCCCCGATGCAGCGAGGAGGTGGGGAGGAAGCTGACAGAGAGGGAGCGGGGGACAAACCCCCTGTTCCAAAGAGGACCTGAGATCGCAGGCTCAAAGCCGGCAGGACACGGCCTGCGGGAGCCCATCCGCCCCCTCCCCGCCGCGGGGAGCTCCCGGTGTCCGCATTCCCTCCGCTGGAAGCGGCAGCGCCCGCGGACACCGGGAGCCTCCCGGCCGTGCCCAGCCCGGCCCGTCCCGGCTCACCTGGCTCCGGGCGGGCAGCCGCGGGTTAACCGGGCCGCGGGGAAAGGAGGGCCGGGATGTTCCGCCTACCCGCTCCCGTCATCGCAGCTGCGCGTCCGCGGCGGCGCATTCGGCGCTGCGCCTGTGGCGAGCGCGCCGAGCGGCGCCGGCGGCGGCGGGGATGGCGCGGCCGGCCAGGAGGTGCGTGTGCTGGGCTGAGGGAAGAGGGGCTCCCCCGATCCCCTCAGGGCCTCTGCGGGATTCCAGGGTGGCCTGGCCCTTTCCCTTCCAGCGGAGCGGTCGTGATCAGTAGCACAAAGCCGTGTTGGAGGCCAGGCATTAGTGGTGTCCCCCGGGGTTCTGTCGTAGAATGGCTTGGGTTGGAAGGGACCTTAAAAACCATCCAGTTCCATCCCCCTGCCATGGGCACGGACAGCCTCCACTATTCAAGGTTGCTCCAAGCCTCATCCAGCTTGGCCTTGGACACTTCAGGGATGGGGCAGCCACAGCTTCTCTGGGCAACCTGTGCCATGGCCTCACCAGCACTCACAGGGATAATTTCTTCCATATACCAAATCTAAATCTTCTCTCTGTCAGTGTGAAGCCATTCCCCCTTGTCCTGTCACTCCGGGCCCTTGTCAAGAGTCTCTCTCCCTCTTTCCTGTGGGCTCCCTTCAGGCACTGCAAGGCCACAATGAGGGCACCCCAAAGCCTTCTCTTCTCCAGGCTGAACAATCCCAATTCCCTCAGCCTTTCCTCCCAGCAGAGCTGCTCCATCCCTCTGATCCCCTTGGTGTCCCTGCTCTGGCCTGGCTCCAGCAGCTCCCTGTCCTTCCTGTGCTGGGCCCAGGACTGGATGTAGCCGTGTAGGTGTGGTAATACTGGGCTCAGTGTTGTTTAAATTGCTCATCCAGGATTTGAATGAAGGGTTTGATGTCCCCTCAGAAGTTCACAGATGACACAAAGCTGGGAGGAATGGCCGATACCCCGGAGTGCTGTGCAGCCCTTCAGAGGGACCTGGACAGGTTGCAAAGATGAGCAGAGAAGTGTCTAAAATTCAGCAAAGGCAAGTGCAGTATTCTGCACATGGGAAGGACCAGCACATGCTAGNGAACTTCTGTCCTGTGCAGTGACTGAGGACTGAACAGATTGTCCAGAGAGGGTGTGGAGTCTTTTAAAAAAAATCTACAAGCTATTCCTAATAAGCCATTGTGTACAGTAGCACTGGTTATAGATTTATCTCTGCTCTCTGTGCCCACGGACAGGACCCAGGGAACAGCTGGAGCTTTGCCAGGGGAGGGTTAGGGTGGATATCAGGAAAAGGTTCTTTGCCCAGAGGGTGGTAGAGCACTGGAAAAGGGAATGGTCATGGCCCCAAGGCTGCCAGAGCTCCATGAGTGTTGGGGCAGTGCTCTCAGGGATGCACAGGGTAGAACTGTTGGGGTGTCCTGAGCAGGGCCAGGAGCTGGACTGGATGATCCTTGTGAGTCCCTTCCAACTCATGGATAATCCATGATTCTGTGACTCTGTCCACCTGAGCACGTACTGCTTTTTTTTTCCTTGTAAAACATAGTTTACCCAAAAGTGTTACCAAATCAAGATGCTCAGTCAGAAAGGATTGATAGTGTATATTTTATATTTTTCTTTGCCGCAGGAACAAGAAAGTTGTTGATTATTCTCAGTTTGGGGATTTGGAAGATGATGGTAAGTGGAATGTTCTTGTACATCAGGAATTTGAAATCATTGCCTCTTACATAAAAGCACATGTAAAAGAGGATCTGTTGAAATTTTGATTTTAAATACATTTAAGGATAGTGCAGTTATAGTTGTTGTGTCCTTTTAAAATAGGATTAATTTCCAGAAAACGTTATCTTGATATATTTTCAGTGTGCAATGAAAATGATGAAATTTAAGAATATAGGAAAACTCATGAGAGCTTGTTG
Organism: Ploceus nigricollis; assembly: GCA_013399945.1. Classification (NCBI taxonomy): domain Eukaryota; kingdom Metazoa; phylum Chordata; class Aves; order Passeriformes; family Ploceidae; genus Ploceus; species Ploceus nigricollis. The sequence goes on from VXBC01009716.1 coordinate 252,224, forward strand.
CTGTTTTCCAACAGATGAAGACTTTGCACCTTCAAGCAAAAAATCCAGAACACAGCTCAAGGAATCAAAGAAGGAGAAAAAAGAGAAGTCAAAAAAGCCCAAAGAAGTGACTCCATCACAGACACAGACACAGACACTTAGTATAAGGTAAGAAATGTTGTGGTCAACTCTGTGTAAAGCTGGATTTCAATAAGAATATTTGGGTTTGGTTTCTTTTCCCCTAGGGTTTTAAGCAGCTGAGAACAAACAACTAATACATGACTGTAATAAAGATTTTGAGCTGTATTAATGCACCTTCAAATAACTCTAAAAATTCTGAGTTTCTTAGGGACTGCTAAACCAGAGAAATGTAAAGACAAGTTTGATTCATTCTAAAAGAACATATTTAAAGGAAGATACAAAGTCAGTGTCAATGAGAAATCTAATTTTTATTAGTAGAGTTGTGTTTAAATATTACATTTTGGTGTGGCATTTCAAGCAAATACAATCACTTTTTTTTCCTGTAGTAATGCCAGTTAACAGTTCATATATTTATATATATGTATATATATGCACACATACACTGTTTTACAATCATAATGTTCTAAAGTATAGAATGCTTTAAAAGTTAGTGTGTGTTTTGTCTAAATAATTTCAAAATGGAATATTTGTAACAAAATATGCTATAAATATGTATTGAAATATTAATCTATTCACAAGTATCTGAATTTTAAAGAGTTCACTGAGCCAGAAATAGTTCTATAACACTCATGTAATTGTTTTATTATTTAACATGCTGGCATTTTTTCCCCAGGTTATCCTTGGATGAGAAACTTTATAAAAGAGATTTGGAAGTTGCCTTAGCCTTATCTGTCAAAGAAAAACCTGCAGATCCCCAAGGAGTGCAAAATTCAGAAGAACAAGGTTACTTTACAGTTCCATGCAACACTCTTTGTTTATATGCAGTGAATTTGAACATGGGAATTTATTTTACACTGAAATAGATTGAAAATTATATTTTATTTCAAGATGTCATGACAAGAGAGAGTTTCTAAGTATTGCCTGTTTTCTTATGTTCTTGGGGTTTTTTTCTGTGAGAGAAGTAACTCTTCTATAAGATTTTCCAAATATATACTTGGATTAGAGACAGATAAAAACTTCAACTATTTTAATTTCTTGCTATTTTTACTTTTTATCATGTGTTTTTGTATAGTAATATTTCATATTTTTATTTTTTTTCCCTGGATCTTAAAACAGGCAAGAATATTGAATCAGAAAATACACAGAGGAGACTCCCTTTTTCCAACTGCAGTGTAGACAGTGAACTTTTAGGTAAGTTGTTCTCACACTCTTCTCACAAAAAACATTTAAGTACCTTATCTCTTCTCTGTTTCCATTGGTTTCTTTTTTTTTTTTTTTGTTGATGTGGAAAAAAGGGTCTTTATCTTAAATAAATATTGAAGGATGTGTCAATTCTTTCATTAAAAATTTGGCCCCAGTCTTCAAATGGGCAAACCTGTGGATTGGTGAATTTTTGGTCTTCGTTTTGTTCGCCCGATTACAGATAAATCTTGATAAATCTGACAATGAGAAAATAAAATGAGAAGCACATGAAAACAGGAGTCAGTGATATGTTTCTGAACAGTATAACTTCATATCACCAAAATGAATTCTGGGCACTCAAATACCAAGTTATTTTAGAGGAAGAAAATAGATTTACTGTGAATTTGAGCTGATTAAATCACTTTCTATTTTGTAGGTCTCAATCAGGTTATGGATGATGATGCACCTGAGGGTGATGGGAGGCAAAAGACAGCAGCAACCAAAGTTCCAGCACATCACAAGTCGCTGGTGGTTGACAGTGAGGACAGAGCCCATGATCCTGATTCTGAGCCAGAGTCTGTACCCAGTAAGTTCTTCTCCACCAAAACCCTCTCCTTAGATGTACTTTGGATGTGATGCCTTACATTTAGTTTGGATTTTTAGTGAAATTCGTGCTGCTTTGACTGCATTTTCCATTACTCCCCCCTTACTGAAGCATTATCCCCTCATACTCATGACATCTCATTTGCACTTTCACACTAAATTTACGCACTGGAGCTTACTCACTCCCAAACCAGCAAAATGTCACTGCTTCTCTGCATTTGTATGTCAGGAGAAATTCCTTCTGCCCTCTTTGTCCAGGAAAGTTTCATCTCTTTAAAGATCCTCTGTTCATTTTTCCGGATGTTTTCTGGGGTTTGTGTCAAAACGGTGGCTCTGGAGTAGTATCAGGTGTTGGACCTTTCACTGTTGGCTTTGTTTAAGTTTATTTTAAAAAGCAAGTAGGCTCCCTTCTTTCCTTCCTGTGACTGTCATCTTTTGGAAGAGCAAGCTGCATCTATGTGTCTGTCATTCCCTAACAGACAAAGTGTCTGTGTAAATATTTACTGCTTCAAGATGGGACAGTCTAGTACCATCCTCATTATTTCTGCTGTGCAGTGGTCTGTCATCTTAAGTGATGATTTCTCTGCTTTCTAAAGTAACTTTTTTCCATCCCAGCATCACCTATAGTTTCTCCTTCCTGGATAATAGAACACAACTCTGAGCCAAGGCAGAAGGTGATGTCCAGTCCCTTGGAAGCAGCTGGGAGGCCTCTACATACATCAAGTCCTGTCACAGACAAAAAGCCTAAATGGACACCGCCAGGTACGGGTGAGGCTGCAGCTATAGACACGTACATGAGCTGACTTAAGCTTTTAGCAATCTCTCCTAAAAGCAAACAAAAAATAAACTATTCCAGGAAAATGCTTGCCCTTTATATACATTTTATAGAGATTTTCTTTGGACAGATTTAAAACAAAAAAGAGAAAGGAAGAAAAGCTATATCTGTGTTTCATTTGCAGCATTATCCTTAACTGCTTTATCTGCATGGGGCTTACAAAATGTTTTCCAAACTGTGGATCAGACCTTAATCAAAAGATCATTTCATGTCCACTTCTCTCTCTTATTAGAGCTTTCTTTATTTCTGGTATGTGCTAAATTATTATCTGTTCTAAACAAAGAATATTAAAAAAATGCTGGAGTATTTTAGCTGCTCTTATAAAGCAAATGCTTAAAAGCTTTATTTTCTCAAGGTGTTTGAGCATGCTGCTGCTGACTCCTGATTCTTTGATTTTTCTTCATATTTGCTCTTCTTTTCTGTACGTGGTTCTGTTTGGCTCCTTTCTCTCAAGTCTGCATTTCCCCATTGGAGTTGTGTTCAGTATTTCTCTGTGGAGTGCCTGAAAATGCCCAGGACACTGGGAGCAGTTGCCCAGTGTTGCTGCAGTGTGTGGCTGGGTAATGAACCTGTGCACCATTCCTGCTGCACTGGCTCCCAGAGGGAGGAATCCCTGGTGAGTGATTTCCATGTGCCTCTGTGGTTTGGACCCTTTTGCACTCTCTTCAGAATGCTTCTTTTGTCCTGCTAGGAAAACTATTAGAAGACAACAGTCATCTGATCCTTTTTCCCTCTTTAAACTTCTAATACCTTCTTCTTGTTTTAAAATCATCTCCAGCTCCATCAGGAAGCAGTAATGCCTCTGTGAAATGTGTTCCTGTTAAGTCACCTACTCACTGCCTAAGACTCGGCCTCTCCAGACTGGCAAGAGTCAAACCTCTCCATCCCAGTGCTACCAGCAGTTAAATGGTCAGTGACAAAGTGCCACATAGAGGAAAAGACTGTGGAAAGGGTTTTGCTGATAAACAGAGGGTGGGCAGCATCCTGGAATCATCCATTTTGGAGGACTTTTTTACGGATGTGTCTGATGTTAGGATGAGTTTTTATACTGCAAATTGCTAGGCATCTTTTAAGTGCTACTGAATACTGATGTTGTTTAATCAAAGTGACATCTGGCCACCAGCTTTTTGATGTATTATATTCAGAGATGTTGGTTTGTGGTAATTTTAATTCTTTAATACCTAAAGTCTTGGCATTAACATAGTCTAGACAGCACTACGGCAGTATGATGATAGGGAAATGTTTTTTAGAATGTTGTATATTTTTAGAAAAACTAAAATAAAATACTTTATAATGTCTAACTATATTCCTTGAATGTATTAATTTTGAAGGTCACTTTAAGTGTTGGTTGCAGTCTGGCAGATATTTTTGCCTGTGTATGCTCTTACTGTAGGTCAGCAGCATTAGTCAGGCTCAGACAATGAGGAATTTCTTTCTTGCTCCTGGGGCTTCATTGAGGATCATGATACCATGCTAAGGTAGGAGTTTTGTAAAGCAGTGAAGTGATTCCTACTGGTTAATGAAACTGAGCTTTTACTAATCCACAGTGTCAGTAATTTCCTATCTAAGCCTTTTGATTACAGTGGATGGCAGCAGATCAGTTTCTCCATGTATTACTCGTGACTCAGGGAATTGCATTAACAAAGGAATATAATAGAATCATGGAATGGCTGGGGTTGGAAGGGACCTTAAAGATCATCCAGTTCCAGACCCCACCATGGGCAGGAGCACCTTCCACTATCACAGATTCCTCAGAGCCGCGCCCAGCCTGGCCTTGGACACTTCCGGGGATCCAGGGGCAGCCAGAGCTTCTCTGGGCTATGTGTGCCAGGGCCTCAGCACCCTCACAGGGAGCAATTTTTTCCTAATACCCAATCTAAACCTGCCCTCTGTCAGTATGAAGCCAATTNCGGGTTGAGGCAGGGCACACAGCACCCTCAAGTCCCTCTGCCAGGGCTGCTTCCTCTGGTCATCCCCAGCCTGGACTGATCCCACGTACAGCAGCAGCACTTGGTCCCGTTAAACCCCATGAGATTCCCATGGGCCACTTCTGGAGCCTGTCCAGGTCCCTCTGGATGACATCTCATCCTTCAGGTGTAATCCATGCCTTTGCAAAGCCTTCTGTTAATGGTTCACTGATTCCTTGCAGATTGGTTGTCTGTTTGCTCCTGATGCATTATCAATCAGGTTATCATAAGGCAAAGATCACTGTTCCAGCTTTCATTATTTCTGAAGAAAACAGAATTTAGTTTTGATTCGGAACGTCTTAAGTGTGTGATTATTTCCTTCTGTAATTCAAAAGGTACAAAACCTTAATTTCCCAGGTCTGTATTGGTTTCTCAGATATTCTGTTAATATGAATATCTGTATCTTTAAAGTGGCTAAATAATAAAGATGTATCTTAATGCTTATTCAGAGACATGGGATTTAATAAGGGAAATAAATATTTTCCCATTATTTTTCTTACAGAATCAAAAATGCCCAAATGCCATTTCCTGAGATCAGTTGCATCAGGAATTCCATAAACTGCTCTTTAATTTTCAGCAGAGGAGTTGGGTGTGATTTGCTCTGAGCAGATAAATTTATTCTGCCTTTCATGTCAGATCACTTTTGTAGTCCCAACTTTCGTTAACCCAACAGACTCGAAGCGTATCAGTGCAAACCACAAAGATGAAAACAGGATGTTACCACTTCTGGTGACCCTCTGAACAAAACCCTGCCCTTTGCATTTAAAACACTTTGTCCTGCTGCTTACAAAGAATTTCTGTTCTGTCTCCACTCAGGTGTGACATTGTTCTCTTGAGAAGAAGCCAAAAATCTGTGATGAAAAAATAACCTGAACTTTTTTGGGTCAAGGCTGTTTCTGCTGTGCTGAATCTGTCTTCACACCCCCAATATTTATAACACTTGTGTACATTTAAATGAAGACTTGGACCATGAGTTTTTCCTGTACATTTGGGATATTAAACAACTGAAATTTCTTTTTCTTGCATTTTGTATTTCCCCCCATTGTTTGTTTTTTTTTAATTGTTTTTGAATGTAACTCAAAATTTAAAGGTTAGTTTTTTCTAGCCTCAGCTGAATAAAAGTATGGAAGGACTTAACTGGCCTCAAGTGTAAAATAATCTATATGGTCCTTAGTGTATTAAAGCTCTGTTCAATGCTCAGGCATCTCAATTCTTTCACCAAATTATTTTTCATACTGACAGCCCTTGGGGACATTTACAATACTCCAATGTACAAAGAAATCATGAGAAATAGAACTGATTGAAACCCAGATGATATTTATCTGCTTGGTGATAGACCATCTTGTAGAGCCAAAGATGACAGATTCTCTTTCTGTTTGCCTCCTTGAACAGATGAGAGATTTGTTACACATTTTTTTTTACTTCCAGTAAATCTGTGTAAGTCTTGCTTATTTTATTATCTTTGCAGGATTCATTAAGCTGAAGATTCTAAAGAGTTATAATCAGGCAGTTCTTTCAGAAATACCTTGTGAACCCCATCCCAGCATAAAGGTTAGTAGATAGGTGCATATTTTTTAGAATGTTAAAAGTCTGTAACTATGTAGGAAGTCAACATTAGAGGGCATAATAACATCAAGTTATCATTCAGTGCAGTGGAGCTATGTGGCTATCACTTGTATTTGCAAAGTGTTTGCGTGTCAGAGGGTCAGATGACAAGTGTGAGCAAAATATCAAGAACAGAAAAACAAAAAGGAATTTAATAAGCCTTAACCATCTTAACTTTTGTCAAGTATTATCAACAACACAGCCTCACTCTAATACATTTTCACAGATCAGTGACTTACAATGTTAGTAGGTATTTCTTGCATTATTTAATTCAGTTATAAGCTTTAACATACAGTTCTTCTCCAGATGTTTGCTATAATTTTTCTCGAGCATAAGTTATCACCTCCCTGGGTAAAAGTCGTGTTGATGCAATTTGTGAGTGGGGTTCACAGCCTCTTTTGAGTCTCTGTCAAGATTTCATAAGGAACAGAGTTGCCTGTAAGTCAAAAATGTAAGAATGGGCAAATCTTACTCAGCCCTGGGAGGCACATCTGGAGTGCTGGGTCCAGTCCTGGGCTCCTCAGCACAGGAGGGACAGGGAGCTCCTGGACTGGGGCCAGCAGAGGCTGCAGAGATGATTTAGGGCCTGGAGCATCTCTGGCAGGGAAAGGCTGAGGGAGCTGGGGCTGTCCAGCCTGGAGAGGAGCCCCAGCTGAGAGGGGCCCTCAGCCCTGGGTGTCCCTGTCTGCAGGGAGGGCTCTGAGCAGGGCCCAGGCTCTGCTCCAGGGGGCCCAGCAATGGCAGCAGAGGAACGGGCAGGGACTGATCCCAAGAGGTTCCACCTGGGCAGGAGGCAGAACTTCTGTCCTGTGCAGTGACTGAGGACTGAACAGGTTGTCCAGAGAGGGTGTGGAGTCTTCTTCACTGAGAATATTCCAGAACCATCTGGATACAATCCTGTGTCCTGTGCTCTGGGATGGCCCTGCTGGAGCAGGGAAATGGGACAAGATGACACACTGGTCCCTTCCAGCCTTATGCTTTTTTCTGGGATTCCTTGATCTTCCCCAGCATATCTAAGTCAGGAAAAAGGATGCATTCAGGACAAAGTTAGGAGAACTGCATAGACCCCAGAAGACAGAGGCATAAACGGAACTCCCCAGGAACTTAGAATGCTATGGTGCTGCCCTGTATTGAAAATACGCAGCAATTAGCCAGTTTTCAGGAAGAATTTCTTCACAGAAAGGGTGATTGGACGTTGGAATGGGCTGCACAGGAAGGTGATGGAGTCACTGTCCCTGTGAGGGTGGTGAGGCACAGGTTGCCCAGAGAAGCTGTGGCTGCCCCATTCCTGGAAGTATCCAAGGCCAGGCTGGATGAGGCTCTGAGCAAGCTGGGATAGTGGAAGGTGTCCCTGCCCATGGCCAGGGAGTGGAACTGGATGGGCTTTAAGGACCCTTCCAACCCCAGCCATTCCATGATTCTATGATTCTTTGAGTATTGTGATGAACCTGCTGTGTCCTTACACACATGGATACAGAGTTTTAATACACATCACCATCCTCACAGGGAAGAATTTCTTCGTAATATGCAATCTAAACCTACTCTCTTTCAATTTTAAGCCTTTCCCCCATATCCTGTCACTCCATGCCCTTGTAAATAATCTCTGATAACGTCTAGAAGTCCTGCAGTGATTTTAGGTAGAACTCAATTCCCTTGTGAAAAATGTTCCCTTTGGCTATGTTCACATGGCTGTGGAGATGTAACCATGAAGCTACTGCCAGGTTTTGGGAAGGCAGGCCAGCTGTTTTGCTTGAGATAAAGATCATTAACTGAAACTCTTTTAAGCTCATTTTCCTGCCACGTGGATGGGTTCTGGTGCTCCCACCCATTCCACCTGCACTTCCACCTGCACAAAGCCTGTTCTAGGAAGGCTGAATCCTGCCCATAAATCAAAGGCAGATGAGATACATTTACCGAGAGTTGGCTGCAGTTAGGCTACCTGCAGAGGAACTGCAAATGTGGAGAGCTGCCAAAGATCCTGGGAACATTCAAACCAGCAAAAGAGATATGTAGCACTGAATAGTTTGGAAGTGATCATTTTAGGAAGAATCATGGCCAGTAGGAGATGTGTTTTCCACCTCTGATTTGAGGGGGGGGTTCTGTATGGGAAAAAGTCTGATTCTCCTCATCCGTCACCTTTGTGCCCTGTACCTTCATTACCCCAGTGAAGTTGCAATAATAAGTGATCATGGAGAAGGCATTCCCTACTGAGCTATATCCCCTTTGGAGCTTGTCTGAGATCAGCTCCTCCTTCCCCTTTCCTCATTTGCTTTGAGTCATCTTTCTTGCCAAAGAAATTTGGAGGCAGATTTTTCCAGCTGCTCCCAAAAGAGTGGGGAAGCGTGTTATTGAAGTTGATGGGAAGCATTCTGTCCTCCACACATCACAGCCTGTTCCTAAGTGGGAACACTGCCTAACTCCCAAATTTTCATCCATATCATTCCTGAAACATGTTACCCAGCACATACTGCCAGTAGCTCCTCTGGACACTCTTCATTTCTTCTGTGCAAAGGAAAAAATGGATTTATGAGCAAATTCTGCATTTGTTAACATGTGATATGATTTATTACTGTCCTGATGATGACATTAGTTTGCACTCTGTAGCTGAACATGCAGGGACGTGTTACAAAGGGTGTGAAGTGAGTGTTGTTGTGCAAAGAGTGAGACAAGGCTGTGGTAACTCTCCTGAAAACACAGGGCTGGTGTGGTGGGAGTGACACTGCAATATCTCTGTCACAGAATTGTTTAGATTTGAAGGCACTGCTTGAGATCCTCTAATTCTAATTATTCTTTGTACAGTAATGTGTATGAAACAGTTCTCCTTTGAAATCTCCCTAATATGCTGAGAATTTATAATGCACATTAGCAGAGTACTATTAAAATATTTTCTACAAATAATAGGAAAGCTCTTTTAATAAATACATATTTCTCCTGAAACACCACCGGGGGATGATTTCTGACAAATTCCTCCTCCCCAAAGAGAAACTGAGGCAAAATATATACTTGAAATCTACTATTTAATTAAGGACAGCTATACACATGTGCCAGGTGTGGACTTTTTGGCCCATTTATGGTCAATATATTGAGATTACTGTATTAAAAGTCAGTGTATGTAGATACTGAGATAGATATCTAAAGAGTGAGTTCTGTGAGGAGTGGCTGGGAGTGTTCAGCCTGGAGAAAAGGAGGCCAAACACGTTGTTCAAGACATATCTGAGTACACAGCATGTCAAATGCAGACAGCAGCCTGAATCCCAGGGGTTTCCAGTGCTCTCCACTGCCTGGGGGTGGGAAGAAGTGGACAGCAGTGAGCCACTGCACCAGGCATGCACCTGCATTCCTGATATGCCCAAGTGCCTGCAGCACTCCTGAAAACTGGCTTTTGGTATGAGCAGCTAAATGTAGACATCTTACAAGAGCTAAAAGTAGATTACAGCAGAAGCCTGTCCAGCCTCCCTAAACAAAATCCCTGGGTTTCACATTCAGCCCTTGCAAGAAGACAGAACCATCCAAAACACTCAGAGCTGGTGGAGAGGAAAATGCAAGCACAAGGATGTCCTCGGAAGTTGCATCCTGCCTTTGCATATTTCCATGTAATCAATAGATCTGCTTTTAATTCTGTCCAAAAACCTGTGGATAGTACTGTCCTTACATTTTTTTTTTAGTAGGAGCCATGTCATTGCAGTTGTGATGACTGAGATTATAAGTGAAGTGAGGTTTGGAGAGAGAAGTGATTTCTTTCATGAGCCCAATTCAAAATGTTGGGAAGCCACAGACTTGCTTCTTTTTTTAGTTGTTGTTATTGTTTGTGTTGTTTGGTTGATTTTTTTCCTTTTTATGGTAACAATTAGGCAGTTCACTTACAGAGCCAAAGTTCATTCCTGTATTTATCCACTCTTTCTGATTACATTTGTCATTTGCCTTTTCTATTAAATGGTTTGCTGGCACTTTCACGTAAATAGAAAGGTTTCCTCTGGTCTTCCTCCTGTGGAGAAAAGCTGAGGGAATTGGGGTTGTTCAGCCTGGAGAAGAGACCTCATTGTGGCCTTCCAGTGCCTCAAGGGAGCCCACAGGAAAGATGGAGAGAGACTCTTGACAAGGGCTTGGAGTGGCAGGACAAGGGGGAATGGCTTCACACTGGCAGAGAGGAGGTTTAGACTGAATATTGGGAAAAAATTGTTCCCTGTGAGGGTGGTGAGGCCCTGGCACAGGTTGCCTAAAGAAGCTGTGGCTGCCCCTGGATCCCTGGAAGTGTCCAAGGCCAGGTTGGATAGGGCTCTGAGCAACCTGGGATAGTGGGAGGTGTCCCTGCCCATGGCAGGGGGGTGGAACGAGATGATCTTTAAGGTCCCTTCCAACCCAGGCCAATCTATGATGCCATGATTAAAAAAGAAAAGCTGATTTAAAGATCTCTTTTATCTTTTTTTTTTTTTTAATTCCAAACCCTCTATGGCTTTATTGTTTTAAGGCTGGCATTGCTCTTCTGTTTTTAAAACATTTTTCTTTCATTTTAGTAAAATTTGTATCTGCATTTTTTCTGCATTTTTAAAAATATGAATTGCTTTATTATTCTCACAAGAAAAGTAAAGAAAATAAGGAATTGAGACCAAGCATTAGATATTTCCCCATGGAGTCTGTCAGGAATACTTGAATAAAAGACCACCGAGGTCCATTCCTTTAATATTCCAAGCTGAGGCTGCTCCAGCTGCAGGCATTTTGCTGATGGAATATCTAAGGAGTCCATAGAGGATTAGGGTGTAAACAGAGACAGGACTACCTAGAAACACTCATTCCAAGATTGTCAAGAGTTCTGAGTGCTAAGAGGGACTGGGCACTGCTGGGATTCTCAATAACACTGGGAATTACCTTGGGTTTACCATCATTAACCAGTTCATGTTCAGAGCAGGTGAGCTAAAGCTGCAGCTGTGTCTTTGAAAAAGAATTTAAAAACAGAAGGAAGGAAAGCAAAGCAAATGAGGCACCCCAAGGGATGGGTTTGCGATGCTGCTGAGCCTAATTGACAAACATGTTGTGGTGGTGTAAAGTCCTCAAAGATTTCATAGAGCATCAGCTTCCCAGCTCAGCTCAGTTTGGTTTGTCATTGCTGGGGAACATGGTAAAACAACCTGGGACTTGATTCCAGCCAGCTCACCCTAAAAGTCATCAATCAGCCCAAGCTTTTATTCACAGAGGGGCACAGGTTGGATCAGATTAACTGCAGTGTCAGGTTTAAATCACAAAGAGAACAATTCAATGGAGACTGATTTAAAACATGGACCTTTGTCATTATGGGAAAAGCAAGAAAGGAGCAGTGAGAGCTGCTGTGATTTCAGCTTCTTCAGTAACTCTTGTTTACAAGTGAGAAGAAATAAAAGAGTCCAGCCTAAGGTAATCATGGTTGGCATTTTTTTATTGTTTGGTACGTAAATGTTTGTATTAGGTTGTGACATACCTGTTGTGAGGAGCTGAAAATAAACAGAAGGAAGATGATAGTTCAGTCCGTTGCACCATCTGCCATCAATTCCATATATTTTTATTGCATGAACCATTATTTAAACTTCTTTGGAGAAGTAGAATTAAGATGTGTGATTCTTGAGACTCTCCTCTGCAGAGCTTCAGTGATCCTTGTGGGTCCCTTCCAGCTCAGGATACTCTATGAATCTATGATTTTATGATGGCAATTTTTAATGAAAGCAGTATCATTAGTATTGCTGCAAAGATAAGAAATTAACATTTTTATATTACAGGGGTATCTTATAGGTTTCTGCATAAATAGTAAGCAAATAATTAATTTATAGAATCTCAGAGTACCTAGAGTTCTGCAAAAGATTTCAGATTGACCTTTAGGTTTAAGTGAAAGGCTTTGTGGTATATTAAAAGTATATGTATATTGTAGACAACTGGTCTATTTGTTATTTTAGAGAAAAAAAAATTCTCTAAAATTAGTGCTCTATAGAAATACAGTGAGTTACATTACTCTGAAATCAGAGTAAAGAAGTCCTACATTATTTTTAAAAAGTGTGTCTCTAAGTTTAAAACTGACACATGATGCTTTTGTTTAAAGTAACTTTCTGGAGAAAAATCACTGAGAGATCACTGTACCTCACTCATGGCTGAGGTACTGATTTCCTACAGTGTAACCCCTCTGAAGTGATGAGGTTGGGAAATTATTTCCCTGATTTTCCTCCTCAGAGGACATTTTTTAGGAAACATATCTGAATACACAGGTGAATGTGTGATGTCAGTAGGATTTGGGGAGGTATTTAGTAACTGTAATTATGAACTGCACAAGGACTGAGAGGCCTTTGTTCTCCTGGATCGGCCTCCAGCTTCCACTTCAGGCAGCCTAGGGATAACACAGGCGTTCCCCACATTTCACCTGCAAATGGGTAGAAACAGATGGAGCTCTTTCTTGAAGGAAAGTTCTTGCAAAGCTTTCAGAGCTAGACAAGCAAGCCAAAAATCCTTTTCCATCATGATCATGATCTTACCAGGCCCAGCATCGCCAGCGGGGCCAGCAAGGGGATTGTCCCACTCCCCTCTGGGCTGGGTTGGCCTCACGTTGAATATTGTGTGTGTATTTTTGGGTGCCACAATATAAGATCTAAAGCTGTTAGAGAACATCCAAAGGAGGGACATGGAGATGGTGAAGGGCCTGGAGGTGAAGCCACACGAGGAGCAGCTGAGGGCACTTGGTCTGTTCAGCTGGAGAAGAGCAGACTGAGGTCAGAGCTCACAGCAGTTCTGCAGCCTCCTCACCAGGGGAAGAGGAGGGGCAGGCCCCTGATCTCTGCTCTGTGTGACCAGGGACAGGACCCAAGGGAACAGCTGGAGCTGTGTCAGGGGAGGGTTAGGGTGGGTATCAGGAAAAGGTTCTTCCCCCAGAGGGTGTCGGGCACTGAACAGGCTCCCCAGGGGATGGTCGCAGCACCAAGGCTGCCAGAGCTCAAGCAGCATTTGGAAAACACTCTCAGAGATTGCACAGGGTGGGATTATTTGGGTATCTGTGCAGGGCCAGGGGTTGGACTGGATGATCCTTGTGGGGCCCTTCCAACTCAGGATATTCTATGATTTATTACATGTTTGCCTATCAAAATTTGGGGTTTTTTTTCCTGCCTATGACTTTTCAGCATATCTAGACCTACATTTCATCTGTGCACCCCACTCGATTTAAATCAGTTTATCTGGTTCATGTCCAATTCCTGCTTCTCATGTGATTCCTCTTCAGTTTGTGAGTCCAGGAATAACCATATTTTCTGTTCTTGGAATAGTCCTGAGAACAGATTGATGCATTAGAAAAATCAGCTGGAGCACTGATTTCTGGGCTGTCATTTCTTTGCCCAGTCTGTTTTCTAGAAACGATGATGTCGCTGGGGTCGTTTTGGCTTTATACAGTCAGAGAGCTGTTTGGAAAATCCCCATGTCCCCAGGTTCTATTAGAATTCTGTCAAGGACACTTACTCAGATGTTAGGAATTATCTCAAAAGGTTCTGGCAATTACATCCTTAGCAACACAGCGCCTTAATTCCCTCCTATGTAAAATTGCATTCATGATTCTTACCCAGCTTTTGAGCATATTTAGAACAAACAGCGTTGTATTTTTTTTTCTTGTTTGCTAGGAGAAAGAGCAGATCTTAAGTGCAACAGGAATTGTTAATAAACTTTAAAGAGCCAATTTACTAGCAACTAACTTAAATGTTAGAATTTTGATGTTATCATATCCCAAGCTTTTGCACTCTTCTGTGGAAGAAACATTCTAAAGGAGCCAGAGCCCATGACTGGCTTTTCTATTTTTATCAGCCTTGGACTGATTGGTTCATCTGGTGGGTTCCTTGCCCAAGTAAATGTATGCAAAACCTTAAATCACCCATTCCCTTTGCACTGATTTTGCAAAAGGCAAAAAGCATACTTCCTATGCTTTATTAGAACAAATAGAGCAGGAGTGGTTTAAGAAGTTTTCTGTCAACACCACTCACTTTGGGAATTTGGTATTCATCTTCCCTGATTCAGCCTGCAGTGGCATCATTGGATGTTCCCTGTGGCACTGCTCAAGCCTGGATGGATGCCACAGCACAGCACTGAGACAGCTCCGTTCACTGTTCCTCTGTGCTTTTTGCCCTCATTCAGATCAGGAAGACTGATTTTCCATTCATCCAAGCTTGGCAACCCTCTAAGCAACAAATCCTCCCCAGTATTATAAACCTCATGTGCAAGAGAAACTTCTTATTTTCTCACCAATTAACCACTCAGGCTGTCACGCCAGGAGGGGAGGCACGCAGATTACAGAGTCCCAGAATGGCTGGGGTTGGAAGGGACCTTAAAGATCATCTCGTTCCAACCCTCTGCCATGGGCATGGACACCTCCCACTATCCCAGGTTGCTCAGAACCCCATCTAGCCTGGCCTTGGACACAGCCAGGGATGGGGCACTCACAGCAGGAGTAGCAGAGTAAATGCTATATAGAGTAGAATTAATCTAATCTAATTCTAGGGATGTAAAAGTTTGGGATATCTAGTCTACATTATTGGAACAGGCTTCTTCTCAAGACAAGCCAATGAAAAGACAGGGGCGCTTCCACAGGGAAATTTGTTTACCTTGAATGTTTAGCTACGATGGAATGAATCCTCTTCCTATTCCATGATGCAGGGGGTTTTCTTTGCAGGGAAAGCTCTTTAATTTCCTTTACCACTAATACTATTCTACTTCACAGAGGTGTTGCCAAACTTAGAAATTTGGTAAAGATATTGTCTGTGTGATGATCATGGGCAGTGATCACATCCATAAGGAATTTATGTGCTATTGCACTTACCTCCTTTAATTAAATGTCTTTATGAAGTGGGTAATTTAAAAAAAATTAGTTACAAAGATAAATCTTTCCTTCAATCTTAAAAAAACTGCTTTAAATTTACAGCTGAAACATTTTATGTACTGCTTTTTACTTCATTTTAGCATGACTGAAACTTAGTAAAAATCCTGGCAAGTTTTTCTTGCTTTGAGAATATTGTTGAGAAATGGAGGGGAAAACTGTATTCAATGCCTTATGTCATCAAAAATTAGGTGGTCCTCTTCAGATAATACAAAAGAATGATCCTGAAGGTTGTTTTTATTCCTGCATGACTTATCACAGCAAATTTGAATATGCTTACAAGAATGTAATAAAATGAAGAGGAAGGAAACCGTTACAAAGAAAGGAAATAAAATAAAGTAGAGGATGTTCTTCTAAATGAGGGATGGCTAAAACATGGGCAGATCTGTATTTCACTCCTTTCTATGGAGGCTATCCTGGGACTGCTAATGGAGAGAGACTATTGACAAGGGCCTGGAGTGACAGGACAGGGGAAAATTGATTCCCACTGAGGGTTTAGATGGGATTTTGGGAAGAAATTATTTGCTGTGAGGGTGCTGAGGCCCTGGCACAGGTTGCCCAGAGAAGCTGTGAGTGCCCCATCCCTGGCTGTGTCCAAGGCCAGGCTAGATGGGGTTCTGAGCAACCTGGGATAGTGGGAGGTGTCCATGCCCATGGCAGAGGGTTGGAACGAGATGATCTTTAAGGTCCCTTCCAACCCCAGCCATTCTGGGACTCTGTAATCTGCGTGCCTCCCCTCCTGGCGTGACAGCCTGAGTGGTTAATTGGTGAGAAAATAAGAAGTTTCTCTTGCACATGAGGTTTATAATACTGGGGAGGATTTGTTGCTTAGAGGGTTGCCAAGCTTGGATGAATGGAAAAGTGGGAGTGATGGAAGTGGGAGCAATGTGCCTTTTAGGAAGGTGCAGCCCAGCAATTACATCAGGAGAGGCTTTGCAGAGACCACCACGGGTGCAAAGGAGTACATGTTTGTCCTTTGACCATTCCAGCAACATCTGTAAAAGCAGCAGCCTTCAGTGGGTGAGCATGGATTTCCTCCTTGAAAACCCTGGTTTCTGAGTGAAAGTAGAACTATTCTGGGTTGTTGACAGATTTCAGACCATCAGGGAACATGTCATTCTTTGGCTGTATGAAGGAGGAGACCACACTGTATTTTTGCTTTAGATATTCCCCTAAGACAGCTGGGGAATAGGGACGCCTCCATCAGTGCCCCATCATACATGCACAGCATCCAAAGGAGGAAGAGGAAAGACAGGAGGGCAGCTAAGTTCTGTCTCATTATCCACACCAAAATAATCCACACACTCATTATCCCACAGGGCAGAGCAGCTCTGCACCAATGCCCTCAAGAACCACAGACCAAGGTGCCACAGTTTGACATATAATGCCCAACGAGAAACCAACCCTTAAGGAATTAATTAATTTTCATTTTCTAGTCTGTCAGTCTTGTTGAAGAGATTTTACTCGCTGTATAGCAGGGTCGCTGTGACAAATTTTGACAAAATCCAAGTTCAAGTGTTTTTTGGTTTCGCAAGCACATGAGCTCAGTGAGAAAGAACAGACTGAGATGACAAGGAGAACAGCCAATCCTGTTATATTTGTCTTTCTTATTACTGACTTGCCATGATAAATATGGAAAATTATATTTGGCTAGAAGGAGGCTGAGAAAGGGAACAGATGGCCACCAAAAGAATACTAGAGCAGCTAATAGTCACTGGCATATTTCCGGGAGAAAAATTTAAATCTGAAGCCAAGCAGAAGCATTATCCATTTTTTTCTGCTCAGGGCACTGTGCATGGAACTGCTCCTGCTATGCTCTGACTAGATGAAGGTGGGCTTCCTGAAATGCCTTCACTGAATGGAATAAACAGCTCCTGTCCTGCAGTTAACAGCTCTCGCAGTAATGCTGACAGAAATAGTTGACAAGGTGGGGAAAATGTTTGTGTTCTTACTGTATTTCGAGTGAGAGAGTGTATTTGCTATGGCTTTTTAATGTGTTGCATGATTTAGCACCTGTGTTGTATTCTCTCTAGGTATTCTACAGGCTTCATTCAGTTTTGAGAACAGGGGGAAGAGAATGCCTATGTGAATGAGGAGACAATGGGGTCTTTATTTCATGTAGTTGTGTATTTAAAAATTTCCAAAATTTTAATGCATTTCTGATTTCTATTAGCATGGAACTGAAAAAATACTCTGATATTTTGAGAATTATGGAAGTGTGTCATGGTGCCTGATTTTACAGAGTGCTGTAAACCTAAAACTTTGTGACTGCGGGCTAGGTGGTGGGTGAGGACCTTGCTCTGTTTCTTTGGTGGTAACTGGAATGAGCAAGGTGGTCCAGTATTTGAAGGGCTGGAATAGCAGGAGATGATAGTCTGGGATTGCAGCATTGGAGCTGTAGGACAAGGCTGAGTGCCACAGGAGCAGGGAAACCAGGAATGAAAGAATGAAATGGAGTGGAATAGTAACAGTTGCTGCAGTTTTTCTTTGGCGTGCATCTGCCAGAACGAACCCAGCCACAACAGCTCAGCTGCAGAGCCCATAGGGCAACTCCAGGGTTTTGCTAGAGCAGTTCTGCTGGGTCACCTGGATCAAGACCATCAAATAAAACCACTGTGTGGACTGTCCAGCAAATCCACCTGCTCCCCATTCAGCCACCAGCAGGACTGGTGTAGGCACAGATCAGTTTTTCTACAAATAAAAGTTTATGTTATTTACCCATTTGGGGGAATTTTATGAAGGTCGGTCACTTACTGATTTTATTGAATAAATTGCCTAAAGAGCAATAAATCCATAGTAAGTAGGTTTTGAGAAAGGGGGACAAAGAGGATCACAGATTTCCATGGTTAAAAAAAGGCATGGACTGATTTTGCTTTTGCACTGTAAAAGGAGAAATGTCCACCTCAAAATCTTGGTAATCTTTCCTCACTGAATGGAAATTAAATGGATTCTAAATTTTGGCAGCACATCTTGGAGCCCACTCACATTCTTCCTTAGCTCTTGCTTAGTTTTAAAGATGTTTTTTGAATTTTTCATGCTCTGTTAATAAATCTACTTTAAAAATTTTAGTAATATAGGCATAACTGCCTAGCTTTTTAAAATTATTGCTAAGAAATAAAATGCCATTTTGGAGTCAAGATTATGCAGTCTGCACAGGTATGTGAAATCATTGTTTTTTTGGTTTTCAGTGATAGCTTTTTCTCTATAAAATCCTGGCTTTGTGTTGACTTGCAGCTAGAAAAGCATGAAGTGGTTAAGAAATGACATTTAAATGAAATGTAGTATTTTCATCAGCTCCATAAACTGAAAATTATAGCTTGCTGGGAATGAAGTATGGATGAAGTGTGAGGAAAAAGTATAACATGCACTAAAATTAATAGTCTTACTAAGAGCTGGGCTGATATAATTAGTAGAGTTTTGAATGTGTATCCCAAGACTCACCTTCATAACAAATGTGATTGTCCCTTGAAATGCAAGTTACATAGATTGTCTGGTAAAATACTCTGGCACTGAGTTTTCCATGGAATCATCATTTAAAGAAATTCATACAAGGATGCTTGGTGCCCTGGGCAAACTGTGTCGTGCTCTAGGACACTCCTGTTTAGGATGCAGTAGTCTAGTGACCCACTTCTGTGGCATTTGCTGTGTTGGCACTGGTAATATTTTGGATTTACAGCATATCATCCCTTATCCTTGTCTGGGTGATCTCCAGTTCCAAAGATGGGAATTACTGTGTCCAGGTTTTAGTACTTATCCCTTTCCTGCCATTCTCCTGTGCTTCACAGCCACCCATGACCCTTCATCTCATGCCAGAGCTGTTCTCAGTTTGTTCTAAATCTGAAGTTTGCCCTTGCAGAAGGGTTTGTTTATTCATTTGTGAACAGGAAGAGCACACACAGAGCACAGTTATCTCAGGGGCAGTTTCCAGCTGGTCTGCCCAGTTTGAGTGGTGTCTTCCTGGCTGATGGTGAGACAGCTGAACCTGTCAAGAGACAGCATGTCCTCCATGTGGTCAGGTAGATCTGTACACAGAATTTTAGCTCCATATTTAGTTTGGAAAAGTCTTTTAGAGTCTCTAATCTAAGTGCATATGCAAGGGTGGATATGCCACAGGCTCTGGAGTCAGTCGAGAGGAGGCCGTCAAGATCATCAGAAGAATGGAGCAGCTCTGCTGAGAGGAAAGGCTGAGGGAATTGGGATTGTTCAGCCTGGAGGCGAGAAGGCTTTGGAGTGACCTCATTGTGGCCTTGCAGTGCCTGAAGGGAACCCACAGGAAAGATGCAGAGAGACTCTTGACAAGGGCCTGGAGTGACAGGCTAAGGGAGAATGGCTTCACGCTGACAGAGGGCAGGTTTAGATGGNTATCTGTGTCCATATCTGTGTCTACATATGGATATCTGCAGTGTATTGGCACAGGTGCAGCATCTAATCTGAGTTGTCCCTGCCTCTTCCAGGCTCAGACAGACTCTTTCAGGAGCCCTTTTGACCAAACCTAGTGTGGTTCACTCCAGCCTATAGAGCAGAGCTCTAATCTGCTTTAGTAGATTAGTTTTCACAGTCTAAATTATCTAAAAGATTTCTTAATTTCATTGCAGTTTTTTATTGGGCAGAAGTGTACAATGTTGCTTAGCATGTTTATTAAAAAACTGCTGAAAGCACCAGCAAACTCTTTAAAATGGTGAGCTGCTTAGCACTTTCCCCATGGNTTCCCATGGAAAAGGAGGAAGAAATGGGAGGTGGGAGATGGGAGGAAGAAATTGTTCCTGTGAGGGTAGTGAGACCCTGGCACAGGTTGCCCAAGAGAAGCTGTGAATGCCTGGAGCCTGGGGCTCTGAGCAGCCTGGTCTGGTGGAAGGTGTCCCTGCCCATGGCAGGGGGTGGAACTGCTTGGTTTTTAAGGTCCCTTCCAACCCAAAGCAGTCTGTGATTCTGTTCAGGGCTGGATGTGCCAGAGCCATTGTCAGGGTATGTTCAGTTTGATCTCCCTGTTTGCAGCAGGACTAATTTGCCCTGCATATATCAAGGTCACAGTGTGTGTGTGTGGATCAGTTTGCATGCAAGCATCCCTTAGCCATCCCACACCCAGCTTTTACATATANCTAATACTATCTGCCCATTGGAACCAATGGGGTTTTTCTATATTTCAGTAAACTTAAACTCTGATTTTATTTTTATAAAATCTGTACCACAAGCTGAATCAGTTTAATGCTGCTTTTAGCAATGTTTGAGCTCACAATCTACCTCATGAGGCAGTTTAAAGTGGTCCTTCCAAGCAGACTTACTACCAGCTTCCAAGTACATATTTAGGGATGGCAGAGGGCCCCCTTCCCCTTGGCTGAGCACAGGGGCACACCAAGCATCTGAGAGGCATAATAACAAAATAAACTGTGTCTGCCCCAGCCCACAAACCAGCTGCTCAATTGAGAGAGGCATTGCCAGAGTGTAACGTGTTTTCAGCAGCTTTTGTGGCCCTCTCTCACACCTTGTGTTGGTACAGGCATTGCCACAAAGGAGGGAAATACAGAAATCAGGCAGGGGTTCCATAATTTTTTCCTCCAGAATAATTTTTATTAAAGCCTCGCTTTATGTTTGCAGTCTTCCCATGTGGATGCTTTTTCTCAGTCTCAGCTGACTGTTCAAGAGAGGGATCATCTGGGCTCTAACAGAGTCTTCCATCAGGTATGTGACTCTTCAGCTGACTTCAAAAATACCTGAATGCTTGCTTTTTAAGTGATCTCTTATAATAAATTAATATGAGCAGAGGCAAGTCTTCTATTCCTTGTCCTCTTCCATTTTCTCTGTATGACTGTCCCAAATGCTTGCAAGTGTTTTGGTATTGCTGTGTGCAAGTATTTTGGTTTTGCTATGTTCAGTAGCATTTGAGGCATTTCTTCTGCCAAATCACTTTTGTTTCTTGAAGCTTTTGGGAAAAGTCCACTGGAATCCCAGTTCTAAGGTTTTAAAGGCCGTTCCACAGTATTGGAATAAAAAACTTACTCATTAAAGTTGATTGGCTTGAGAGCATTTCTCCTTTGCTTTTTAAGAAAATATCAAACCTCACCTTTGTTGTCAAAAGCTTGCCAAATATGTTTCTATGCTTCCCTGAGGAGAAAAATTTCACAGGTTTATGTGGGCTGTAGCTTTAGATCTCTAGACCTTATTTTGCATTTCACAGTGCATAGTTGATCTATTTCAGATTTATTTGAAATAATTGTTTTATTATTTACCAAAGAAATAGTCTACCTGAAAGAGTTTTCTTTGCAGCTAAGAGTTTGACTTCTCTGACTTGAGATATTCAAGACGTTGATAAGACACACAAGACATTCATAAAACTGTGCCTTTTAATTACTAACTGTAATTAACAAATTATATAGAAGTGTTTTGCAAATAATAAATGGGAAAAGTCAGGAAAGACTAGTAATCCTGGATTATTTAAAGGAGCATAAGCATTTATTTTTAAGCAAAGTTTGCTGAGAGCTTACCTTTTCCTCACTAATGAGGAGTGCAATAAAGGGGCCCAGTCAAATTGAGCTCCACAGGAAATGAGGGGGAAGGAAATATGGAGAAACCAGTGCAGGGAAGACTTCCCACTGTGTCCACCCCTGGTGTTTGGCAGCAGTCCAGTCCCAGTTTCTCTTCTGCCACTGGGAATAGTTAATGATATTTTCTGCCATTGACACTTCATGCCTACTTATTACCATGTGTGGGCTTTATTTTCCCCACTCACAGGAGTCCTGCTGCCTGGAATGGCTGCTGGGCTTCCAAACCCAGCCACCCTTTGCAGCTGAAGCAGTCTCTGCTCTGATGCTGGATGGAAGTGTTCTTGTGAGGAGTCTCATTCCCTAAATTGTGCTGGATTGCCTGGACAACCTCCTGCTGCCCGTTAGTACAGCTGGAGCTGCCTTAGCATTTGTTCATTTCCCCTTTGCCTTTAGGTGTCAGAAGTGAACCACACACATTTTCCAAGGAATTCCATCCCTCTGGTGTTCATAGATGTGGCACAGAACAGCTTGCTAGGTCGTTATGTGACATTTCCTTGTGCTTTCTATTTAGAGAGTCAGTCGTGGTGTCCTTTCCCTCCCACATCTGGAAGGTCAAGTGAAGCATGGTCTGGCTGCAGACGCTGCAAACCCTCCCTCCTTTGAGAGCAGCCTGCCTCAAATAGCAAATAAGAGCTTGCAGAGTGTCCTCCCCTCTTTTCAGGTGAGTTATGAAGCTCCTGGACATCTTGTTTGTCTGGTGAACCAGCCTCTCTCTAAGTACCACTGAGAGAGTGTCACTGGCAAAGTGTCACAAGTGTGTAAGTGTGGGGGAAGAGAGAAAAAGGGTCAGAATTAGAGACAAGTATGGAAAAATGCTTCATTTTGACCCATTTTTACTTGCACATAACTCAAACCCCACAAGCACCAAGATGCTTTTATTGAAGTGGTACCAGTCAGGACTTCTTGCAAGGACGTGGTGGACCAAGCTTGCCCACTTGTTAGTCCATATCCCATCACCTGGGTTCTCCTTGTCTTGGCAACCATGTGCTGGTTTTTGAATATGGCTTTGGTATCCTTCTGACACGGACAGACACTGAGCTGTTTTTTGTCTCCATCCAGCCCCACTTCTATGAGGACTTTCTCAAAGGATGAGAAATAAATAAAGGGATCATTTACCTTGGAAGAGACCTCTGAAGGACATCTGGCCCAACCTCTCACTACAAGCAGAGCAGACTTGGAGCAGGCTGCTCACATTATGATCCATTTATCCAGTTCATCTCCCACTCACTGGGCTCCGGTGTAACAGGCCCTGCTCAAGGCAAAGTCCATGATACTCAGTGCTTTTCTCCCACTGGCCAAGCCAATCACTTCATCAGAGAAGACAACAAAGTTGCTCAGACACCATTTGTTGGCATATCCATACTGGTTATTCCAAATCAACTTCCTTTCTTTCACTTGGTTTCCAAGAGGGATTGTTCCACAGCCCTCCAAGGCTGACCAGCATTGGTATAGATAGCATTTCTAGAGAGTCCATATACTGAATGAATCTGGAAGAAGAACTTCCTTCTCTCATTTATAGAGGTTTACCTTTCCATGGTCCAACAGTCTTTAGTGCTTTTGGCAGAATTTGCAGTCTGAATAAGCAGGGTGTTCTAGTGCCCAAGCTTGCTTGTTCTGTCTCAGCACAAAATTGACATAGAGATTACTCAACTAATCCAAAATAAATATATTGCAGCTTTGTCTCTGTGAATATAGCAGGTTTTAATTTAAAATTTTTTTTCTGCTTGGCAGGAAAATGGAACTCAAGGCAATTTTCCTCAATTTAACCTCCCAGACAGTCTTCCTGAGAGTGATACCAGAGTCCATACAAAAGCATCCGAACTGGAGGGCACCAGCATTGGGGTCAAACTGCCTATGACAGCTTCAGGTAGAATATCCCTGGATAAACTGAAAGGACTGGAGTGACAGGCTGCCTGCACAGATGAGGAGTGTGTACAGTCAGGACACTCAGGGACCAGAGGTGCCATGTTAAATGGCTGCTGAAATATTTAACAATTTAGAGCACAGCAATATGGATGGGACTAAGTGATTTCTAATTATCCAGCTTGGGAAGTACCCAATAGGGGAATGATTTGACTAACACAAATACAGAAGAGAAACATGCAATATAAAAAAGAATGTATATTTATCTAAGACTTAGGTGGGGTAGGTGACAACAATATTCCATTACAGGGATAAAACCCTTTCCCACTTCCTTGTGGCTGTGTCCCACTTTATTGATGTGGGCTAAATTGCATTTCGGGAGTTCTCAGATCCAGAAAGTTTCTGACAGAGTTAATCTATTTCTAGAAGGAGTCTAGGAAAAAAAAGTAGAAAAAGTGGCCTTTTGCTTTGAAATGATTTAGCATCCCTGCATTGCTGGATGAAGATCTGCCACTGTTTAACAAAACACCCACACATGCATGCAACACATAGATTTATAATGCTCCTGTCTGAATATATATCCACATTTAAATTATGGGAGTGGAGGTGTTAGGGCAGCTGAAATTCTGTGCAGGAAGAATCAGAACTAGGAGAAAAGCAGATTTGGGCTCCATTTAATGCCTAACCTCAAGCATCTGACTGATGATTTTTATCAG
The DNA here is from genome assembly GCA_013399945.1 of Ploceus nigricollis. NCBI lineage: Eukaryota > Metazoa > Chordata > Aves > Passeriformes > Ploceidae > Ploceus > Ploceus nigricollis. The sequence goes on from VXBC01009716.1 coordinate 276,523, forward strand.
AAAAACAAGTACTTGAAAGCTTTGGTTAACTAGACATTACTGACATTTTATAAATATAGCAATCAAACCAATAAAAATGTAACTTTTCATGTAAGTTATGGAGCCTGAGGGAGCAGATAGACGACAGATGGGGTTTTCCAAAAATCTATATACATAGCTTCCCTCACAATTAAATAATTTTTACCTAAGCTCTCTTAAAAGTCTTGCTGACAGATGATGAGTGCTTTATTGAACTTAATACTGCAAGCCAGAGAAAATAAAAAAAAAAATAGAAATTTGTATGAAATTGTAGAAAAAGAGAAATCTTAGTTGGAAGGGAACTCTAACAGTTTTTCTCAGCATCCTGCTCAAAGTGGTGGGCTCTACTGTGAAATGTTCCACTGTAAAAGCACTTTGCCATCAGGTTTCTGACGTTTTATTGATTTTTGGTTTTACGTTCTTGTTTTCTGATTTAGAAGCCTTGAAAAATTTTAGAAACCAGTTAACAGTCTATGAGCAAAAAGAAATTTTCAATTATACAGAGCTCTGGTTTCTTGGCCTGGAAGCTAAAAAGATTGAAGGTTTGCCTGAAACCCAGAATAATAATTGTTATGATGATGAGCATGGTTCCTACTTAAAGGTAAGTGGAAATATTATGGTATTCATTTTGAGCTCAGTAAGTTTGTAGTGATTTTATGCCAACTCTTTAAGTGTTGTCTGTGACATAAATGTTGTTTCTAGAAGATAAATATTCACATAGTGAAACCATGCCTTTTAAAGCTCAGGGGAGAATTCACTTTGCATGTCATGCAGGGTTGATGCAAGGTAGGTGGGCTATGGAAGCATCACTTGGGATTTTCCTTGTTACCCTTATTTGATGTAGACTTCACCTGCAGCTAGCCCACCATCTGTCATGGACAGCAGACTCAAACACACAGGAGCTACTGGGGAGCATGGTCTTTGTTGTACTCCTTGAATCTGAACTCTTCTTGTTCTTTTGAAGGTTTTACATGACCACATTGCCTACCGCTACGAAGTCTTGGAGGTCATTGGGAAAGGGTCGTTTGGGCAGGTGGCCAAATGCCTGGATCACAAAACCAATGAGTTAGTGGCATTGAAAATAATAAGGAATAAGAAAAGGTGAGATATCTGCTGACTTTAAACCAGTACAATCATCCCTCTTATATATAGGCAAACTGTGACAACATGAACAAATCAAAATCAAACCTCCTGTATATTCATTAAACACAGTGAGGGCAGAGTGAGGAAAGAGGATGTCAGGAACTGGACTGGACCTGGAGGAGAGACAGCCTAGGAAAGCAAGCACAGTTTCTCCAGGCTCACAAGGAGGTCTCTTTATGTGTTGCAGTGAATACACAACCCAGGTAACCAGCTGTGCAGGACTGAGAGCAGGAAGCATCCCCACAAGGTTCCAAAACCACAGGAATATGCTGGAAGGCACCCATCACTTGCTTGAACATGAAAAATTCTACACTGTGGTCCTAAGCAACCTGTTCCTGTTAAGTGGCTGGTTACAGATTTGTGGTTACAGATTTGAAGAGCAGAGTCAGTGAATAAGATGTTCAGCTGTTCCGTTTTCCCCCTCAGTGAACACTAAGTGTAAAGATGCTTTTCAAAATCCACCGTCTGACTGGGGTAGGTGTGAAACATAGCCCTGTTCAAGAAAAGTGAAGCATTCCTATAGACTTGAGAGCACCAGGATTTTAGTCTGGATGCTCATTGGAAACCTTTTCATTTAAAGGTTTTTTTCAGACAAGTCACATTAGGTACCCTGAAGTGTTATGTAAGGCCAGTGTATTTAGACTAGGAATCAACCATCAGAAATCAAAATTACAGTGGTTAACAGGGTTGAATGAAACATTTTAATAATTGTCCCACCTGCTGAGCTTATCGTAAGCTCATAGTGTTTGTAGCATTTGCAGAAATATAGATGCCACCCTGAGTTGATGTCACCATTCTCGTGTCATGTGATATTTCAGATTTCACAGCCAGGCTTTGGTAGAAGTGAAGATCCTTGATGCTCTGCTGAAGAAAGACAAAGATGATACTCACAATATCATCCACATGAAGGAATACTTCTACTTTCGCAATCACTTCTGTATCTCCTTTGAACTGCTAGGGTAAAGTACATTTTCCTTTACACACATCTTGAGGAGAATTGTAGCTCTTGTGCCTTACAAGATTTAATTTTTATGTCTTCTTCAGAAGAATTGGCAGCTAGAAAGGAACACTCTCTAAATACAGACTGCATAACTGAGCCTTTGATCACCCAAGGTGAACTGAAAAAGGCCACGTTCAGACTTCACACGGGCAATGACATGATCCATCCCTTATTTTCTGTGCTGGGTATTGAAGTCTTCTTCCCCGAAAGACCTGTGAGGAAAAGAGTAAATTCAGGACTGGTAAACTTCAGGGTATATAAATATGAATAATATCAAATAATTTAAAAATAAAACTGCATCTTGCTTTTTATGAATCTTTGCTGCAGGGCATCTTAGGAGGAATTCTGGAGGAATTTTGGAGAAGTCAGATCATTTTATTCATCAGCCTTCTTGTAATCAGGGAATCCAACCTGAATTATCCAGGTTACCCACACTTTTCCAGCCCTTAGAGTAAAACCCCCATTGATGCATGTGCTACAGCCCCTGATGAAGATTCAGCATCACAGGGACAGCTTGATCCCAAAGAAACCTAAATCCCTTGTGTTGCTGTATGTGAGTCTGTCACTTACAGGCACACAGGATAAGAGGTGACTCCTTTCCAGGGAAGACACAGACCAGTCTTTTCTGGTTCTGAAAGCTGCTATGGAAACACACAGGGAAATGGGAGAACCACTATCTTTAGCTCTCCACAGAGGAGTTGAAGACTGGTTGTCACAGAAAAATGTTTGTCTGGTAAAATTTTCATTGCCTTTAAAATACTGTGAAAAGCCTTTGATTTGTGATCTTTTCCATTAAGACTGGGCAACTTTAATTCCAAAGGAATGGGCTGTGCCTGCCACCAGTGGACACTCCAGTGAGGAAGGCAGAAAGCTCCATTTGGTCATGTCCTTGCAGACGTGTGCTAGTACTGAGGACACCTTTCACAGGGAAGAATTTATTCCTTATATCCAATCTAAACCTACCCCTTTTTCAGTTTGAAATCATTACCCTTTGTCCTATCACTATCACTTCGAAAATCTCTCTCCCTCCTTTTCATAAGCCCCTTAAGGCACTGGAAAGCTGCAATGAAATGTTCCAGAGCCTTCTCTTCTCCAGGTTATTGGGCAGGGCTACTGGAAGTTGCTAAGATGTGACAGTCACAGGAGGGATACAAAAACCTAATGAGACCTGAATTGATATTGGGCGGGGTTATCTAGAAATATTTACTGCTGGTTAAAAACCTTTAGACACAAATTATTTACTCAAGATGCCAAAGCAAAGAGAAATGACAGCAAAAGGAGACAGAAGAAAATTCATTTTGGTTCCTGAATGATTATTGTTCTTGGTGAAAATCAGCACAGCTGCTTAACAGCAGAGTTTAGCAAGCAAGTTCACTGATTTTACATCTGCTTTAGATCTGGGAGGTGTTTGTGCATATCACATGCAGAGCAGCATTTGCAGGAAGGAAAACAGCTGTCATTTTCCTATGCCTGAGTCCTCTGTGTGGAAAGACAAGCTCTTAATGCACTGGAAACTAATCATGCCTTTAAAAATAAATTCCCCAATCTCTTATCTGCTCTCTGTCTGCTGCTTCTTCCTCCCCCACAGAATAAATTTGTATGAGCTGATCAAAAAGAACAATTTCCAAGGCTTCAGCCTGTCGTTGATTCGCCACTTCACTCGATGTGTGCTGAGGTGTTTACAAGTGCTCTACCAGGAAAGAATCATTCACTGTGATCTGAAGCCTGTAAGTACAATCATTTCATCACCTGGTATTCTCTACAGAATACATGAGCTTATCCTATTCTTTATTGATTGAGAGAAACTGTCAGGAGAAACCCTAAAACCCAGTATGATGTTTGCACAGAAGCTGTAATTTATTTCAGATTATGTTCATGCTACAGTCAACTGATTATTACCATTGATTCAGTTCATTCACCGAAGCATTAAATGAGATTATTTGGTTGCCAAAACGTATGCAAATATGAATCAAATTCAGTTAATGACTTTTTGCTTAGAGAAAAAGAAAAGGACTTGTAAAATTAAGTATTTCAAGATGAGGGACATTGTAATGCGAGGAGTATTCACAAGGCAGCCTGTTTCAGGTTATCCTGTTAAGTCTATTTAATTTCTTAGGCATAACTATAAAATTAAGTAGCCTAGTAAATGGCAAAGGAAATCTGTGGAACAGTATTTAGGGTGTTCAACTGTTTTTGGAGGAAAATCTGTCCTTCTATTCCCTCTGCTGTATCTGCTAAGTGTTCATGCTAGGTAAAACATTTCCATTCTCCTTAAGTCCCCAGTTTAAATTTTTGCAGTTTTCTGAGATGTCTGAAGGATTTTAATTATATTTTCACTTTAGGTGAAAGTTTCTCTTGATCTCCTTTTCAAAAGGGCAAATTAACCAATAAAGAAATAAATAAGTTCTCAGGTAAAAATGCCAAGGATAAAATTCTGTTCTCACTTTGCTAAATGTATCTTGATTTAGAATTCTGAGAAGTCACATACTGTCTATACCCATTGTCTTGCCAAAATCTTTGCCAGACCAATTTGCAGCGAGAAAAGAGGCTTGCAAGATAACCCAAATATCTGAATCAAAAACAATTAGCCCAATGGGAAATTTGTTTCCAGGCAGCCACTGATAAGGAATGATGTTGGCAGCATCAATTAGCGTAGTCTGTATTTAAATAGAGCAATGTATTAGTGAAAATGTAGTGAGTTAACTAAAAGACAATTTTGTTCTCATTCAACATTTCTACAGTTTCATGAATTTATGTTGCCTGAAACTCACATCTGTTATCCCATCTGCCCTCCTATGGTATTTCTCAGCATAAGATGGAATATGGAGTTTCTCTGGCCTTTATGCTAGGTAATCACTGCCTCCAAAGCCTGGGTTTTCAGTCAGTCCTGGTTTTCCAGCTTTGATCAGCTCCCTTGCATTGTGAGGGATTCAGTATAAGAGACAGAGTCCTACCATGAGCATGAAGGGATATCGAGCTGCAGAGAGGGGATGCTGCTTCCCTTACCAGAGCCAAGAGCACCTGGATTTGGATTGTGGAAGTCAGTCCTCGCCTTGACTTTCACCAGTAGCAGCTTCTCCTTCCTGGCACATGAAGCATTTCCTTATGAGCTAATTACCCAGGAAACCACTTCATCATTATTTGGCATCCACCTAGGAAGTGTTCAGTCCTTCAAAACCCTGACATATAATCACTGTAAAACTGGTTGATAAAGGTAACCATCTGTTTGCTGAGGAGTGGAGAAGGAAATCCTTCATTTAGACAGACTTTTGATGAGGATAAACTCAGCTCTGCAGAAGAGAGCTGAAGGCTGTGTTTGCTCATCAGTGCACATATCCCTGAGCTGGCTGTTTAAGGATCACTTCTCCAGCTGGAATTGCAGGAACCCAGTGCTGTACCCACCTGCACCCAGCTAAGAATCCATAGGACTGTGCCTTGTCCATTTATCCTTCCCTTGAGACCTGTGCATCACACAGGTGGGGAGGGGTGAGCTGACACGGAGTCTGGGGAAAGCAGTGCAGGGAAGAACTGTGGAGTGTGGCTCCTTCATGGACAAAGGGCTTTCTGTGCTTACAAAAGGATGGTTCTTGTTAATTCAGCACAGCACAAAGCCAGGAGCACTTTGGCTTTTACTAGATAAGCAACCCTGAGTTTTGGGGAGCTCCCTGGTGCCCTTTCTGGCTCACCTGCAGCCTGGGTACCTTTCCAAATCTCCCCTCTGCTTTGCACAATTGCACATTATTGGCTGCCTCCTTGTGTTAGCAAATGCATTCTAAAGGAGGTTGAATTTTGAAGCTCTCATTATGCAGAGAAGTGTAAATGTGATTTGCATTCTGATTTTCACAAGTGTTCACTAACTGAATATGGTGCTAAACCCCTCTTTTCCCTGTGATTTTTTTCTTTTTAGGAGAACATACTATTATACCACAATGGGCAAGGTTCAGTCAAAGTTATTGATTTTGGATCAAGCTGCTATGAAGACCAAAGAGGTTTGCAGAAAAGTCAAGTTGATGTAATTTTCTTAATAAGCTTTCTTAATTTTAAATAATGTGGAAAAACTATTTCTTGGATTGGGCTAACATATTGACCTATGCCCCTAATTAGAACCTGGTGAGCTCTTCAGCCACTGGTGGTGGAGCAAATACTGGTAGAAACAAGTAAGATATTACCATTCTTTTTCTTTGTCCCAAGCCTGATCAGCTCCTCTACTCCTCTTGAAACCAGAATTGCACTTTCAGGAGTGGTTAGCTGGAACAAATTTAAGAGGATAATCCAAATAGTCACTTATCAAGAAGTTTGTCAGGTCCAGAGAGCCTTTCTCTGTGAGATGGTTAAATTATAATTGGTACTTTTTGTATGAATACCACAGGGAGGGAAATGGGAGCTGTGCTTTTAATTTAGGAACTGTTGATTGATGCAAATGGAACGCCTTCAAATAGGAAAATGAACATGGATAAACTGAATCAGAGCATTAGTAGAACAATTTCCTTCAGTGAAACTTGTTGAAGAACAATTCCTAAATAGAAGAGGGGAAAGTGTATCACCCATTACTTTTAGGATGGGATTAGAAACTGTTTCCAGAGCCTATGTGAGCAATCTGTGGATAGACAGATTTATGATTCCTGAACATATGCCACTTTTCTGTGAAATCTGCAAATTGACATTTGAGTCCCAACTGTGATATTTTGCTTCTTGTCTAATTTTTGATCCAGTGTACACCTATGTTCAGAGCCGCTTTTATCGCTCCCCTGAGGTGATCCTTGGTCATCCTTATGCTATGGCTGTTGATATGTGGAGCTTAGGCTGTATCATAGCAGAGCTTTACACAGGCTACCCGCTGTTCCCAGGGGAAAATGAAGCTGACCAACTTGCCTGCATCATGGAGGTAACTTCTGGGATTGGTGTGCACACCCATTTGATAAACTGCACCACCAGAAACAAAGAGAAACCTCAAGCAATAATGAAATATGATTGGCTACGGCCTGACCTTTCAGAGGGAGGTTAATGCAGCCAAAAGGCTCTTTGAGCCACAAGGGCCCCCTGAGCCTCCTTTCCTCCAGGCTGAGCCCGTTTCCCAGCTTCCTAAGCTTCCCCTCATCAGACTTGTGCTCCAGCCCCTTCCCCAGCTCTGTTCCCTTCTCTGAGCACGCTCCAGCCCCTCAATGTCCTTCCTGAAGTGATAGGTCCAGAACTGGACACAGGATTTGAGCTGTGGCCTCACCAGTGCCATGGAGAGAGGGACAATCACTGCCCTGGTTCTGCTGGCCATGCTATTTTTGATGCAAAGACATGTACAGGCAGCACTAAGGAATCCTTTAATTCCCTCCACAATAAGAGGAAATATTTTGCAGACATTTCACAGTAAATTGCAACATTCAGCTTCTTTTCATAAGGAGGGCAAAATGCCACATCTCACCTGATGGTTGTTGTGTATCTTTATGAAATGAGGAGTAACTCTATGAATTAATTTTCTGTGAAGGTATTGGGTCTTCCACCAGCTGAATTTATCCAGGCTGCATCAAGGAGGAGAACATTCTTTGGTAATTTCTTCTGATTATTTGTCCTTGCTGGATGCCTCCCTGGTAGTTAATCACTAATTAATAGCACTGGTAGAGAGTAGGGTCAGAAATCTTTAGCTAATTCCTAGCTGATAAAAATGCTTTCAGGAAGAGGTATGGAAAAAAAGCAAAAGGATAAAATGAGGCCTATAAACAAACCTGGAGCTCTGCTCTTCATGTCTTATGGGCTTCTAATTGCCAAAGTGATAGAGAAGTTGCTCTTTAAAAATATTGTTGCTGAAAGGAATGCAGTGGGCTCTGGGAACTACATTTTTGTAGTTTTGTAGAACTACAAATGAAAAATTACATTTTTCATTTCTCTGTGTATAAATTGGGTTTGGAAATTGCTCAAAACAAACAAACCAACAAAGTGTAGGATGTGGTCTCTGGGATGTAACCAATCCTGTTTGCCACAATTCTGGTAGATTATCAATCCAACAGGGCAAAACTGGAGTTAGTGGGATGGACATGGACACTGCTTATGCAACTTTTAAAAATATTTAGTGAAGGTTTTTAATGTAATTTTTGAGGATATCTTTTTTTTTAAGATTCCAAAGGTTTTCCTAAATCCGTAACTAACAGCAAGGGGAAAAAGAGATGCCCAGATTCCAAGGATCTAAGCACAGTGCTGAACACCCATGATGCTGGTTTCTTGGACTTTTTGAAAGGATGCTTAATGTGAGTTCATACTGTATGCAACAAGCTACTTTTGACTTTGCTTTCATTCTTTTGTGCCTTTAAAATCTTGGTATCTGTTGTGTTTGCTTTTTTATTTTTTGGTGGGGTGTTTTGGGTTTGCTTTGGTTTTTTTTGTTTTCCACATGGCATCATTTGTATAACTATTATTACTGACACTTTACTATGTCTTCTTTAGCAGTGACTTCAAATTTCTTTCTAGCAGTTCAGTAGCACTTTTCTAAAGAAATTCTAAAGAAACTGCTAACTTGTGGTTACATTGGGAGGGAAGAAAAATCATCCCACTATGTTTCACAAGAAGGTTGCTTTCAGTGTTCTCTGTTTGCCAAGTCTGTGTGAATCATTGATTCATTTTGGTTTGCTGGTTGAATCAGAATTTTCAGAAAATAATTTCAGTGGAGCAAAAAACCAAACCTTAAACAAGAATGTTGGGTCCCTACCGTAACAGAAGCAGGAGCTGCATATTAAAAATGGTTTGATGCGGCAGAGGGTTTGAGCTGCACAGTGCTGACGTAAATAGGTTTTGAAAGCTGGAGAAGATCACGTAAGATTTTTCCATGGTTTTGGAAAAAAAGAAAATTATTTTGTTTCAAAAAAATGTCCTCATGACCTGACTTTCAAAAGGCAAGGCTGAATCTCTTGCCTCTTACTAATTTTCAGATAGAAATAGTTGAGTAATGATTTGTCTCCTGTGGATTTAAGGTGGGAGCCTTCCCTGCGCATGACTCCCGATGAAGCAATGAAACACGCGTGGATCCAGGAGCCAAAAATATTCCGGAAAGCACAGGCCCCAAGGAAGATGAGTGATGGCTCCTTCTCTGCACTGGAAAGTAGAAGAGAGACTATTCGTAAGCATGTTCCACCTCAGAACTAAGTGCATTGATATCAGTGTTTGGTGTTTCTTTGTGTTTAGTGTCATCTGCCTGGAGTAAGGGGAGGTGCAAGTGTGGAGCTAATGGATGGGCCCTGAAATGGGGTGGGTAAAGACACCATTCCTCACTTGTGTAGAACTGCATGCCTTATGTTTTAGTTCAGCTGCCTGCAAGAAGACTGGAAGTGCTGAAGAGTCACATGGAAAGCCCTTTTCCCTGCTAAGAGCAAAACAGTATCTGACACCACACCGCAGTGCATGTCACTTTCAGAGCAAAAGAATGCAGCAGTGGGGGATGTAAGATTCCAGAGAAAACTTTCACGTGATTTGCTGGGAGTTTGTGTCAGTCCTGTGTTTTACCTGCTGTTAAGAGTCTGCAGTCTTAACCCTCTCATTTCAATGATTTATTGTTGCAGAGAATCTCTGGAAAAATGCAGCTGACAAAGTGAGAAGTGAACTGGCTGACAGACTGACTCCTTTCACAGGCACAGCAGAAAGTGATGTGCAGAACACAAGAAAGCATGCTATTCCAGAGAAGTATTTGGAAAACCACATGGAAAAGCCTATTAAATATGATCAAGCAGAAGACAGTGGTGAAAGAGCTCTTCCAAAAACTTCTCTTTTTTTCCCACCAATTAAGTAACACAGAGCACAAGCTATGATTGGCTCAGTTGCATACCTAGTGTATTTTGTAGGTATTATTTGTACTCAGGAATATAAGCTATATCTGTCTATTCATGGGCTGTGCACATTGTAAGTATATTTAATGTTCTTTTTACCCTGAAATCATCTAGTCAACCAAAACAGAATTTGACAACCATTCTTTTTCCTCATCTCCATCTTTGTGATCAGAGATTCTTCACAACCAGCAGCAATAAAATGGAGACTGTAGAGGCGGAGAGTGGCTTATTCTTGGTGTTATAACAGACTTTTGAATTTTATATTTTCCTGGATCTAAGAGAACAAATGTGTTCTGTGACTGAAGAATATGAATCCTTTTACTTACAGCAGCATAAGTCAGGACTAATTCATGGATAAGATTACTGAATTTACTTATGTATAAAACAAATAAGAGAAATCAAACCCAGCATCCTCATTTTCCTCCTGCTCCATCTTCCTCTTTTTATAGTGAAGCTGCTAGATGAAAACCATTGTCACACCTTCCTAGCAGATTTAGAAATGTAAATTATGCTCTTTAGCTCTCTAGCAACAACAAAGCAGAGTGGTATTCTGGGCTCATTTCTGCAGGGACTCAACAGGAAGAATGGATTAAAGCAAGCTGATTTGATTTCAGAAAATTGTCCTTCATGGCAAGTTTAACTTAATACTCTGAAAAAAACCTAACAAAAACCAAACTAGTTTCTATGATCTCTATGGCTTATGTGCTTAATGTGTTTAATTTAGGTATTTCACTCTTCAAACAACAGACTATCTTTTCACTGCATTTGTAAAGCACCCACCTCATTACACCTCTTACATTATTTACTGGAGCTTATAGCTAGAAATTCAGTTGAAAAGGAATAATGAGAAAATTGTCCTACCAAAAGCAGCTGCTACTTTAGCAGTGACACTGCAGCAGCCCCAAGGGAAAGAGGTGTTTAGAGTCACCATAGCAGCAAACTCCCACAGGCTCTTTTGCAAAAGGAAAATCCAAAGGATGTGGAAATGGTCCTCAAAAAGTTCCAGTGTTACAGGAGTAAACAAGCCACCTGACAGGTACAGCTGAATCACTTAATGGTAGAAGTCACCTCAGGGAAAATGGACTGCTGTGATCATCCCCTCAGCTTCAGGCAAATCCTGGGACTCCTGAAGAAAATGGAAAATTAGTGACCCAAGAAGGGCAGTTGCCCATTATTGAGGGCAATTGAGCAGAGAATTACAAGGGTATTTTGGCAGACAAATACCATCCTGCTGTGATGCAGACATTCCTGACAAGCAGGCCAGCTTGCAGTGCCAGAATTATTTGTACCTCTGGTGTCAGAGAGACTCCTTTGCAGCTGAACCTTCACCGAGACCATAAAATGCTCCCATTCCCATTCTTCAGCAGAATGATGTACTGGGAAAGGGAGTTCTGTTCTGCACCATGTTATGGCACAGCACAGCCAGGGTGGGTGCACTGCAGGGTGTGGACAGAGCCCTCATCACATTTCTCAGACCCCTGGAACAAGAATTTACTAGTTTGGTACAGTTGCTGTTCATTCTTCATCTGCTGTGTCACATTCCTTTCACTGCTTAGGCTGCCCCATGTTACAATATCTGGTTCTCACAACTGTGCACTTGGGTTTTTGTCTGCTCTACCTCAGGAGCCAAGTTTGGGATCAATTATATTGAGGTGCCCTTGACCCCTGGAATGGATGTCACCCTGATGAAGGTGTAAACCTCATTTGATAAATGGGCTTCTGTGCTGGAGCTGTGTTTTCTTCACAATTAGTATATTTCAGTAGCTCTTTGTAGCAAGCATCACATATTATTTCTCGTTGCATATGCTGGTGGGTTTTCCAAGGCATTCGGTGTTGAGGGAAAAGTGGCAAAGTCATCTGAGCCTGTAATTCAGTTTGATCATCCTTCCCATACAGAAGGAAGATGGATGGCATTTCACTGTAGCTGCCATGAATTTGCTGTCTTCCCTTCCTTGCTGACCTGCTGTTCTGTTTTAATTCCTGCAGCCTTCATGGTGATCTCCATCTTCAAAATCTTTCCTAATAAGGGCTCTTGTGGATAACTGTTGGATTTTTTTCAGAGATGACAGAAATAAATAGAAATTACTTGGCAGAAATATCTAGCTCTGAGATATCATCACTGCTTTCACATTCCTCTGCAGAAACATGTAGATCCATCAGACACAGGTAGCATCCTCATCCCTCTGCCATTTGAAAGGAGATAATGAGAAAATTCTCTGTGTAAGAGAACAACCTACAAAATGCTGAGAAGAATCCTCTGACTCATGCTCAACTGGAGCCACCCTCAGACTTTTCATGACGCAGTCTCACAGAGAAATTATCGCACTGATAATTTGCTTTCTTGAAAAGCCCAATCCATGCATCATGTTTTGTTTCTCTATGTAATGCCATTTTTTAACCAGATTTGCCAGGAAAATTAGGTGGCTGCTTTCTTGTCCATCTCTGCACATTGGCCTGTCTGTCTGGTCTAGTGGAAGGTGTCCCTGCCCAGGGCAGGAGGGTTGAAATGAGATGATCTTTAAGGTGCCCTCCAACCCGAACCATTCTATCATCTTATGATTCTGTCTTCCAGTTGTTGGGCATTTTTACAGCACAGATAAGTGATTTGGGGTGTGAGGCTGGGAGGAGTATCACAGTATGAGAAGTTCTGGGAATTTACGTGACTGAGTTGAAGAGAACGTGCAGGGGCCAGCAGTGTTGCAGCAGTGGGTATTCACAGGATGTCAGATAGAGATCTTCAGATAATCAAGCTGTGAGGACACAAAGGCTCAGTGACCAAGCTGTTAGAACACTTCTGTCTCTGAAACCTCATTACACAACCATTGTCTGTAAATAACAACCTTTCTGGAATTGAATGCTTTCTGCATAATTGTACTTCACCATTGCTTCTGGGAGGGTATAACTGCAATACATCAAATGCACAGTCATTGCAGAGCCACATCGGTGGCCTTCAAAAGCAGAGACTCTCCTGATTGCTCCTGATCTACCATGCAAGGATTTACCAGCAGGCATCAATTTCTGCAGCTCTGGGTGTGCCTGTGCCCTCCTGTTTGCTATGTGAAACAAGTAAAGCCAATTTATCAGCCTGAGAACTGCTAATCTTTGACCCTCTCTGTGCTTCCAGTGCTCTGAGCTTTCAGGTGACAAGACTGTCCAGAAAATGTCTATGTAGACACTGTTTATATTTGTTCCAAAATGCCTTTAGCCATCACCTGGGATGCCCCTGCCTTTAGCAGTATTTTGGCACCCCTTTAAATCTTGAAAAGGGAAAGGGGGAAAAAGAACTGCAGTCCTACAATTCCCCATTCTATAAATATCCCTCACATGCTGATGTATCTGACCCTGCTGACCCACTCTGCAAATTACTTATTATAAAGAGAATCTCCACCTCTCTATCCTCAGGTTTTTTGGGATCAAAAATCACAGGATTTTCTGCCTGTGAAGAAGGAAAGGGCTTTTCACAGCTGCAGTGGGACAACTCCTGGAACAGGAGGATTTGTGCAACACATATGGATAAACAAGCCCAGAGCAGTGAAAGAGCTGAGAAATTACATTAACGTGAAGTCCTTTCACAAAGCAGCTTGTGAAAAAATCTCCCTTATGCCACCTCCTTTCCTTCAGGATTGCATGTGTTACTCAACAAGGAGCTTTACATCTCCTGTGCTGCTTCCATATGATCCATAGGATTTGGAGAAGTAGCCCTGCAGATGTGTGGCAAAAGGTGAGTCAGCTTGGCACCACCTTCCACAAGGGCTATAGCTTTTTGAAATAAAGAGAATCTGGAATGGATTCAGACATGGAAAAGAGGGCTTTTAAAGAAGTGAGTAGCTGAATGTAAGGATATTTTTTAGCCTAGTTACAATAGGTTCAAGTTACCACTCTGTTAAATACCTATTTGGATATCAGCCTTCAGACATTTTTAAACCCAATTTCTTTTTAAGTTGAATTGTTTGTTAAAATTTGTCCTAAAAGAACAGAGGTGTTAAATAACCTCACCAGAATGCAAATACTGTGAAATGATACTGACATTGCTTCAACTGGCTCTATATAACAGTATAACAGTATTCTGCTGCTTCCTGCACTGCAACAGGGAGCTGCTGAGCTGGGGAGCTGTGGGGTGGAAGTTGGCTGTGAGTCAGGGATGTGTATGCTGCCAGCAAAGGATTTCAGCAGTGGAACAATCAGGGCTGTTTTGACAGTACTGGGCATAGCATTTTCCTTCTTCTTCACCTTCTGAGTTTGTTGCACGTCATCATAATCCCCAGAGAGAAAACTCAGTGGAACTTCACTGCTTTCCTCTCCTGTCTGTCTCTGTCTCTTGCCTGAGGCAGATACTCAGAGGTGCCATTGCATCCTGTGGTTCTGACTCTCCTCTTTCTTTTCACACTTGGCTCCCGTAGGAGCATTTAGTTTTCTACAGGAAGCAGATTTTATCTTCCTCCCTCTTCTCAGGTCATCTATAATTTTAAAATCTTCCTTGGCATGCTGCTCACTGCCAATCTGTGGTATCTTCCTGCTCCTGCACATCTCTCCCACGCCTCTCAGCAGTGCCATGCAAACACCACCACATCCTGTTCCACCCAAGAGACCATGCAACTCCAATCCTTGTCACACAGCCAAACCACTTCTCCTTGTAATTCCAGGAGAGTTGCACATTCCAGCAGTGTCTCAGTTGCATCCTCCAATCTCGCACTCCTCCATGTGAGGAAGGGATTTTCTGCCTAAAAAGTGGAGAACAAGCCACAGTGAAAATTTCTCCCATGGGCTGCTCTGCAAGATGCAGATTCCCTTGCCTTTTTCCCTCCCCACTTCGTGATTAGTTCTGTCTTTGGTTCATCTCCTGGAGGGGCCAAAGTCTCTGAGTTTTGATATCCCTGTGCTGTCCTAACCTCCAAATACTCAATTTGCATTACTGTATCCCTCAGCCCTGGTTCCCCCCAAAAACAGTCTTGGGCCTCTCTGGGGCAGACAGTATTAAAAGTGTCAGCATTTGATTAGAGAACTGAAATAAGAAGACATAAATATACTTGCTGTCTAAAGCAGGACTGTCAACAACATGACCTGGGGATTCAAGCAATCTGTATGCAATTTGATTTCTTTAAACCCTGTGCCTGAGGATCAGATAGGTAACTCTCCCTCTCTGTTGTTCATCTGTTCTTCCAATGCTTGTTCCAGAAAAATAATACAAATGGCTTTTCTACATTTTCCCTGCAAGTTAATAGGAATAAACTACCATGCCCTCCAGAATCCACAGATCTGGGAAAAGTTTTGTAGTGGATTATGCAATTGGGCAAATTGGAGATGATGGACAAGGCACTTCCTGGCAGAATTGGTCAGAAACCTGCTGAGGGTTATTGTTTTTATGTCATTTCACTGCAAGGTCTCAGGCAGCACAAGAGATGATGCACTTTTCTCCGTTGACTCACTCCCACCAAAATATAGCACATGGAGCAGATTCTACTCTTCCAGATTGCTATCACAGGAGCCCTTTCCATGTGCCACAACAGCTTCCTCTGATAAGCCACGGCATTAAGACTTAGCTTCTTTCCTACAAATTTGTCCATAATCATCCCAGCACAGTGGCACAATCGGGGTTCATTTTAGAATCTGCAATGGCAAGACAAGTTCGTCAGAAGAGCCCCTTTTCCTTGGTGAGGAGAGCCAACATTCACCCACCCTGAGGAGTACTGGGTAGGAGGTAAACACTTGGCTGCCTTGTTTTGGTTCTGTAGGACAAAACAGCTGTTAAAAATGTTTAAAGATGTATATGAGATGGCTTAGTGCAGTTTCACTCAGGCAAGGTGCCAGGGCATGTTATGTAAAGTGTTGATCTTTCCTACATTTTAAATTCAATATAGAATAGTTGGGTTCCAGCCCTCCTTCCTGGCAACAGGCCCATTCTCGGGCACTTCCATGTAAACTGGGCTTCTCCTAGCTGCCCAAGGTATCAGCAAGACTCAGAGACTGCAGAGATGATGGAGATGTTCTTTGGAATCAAGAGAATGCTCTTCCTCTTGATCCTCCCTTGCTTTTGTTCTGGCCAGCTTACATCTCCACTGCTGCATTTCCCCACCTTCCTGGGTCCTTCCAGCATGTTCTACCTCTGCTGGGACCATGAGGAACAGGAGCTGATGGGGTTGACCTGCACATCCACACTGGCTGGGTGGCATGTGGATTCAGCCCTCATGGAGAGTGCCTGGATCTGACATTGTGACAGGAGGTGCCTCCTGAAATGGCAGCATCTGCTTCTCTGTAAGTTGAACAGATTTCCTCTTCAACCTCCTTTGCCAAGGGTCATGCTCCAAGTATGTTGGAAAAAAGGTATATTGAAAGGCTAAGAGGATTGGGAATCTTCAGCCTGGAAAGGCTGAAGCAATTGGGATTGTTCAGCCTGGAGAGAAGAAGGCTTTGGGGTGACCTCATTATGCCCTTCCAGTACCTGAAGGGAGCCCACAGGAAAGATGGAGAGAGACTCTGGACAAGGGCCTGGAGTGACAGGACAAGGGGGAATGGCTTCACACTGACAGAGAGGAGGTTTAGATGGATATGAGGAAGAAATTGTGCCCTGTGAGGGTGGTGAGGCCCCGGCACACTTAAATATGTCAGGCATAGGATAGGACATCCTTCGGAATTCTTGCTTTTTCCACTGTCAGGCAACTACACAGATGTCTGATGTTAAAGCAGCTGGAGTTTAGAGGGGGAAAAATGCCACCAAGGCTGCTAAATAAAAACCAGGCTGTTGTTTTGTTTTGCTTTAAGTATAAAAGAGAAACAGGCAGCTTAATTTTATCCAGATACAGAAAGAGTTTATACCAGTTCACCAGTTTCAGTGGTTTTACTTTGTTCAGCTGTTTTCAGTTCCTCTTTCACACAACAGTAAAATATATGTTGCACAAAATATGTCACAATGTTTGTCTAAAAATGGGGAGACTTTGGAGGGAGTGAGGTAGCCAGCCTTCCATATGGTCATCAGCTGGTTGCAAAATGATTCTTGTCAAAACCACTTTTTAAATATTTTTTGGATTTTGACCCAGACAGGGACCTTTTGGCTGTGAATTCTGCAGGAAAAAATAGAAGAAACACTTGTTCTTACTTGTTTAATAATGATTTTTAAAAAGTGATTTGGGGTAAACCCAAAGCATTTAATTTCTCCTAAAAGAACATCCTGAAAGGAAAAATTGAAATGTTTGATTTCAAAAGTGTTAAACATTCCATTATTTTCAGAAAATATATTTAATGTTAACAATGATTTTTTTCCTCCTTGGTAGCGGAAACTCTTTGTTTATATTAGAAAATAATTTTGGTCCCCAAAAAGTTACAGGTTTTTTCAAATCTTACATATCAGAAAATCTTTCAAATCTTACATATCAGAAAATATCTCCCAATTATTTTAGGTCTGGATACAGTAAGCAAGCACATTAAATCCAGAAAAATCCACATTTGCTCAGGTGTCAAGCACATCCACTGAACCCAAGGAACAGATAGTTTGAGGGAAAGACATCCTAGTTACTGTAAGTGGAATTTAAGTGAGGTTTTCTATTTGAAATCTTCCTTCTAAGCCTCTCTCTCTCACATCCTTGGTTTTTGTTTTAATTTTCCTTTTAACTACAACCAAAAAAAAGTCGTTATCTGAGTATTGTCAAGGGATGAAAAACCAGCCCGAAAGGCTTGCTTTCACAAAGGAGGGTTGTTTTTCCAAGTGTTTACTGCATTCTTCCTTCATAATGTATATTTCATTTTAAATATTTTATCTATTTCAGAATAGCTGATTTGCAGACTACTTATCTTTGAATTTGGATCTTGTAATGCAATCTTTACCAAATCTGTTTTCTTGATGTGGTACAGAGATGCATCGGACTCAACTGACCCCAGAAGATTCTTCACCTCTGACCTGAGGCTGCACAATGCAAGTATTGGACAAGAGCCTGGTATGTTAAAAATCTCCCCTTCTTCTGTCTTTCTTGGTCATGGCCACACTGAGTTTGGGATTGCAGAGGCCAAAAGATGGACATGACTGGTCTTGGAAACATGGAAATAGAGCTGGCAAGAGTAGGAGTGAAGTGGGAGTGTGAGGGGTTATCTGTTAGGAAAATGCTGTCAGATGTTGCCCATGCCCTTAGCTAGAGTTTAGGAAGCCAAATTCAGGTGCTAATGAATTGCAGCAGAATTATTAACACAGACATACAGGGCCATTGTCCCACCCATATAGACCCACATTAAAATATCTTTAAATTACTAAAGATATTTACCACTCCCCATCATAGTTTTGTGGGAAATACACAAAAAAAAATACCACAGAGAAATAATAAGTATACATTTAAATGCTGAAAAGTGTGGCTAAATGCTCAGAAATACAATACAAACTACCCTGTGTGCTATCTCCAGTATGAAGTTATGCAGCATCTCAGTATCACATAAAAGGATTTACAAGGGGAGCTGGAGCCCTGTTTTAACTTTCCCCCCATGGTATTTGCACCATCCTTGTCAAATGGAGTTCAAAAGCATCAACTCGGTGCGGTGTTGCACCTTCCATCTTCAAACAGCACCGGCCCACACAGTCAGCACTCCCTCAAGATGCAGCAGAACCTGCTGATCAGCGTAGGCAATATTCCACAGGAAAGAGGGACACTATTTTTATGGCAAAATTTGTGGGATTGGTGCTATCATGTGCTTGTCACTCCAGAAAACCAGCAATAAAAACCAAAAAAGTTGATTGAACTCAATGGATGTTTCCTACACTCAGTCCATGTTACAACTGGCAAATTAGCAATGCAATTCCCTAATAGAAGGGAAAAATCTGAATGAAGAAAAGAATTGAGACTTGGTGGAGCTGAAAAATCACAGAATACTTTGGGCTGCCCAGAGAAGCTGTGACTGCCCCATCCCTGGAAGTGTCCAAGGCCAGGTTGCATGGGGCTCTGAGCAACCTGGGATAGTGGAAGGTGTCCCTGCCCATGGCAGGCGTTTGGAACAAGATGATCTTTAAGATTCTTTCCAACCCATTCCACCTTTGTGGAGATGTGGAATGGCTTCCTGACTTTGTTGTGACAGTAGCCCATCTTTTATACTTTTAAACAAGCAAGCCGACATAATTTCTAGTTTCATTCCCTTATTGGATTTCTCCCAAAGCCTGGACAGGGCTCAAGGGGGAACCAAGGGAGTTGTCTTTGATTGTGTACCCCCCTAATTAGACCAGATGTGGCCTTATCCAGTTTCTGGATATGGAAAGGTAAACACAAGTTTTGCCAATAAACAAACACATATAACAATAGTTCATTAATGATTGAATATATATATATATAACATTTAGTTGGAAGATTCATCTAGAGGCAACTTTGGCTCAGGGTCTGTTGTTCAGGCCTCAGTACTTCAGCCTGTCACAGAATTTCTGGACACGTCTCCCTGTCAGGTCTGAGGGCCACTGCAAACCTTCATTTGACCGCAGTACAAACTTCTGAGTCATCAACCACCACAGAAACTGCTTCATTTCCTTTTTCTCACACACAGTTGGTGTTTGCTTGGCTTCTCTGGGTCTCTGATTATGGGACATGAGGCACAGAATACCAGAACACATCCCTGGCCCTTTGAAGAAGCCTCTGCCATGACCACTGGCACCAGAGGGTGTTCCAGATCTGATGGCCCTGAGATAACATATCCATAATAGAAAATTGTCTTTCTGTGGAAGAAATAGGTTCAATCAGAATTGGTATTTATTTTATTAAAAACCACTCAACTTTTTCCTATAGTTTGTTCTAAATCAGAAAAGCAATGTGTTATATTTCTATAAAGACAGAAATCCAGTAATCATATAATCATAAATGATTTGGGTTGGAAGGGACCTGAAGATCATCTCATTTCACTTTCCCTATCATGGGCAGGGACACCTTCCACTATCCCAGCTTGCTCAGAGCCCCATCCAACCTGACCTTGGACACTTCCAGGCATGGGGCAGTCACAGCTTCTTTGGGGAATCTGTGCCAGGGCCTCATCACCCTCACAGAGAAGAATTTCTTCCTAATATCCAATTTAAACCAACTCTCTGTCAGTGTGAAGCCATTTCGTCTTGTCGGTCACTCCAGGCCCTTGTCAAGAGTCTCTCTCCATCTTTCTTGTAGCTCCCTTCAGGCACTGCAAGGCCACAATTAGGTCACCCCAAAGCTTTTGTTCTCCAGACTGAAAAATCGCATTCTCTCAGACTTTCCTCATGGCAGAGGTTCTCCAGCTTCTCGACACTTTGTTGGACTCACGTGGACTCCCTCCAACAGTTCCATGTTCTTCCTGTGCTGGGACTTCAGAGAGAAAAGAGGTCACCCCTCGGCCTCATTTTCTCCAAACTGGACAAATCAAACTGGAATCCTCAGCTCTCCTCACAGGACATTCCTTCCAACACTTCCACCAGCTTTGTTCCCTTCCTCTGAGCCTCAATTCAAGGACCTTCACATCCTTCTTAAATTCTAGGGCCCCGGGCTGGTTTTGGCTGGGATAGAGTTAATTTCCTTCATATCAACCGGTATGGGTTACATTTTGGACTTGTGCTGGAGCAGTGTTCAGAACACAGGGATACTTTAGTTCTTGCTGAGCAGAGATTAAACAGAATGAGTCCTCTGTTTGTCATCCCACCCCACCACTGAGGGAGTGGGGGTGCACAAGGAGTTGAGGGGGGACACAGCTGACCCCAACTGCCCAGAGGGATGTTACAAACTTGGAAAGCCAAGAGATTGTTTTGTTTAGGCCGCACTATTCCAGTTGCTGCCTTTGCATATTAAGCTCCTTTTGCGCTTCCCAAAACAGAGTGGACAAATCCCCCTTTCTGATTGCCATTTTACCCCCAGAATTCCCTTGTAGAGAAGCAGACAATGTCTGTGAGCTGCACAGAGCCCACAGTGCTCAGGACACAGCAGGGCAAAGTGTTTCGTGTGTGGATGGGTGAAGCTTTGGGAACTCAAGACACTTCCAATCCAGAACCACTTCCCAACACAGGTGATCTCAGGGAGACCATGAACTTATATTTCCTCCTGTTACTGACATAAATCCCTGTGCCATCAAAAGATGAAGCAGAAATAGACTTCTCTTCTCATTAGAGGTTTATGCATGACCGGAAGAGTCAAAAACTTCTTCCTGAAGGTTAGAGAGGGGAGGGAGCTCTGAGTCGTACCCAGCCCAGAGTGCCACTGTCAGAACAGCCGAGGGAGAGAAAAAGGAGAAGCGGGAACAAGAATGGCAGAAAATGTCCTTTATGNCCCAAGGGAGAGAAAAAGGAGAAGTGGGAAGAAGAATGGCAGAAAATGT
>VXBC01009717.1:0-57852 GCA_013399945.1 Ploceus nigricollis
CCCCCAAACTCCTTTCCATGCTCTCAATTCCTGTAAATTTGCACTATTAATCCACAGGATGTGTGGAGCTACCATAAGCTTAAAAAGCAATGCACCACTTTTAGACCACTTGAATATTTTTGGTTCAACAGTTTTATCACAACATTCAAAGGCTATCTCACCCTGACTAAAGCAGTGCTTAAAATAAAGTTGTTTTGGTTTTTTTAAATTAAAACCTGAAGGGAAACATCTGCTTCCAGTTGGTGCAGGCCTGCTAAAACTGTGAACAGTGGATTTTTACTGGAACTTGTGACCAAGGAGATACCTTCAGCCTCTGTCATAGCAGCATCTGATCTCTACAACCTTTTTAATGTCTTTAATCTCACAGCAGCCAAATGAATCAGAACATTTATATCCCTATTTGATCCTTAAAATATCACTTTCATGCATATAAGGGCAACACAGAAACTAATGAGGATACTTGTTGCAGTAAGGTAGAAAAATCATAAAGAAAGGCTTCATAAAATCAAGCCTGCTCTCCTGGAATCAGTGGCTGGCCTTGTCAAAGCTAGCATTTTGCAAGTTCCCATGTGAAAGCAATCCTGTTGTGAGCAATTTGTTAGTATAACCATCTATTCCTGGGTAAAAAACAACTTGCACCTGCAAAAATTGTTAGATAGAAAAATGAAAACTATCTTTCACAAACAACTTCCCCGCACGTACACACCAAGGGTTTGGGTGACCAATCAATACAGAATAACAACTTGTTACTAACCAATAAAAGTAATTGGCAAGAAAACTACTAACCAATTGGAGTCCCACACGAGGTCTATAAAACTGTATAAAAAGGAATTATGTCAATAAAGAATAGGTCTTTTTCCACCATGAAGAAAATGGAGTGCCGTGTGATTTATTCCCGCAGATACTTGCATAACAGGCATGGAATTGTTAAGGCTGGAAAAGACCTCCAAGATCATTGGTTTCCACCATTAATCAGCAGCACCGTGTTCACCACTAAATCACGTCCCCAGGTGCCACATCCACAGACCTTTGGGACACTTCCAGAGGTGGTGACTCCACCACTTCCCTGCTCCCATGCCTGAAAGTGAAAGTTTGAGCTCTCCTGGATGACTTGCCCAAGGACACGGAATTTTGGGGTGCAGGAAAATCCCATTCTCTGGAGCACCTCTGTCTCATTTTAACCACTGAATCAGCCTTCCTACAGCCTTCAGAAGGATGCTGAATTAGCACATGGAGTGATTCAATAAAATAATTGCTTCTTTGATTTCTGTTGTGGCTCTGGGAAGATTCTTTACCTGTATATTGCATTTAATGCAGAAATCACCATTGTGGGAGCCTCATGGTTACAGTACCAACACCTATGGACCTTTCTTAAGAGAGCATTAAAAAATTCCTCTCAAGTCCTTTGAAAAACAGGTAATCCTACTTAATATGCCCAGAGACAACAGAGCTCTGCCTGCAGTTAAATCTAAGGCTGTAACTACACTTGCTGATTTTTCCTTTCCTTTTTTTTTTTTTCCCAAAACCCACTGCTAAATCCAGAGAGGAGAAGTCTCACAATGCTTACATCTGTGACCATGAGAAAGCAGAATCCCATTTATTATGGAAATATAGCTCATTTGATGCATTTGGAATTTCTTGCCAATGTTTCAAATCAGGTAGTTTAGGAAGCATTAAAAAAAAAAAGCCAAAGAAGAAAGGCTCTGGAAAGGGAATGACACTGAAAATTGCCTTTTAAACATTTGCTGTACAAAACTAAAATGCATCTAACACACACTATCTTAGGAACTCCTTCATCCCATCAACACTAGATCCTTCTGGCAGTGTGCTCCCTCTCCCTCCTTTCAGTAGTCATTCTCCCAAATCCCAGCCAAAGGGAAGGAAAAAATGTTATTTTCTGTCTCTTTCACAAAATCTATGTAAGATTGTGTTGTCCAGACTTGTTTAGGAGGCAGATGAGGAAGCAGGTCTGGGTCCAGGTTGCACACACTCCCTGACCTTGCTGTCACCTGAGGAGTGGTTGCAAATGACCTTGCTATATCAAATCAACCCCAAATTTCCTTTATTTGTATTAAAAGACAGCCTGTTTTACCCCAGACAGACTTTCTGCTTTCATGAATGGCCTCCAAGCCACCTGCAGAGACAGAGTGCCCCAAAGAGCACAGCCTGTCCCTGAACACCTAAGGGCAAGATCTCCCATTTTATTTTAGTCTTTCCTAAAGGTTTTTACACCTGATAATGCCCTGCACCAGCACAGGTTGATGGAGACAGCTCCATGGGAAGGACCTGGTGGTCCTGGTGGGCAACAAGCTGCCCAAAACCATCGATGTGACCTGGGGGCCAGGGAGCCAGAGGGATCCTGGGCTGCATTGGGAAAATCATGGCCAGCAGTTCGAGGGAGGTGATCCTGCCTCTCTGCTCAGTCCTGGTGAGGCACATCTGGAGTGCATCTGGTTTCCTCAGGAGAAGGGAGGTGTGGAGCTCCTGGAGCAGGTCCAGGGGAGGACTGTGACAATAAGGAAGGAGCATCTCTCTTACAAGGAAAGGCTGAGGGCGCTGGGCCTTTTGTTCCTTGAGAAGAGAAAACTGAGAGGGGACCTCATCCCTGTCTGTCAGTGTCTGCAGGGAGGGCTCAGAGCAGGGCCCAGGCTCTGCTTGGTGTTCCCAGCAATGGGACAAGAGACAAGGGAACAGGCAGGAACTGATGCCCAGGAAGTTCCACCTGGACATGGGGAAGAACTTCTTTAGTGTGCACTGAACTGATTGACCACATGGAGTGTGGAGTCTCCCTCACTGGAGATATTCCAGAGCCATCTGGACACAACCCTGTGCCTGTGCTCTGGGGTGGCCCTGCTGGAGCAGGGAGGTGGCACCAGATGACCCCACTGTGGTCCCTTCCAGCCTGACCCACTCTGTGTGTCTGTGATTCTCCAAAGGTTGTCTTGAGAAAACATTTTTGCTCAGAGTGTGGAAGCAAATCATGCTGAGTTTTCAGGTGCACTCTAAAAGTAATGGGTACAAAGGAAACTACACAAAGCTGACAAAAATGCAGAAAAATTCAGCCACAACCACTTCTGGTTTTGGTTGAGTAAAGTGTCCTTGTGCCGTGTATCAACAGATGAAGTGGAACACTTTTCTAACATGAGGCAAATACAACTGCAGAGCTCTCAATAGAGTTGGACTGAAGTTTTTAAGTTATTACAATATCTAAAGCAACCTTTTTAGAATAATAGCTCTATATTTTTTTTACCCATCAGTGCAAGAATAAGATGTATTTTTTTGCCTAGCATATACATATCTCTTCAATGTCACCCTGTACAGTGGTCATTTGTTTTCTTGAGAGCATAGATATAGGATATTTGAGGATAAGAACAGTATTTGAATCAGAATAACATTCCTACCCATGAGATTCTGGTCTTACAGAAACATAATTGTCTTGGAAAAGTTTCTGCAGTGAATAGGAGCTGCTATTACCAAAAGATTGCAGTTATATCAATTACTTACAATCCTTAATTACTGTTATTACAACCTTTATTCCTTGTTATAGCACCACAGGTATACACAGCACACACAAAAACTTGATTTTAAGCCTTTTCTAAGAAGCTGGTGATGTAAGGCACTGTGTTGTCTTCTCAGATGTTAAGGTTCAGGTTAATTCTTGTTTTTCCTCACTACGTTGCTGCAAAACCTGGCACTGTCTCTCTCCTTAGGAAGGTTGCCATGAAGCAAGAGAATTAAGGAGTCCTTAGGAATTAAGAATAGACTTTAGAATACACATGGAATCAATAGCACTCTATAAATTCACCCCAGAAAATAATTTCATGCTCTGCACTTATTACTACTGCAGAAATTGTGCACTGAATGTTGCTTTAGGCCCATCTGTAATGCTCAAAGGGCAAGGCTCACAAGTCTCTGATCTTGCTGAATCTGTATGAGCAGTGGTGGTCTGTGAAATCAGGGTTCAGATGGGGTGTGCCTCAAATGGAGCAGCTCACTGAGCTGTTTCTGCTTGCAGTGGATAAATTCTGCCTTTTACAGAAATACCTGGGGAAATTCAGCAGTTCCTGCAAAAAGGAGCTCATGAAACATCCCTGCTCCAACCTCTTCCTTGCAGGTAGTTCATCTCATGGCCTGAAACCCTTGGAGGCACCTTATTGCTTGCCGACTCCACTTCTTAATTTATCTTCAATACTTCCCAAATCAATACTAATGAGCTAAAGGAGTTGTCAGGGAAAGAAACAAGCAAACTCTGGTCTCTGCATCAGTGCCAAGATAAAATGGTGATGTGGATGTTAAGAAAAACAGATCTAGGTAGATCTATAGAGGGGATTAAATACATAACTTAAGAGGAAACATTCTTGGAGGAAAAGAAAAAATCGTTGAGACCTACTGCTCATTATTTCTAGTTCATTAAAAAGTAATTGCTACATTTTACTCTTCTTATGGCTGAAGATTTTAAATCACTTTACAAGCATTAGCAAACCAACTTTTCCAGCATCCCAAGCAGAAAGTTGAGGCTTACTATGTGCACTGTGTGCATGGAGAAACTAGTCATCATTAGTATTTGAAGATAATTCTCCAAGTCCTGGGAACCAAAACCATCTTTTAGCTCATATTTTACTTCCCTAGAGGTAGAATTTTTTTGTAGGAAAATTCTTTATAATTTTCCTTTTTTCTGGAAAATTTTGGCTTAGACAAATAATCCAGAGCCATCAGCCACTCCTGCCAGAAATGGCAGAATAATTAAATAATTTTTCCCTTGCACATTTTCAGGCTTTGACAACAAGACACTGAAAACTACAAAAATTCAGATTGACATGTGTCAGTATTTTATTGGGAAATTGTTGCCAAATTTCAGACTTAAAATACTTAATTACTCCTCTGGAGGTCCTAGGTCAGCCTTGGCACAGGTTGTGCACAAGCAGCAGCAGCAAGACCATGAGCAGTGGTTGCACTGCAGAGACCAGAAACTTTTTCACTTTTGTAAGTAAAATACACTTTGTGTATTTTAATACACGAAATCAAACTGCCACATGTTGAAGCAAAGATACTCTGAAAAAAAAAATTACTTCTATCCTCCAGCTAAGAGCAGCAGAGGAGAATTTTAGCTCATCTTGAGCATCCCTTTAGGTATTAAAATAGAAAAGAAAGGAATAAGATACTCTATGAGGGTATCCTGAGCAATTTTTTTTTATGATAGTTATTATTAACCAAACAAATCTGTGATTGGGGAAGATACTATCTATGAATAATGAAAGGTTTCCTTTTGTATTCAATTTCTAGATGCCTTGTGATTAAATGGATGTTGTTCATGAAATAATAATAAAAAAATGCTGACACCGTAAATCAACCAGAACCAATCTTCTACTTTCCCAGGCATTACTGTAAGAAAATTAATTCTCTGCACCCAGGAACAAGCCCTGTATCTCAAAGTAAATTGATTAACTGTGTTTCAGCTCTTGTGTAATTAGAAATAATGGTTCCCATTCTTTTGGGTGAGTGGCAGAAGCAGGACTGATGAGTTTGCAATGTCTGTTTGCGAGATATTGTTGAGGCCTTGTTGTCTCATTGCCTTGTACTTTTTGCCCTGTGAAATCTCATAAAGTAAAGCTGCATCTCTTTGTCTGGGGTTTTTTGAAAGTGCTTGACCTTCATCAGCCTCTTCAGCTTCCTTGGCTGTGATGTGCACTGGGAGGACATGGACCTGTCGGATGAAGCACCGCTCCTACGAGGAAAGGCTGAGAGAACTGGGATTGCTCAGCCTGGAAAAGAGAAAGCTTTGTGGTAACCAGATTGTGGCCTTTAAGTACCTGAAGGGAGCCTATAAGAAAGATGGAGAGAGACTATTTAAGGAGCCTGAAGTTACAGGACAAGGGGAAATGGCTTCAAACTGAAAGAGAGTAGGTTTAGATTAGATATTAGAAAGAAATTCATGAGGGTGGTGAAGCCCTGGGACAGATTTTCCAGAGAAGTTGGGATGGCCAGTCCCTGGAAGTGTTCAAGCCCAGATTGGACAGAGCTTGGAGCAGCCTGGGATAGTGGAAGGTGTCCCTGCCCATGGCAGGGGGTTTGATGATATTTGAGGTCCCTGACAACCCAAACCATTCTGTGATTCTGTGATCCTATGTCATGGAAGAGATTTTCTGTCTTGGTCATCAAGACATGGTTAGAAGGTGTGATCCCAGAGAAACAGCACAGAGTTTCTTCCTCCTTCCCACTCTGTGCCATACAACTCCCATGCAGAGATCCCATGGATGGGGAAATTCAAGGATCTGATGACCTGTAACCTTATCCCCACGTTCATGGGGCAGGAGAAGGAACATGGCACCGTGCTGACTGTGCATGCATTCTGGCTGATCTAAGATGGAAAATAAGTGCTATGGTCTCTCTTTGGCCGTTTCATAAATTTATGCTGGTTTCTGGCACTTGGATGCCTGAATATGAGACAGGTGCTGAGGAATCACATTTACCCAAATCTTTTTTCCAGCTTTATCTCCACCCCAATGTTTACACTTGATGCCATGTGGGACACTGACCAAAAAACCTGGGCTGATTCTTCATGTGAAGCTTCACAAGACCCTGTGGCACGTGCTTGCTTCATCCTTTCCATCTACGTATTTAGGAAAAGTAATCAAATTTTGCCCTCCATAATTATTGTTTTACAAACCCAGGCAGCTTTCCCTCTCCACATCTGTTTTTGAGCAAACAAAAATAAAGGGCTTTCATCATTCCAGAAATGAAAGTGTAGCATCTGAGGAACACAGAGCAACAAAATCTATGGGAAACTCATGAATTCCAGACAATATTGAGATCATAAATCTTCACTAAACCACTCACTTAGCTAGTAAATTTCAGCATGAGCATGGGGAGTTTGGACTGGGTCTTTACATTTTAGTTTCTTTGTAATGTGTTAAAGTACATTTATGGGATTTCTTAAATCCACAGAGGCCTTTATGTAGTAGTGGAATTACTGTATATCACTTCAAGGCATACTTCCTATGCTGTTTGCACTGTTTTTCAACCCATTTTGCTTTGAGGATCCCTGAACATTTTCCACTAGAGGTTGTATGCCTCTAAAGATGTCTTAACTATAGATCATCCCATGGCAAAATAGAAACTGAAACTCAAAATACCCTGCATTTTTTAATGTTATCCCCAGTTTTCATCTTTAGACATGGGCTCTAAGAATACATGAGCCAAAATCTGCAAAAAATTCTTGAAAACCATGGCTATTTGATTTATTTTTCATTGAAAACAACTTGATATTCATGGTTTTACTCTTGTTTTTATAAGTGATTTTTAAAAAAAAAATTTGCATATTTACTAAAGGTGAGTTATTATAGTAGCAATAAAAAAAAATTAAAAATAACCTGAGGGGTGAACACATTGCTTCGTAGAACTTTCTTATAATAGACAGGAGAGGGAAAGGTGCTGATCTCTTTAGTGACAGCATGTGAAAGAATGGCTAAAAGATGTGTCAAGGGAAGTTCAGATTGAATATTAGGATAAAGGTCTTCACTGAGAGCTTGGTCAAGCACTGGACCAAGCTCCATAGTCATGATTTCCAGGCTGTCAGTGTTCAAGAAGTGTTTGGGCAACAGTCTTGGGTACAGCATTTAACTTTCCAGTTGTGTGGTGCCAGGAGTTGGACTCATTGATCCTTCTGAGTCCTTTCCAATTCAGGATATTCTGTGAAAAATTGTTTGATATTTTTACCCTAAGTGACCACATCTGTTTCTGTTGTGAAACTAGAATTCTATTATGTCCTTTGAAACCTCTGGCATTTTGTCACTTGTCAGCTGGACTGAGCTCTCCTGCAAATCAGCAATCAGCAGGTCTGCACAACAATTCCTTCCCAAAGCCTTCTCTTCACTCATCAAACTGCTGTAGGATGGCAGCTGTAATTATGCCCAATGCTGACGTCCAAACAAAGCCAGCAGCAGGTCAGAGATGAGAGAGAACTCAGAGCAGCTTTTTAGATGTATCTGTGCTGTAATTTGTCTCATTTTCCATCTGAAGCCAACTCAGCCCTGTCTCTGACCTGAGCATTTCCATCTGGGGATTCAGATTACAGAGAGACGAAAAGCAGAGAGCTTGGGTTCTAACAGCTCGAACAGAAAATGATATTGGAATTAGACCTGGGAAAATGAAACTGGAATCAGACCTGGGTTTTATATACAACACACCTCAAAACACATCAAATGAGGCCAAAATTCCAGCAATGCTGCCAGGTTGCTGGGAACCAAACACTTCTGAAAAATGCCATTAATATTTGGGATGTGACTCTCACTTATAGTCCAGGCAGTGAAGATATTCCTCAGTGGAATGAAACAAAATTCCTGAGATTTACTGGTTTGGGTTGAAAAAGTTTTCCATGGGGATTTCTTAGGCTGTGATGAATAAAAGCCCATTAGGTTTCTCCTGGTGTCTGGGAGAGATTGACTGATGGTTGTGCAGTGTAATGGAAAGCTGGCTAATCAATACTGGGCTATTTTTCAGTTTAACTATATTAATTGAGCATACTGTGTTCATTTGTGTCTGAAAGAGAAATAAACAGGTGTGAACATCGATTCCTGCTAAATAACAACATTATGAAAGAACATTATTTAGGCATGTCTCAGCTCCTCACCATTGTTCTAGGGAGGCAGAATTATGTAGAAGCCTCTTCTGCTCATTACCCATGAAAATGAAGACTCACTAACCATGACATCCATCATGTTCTAACAGCATGGCAGTATTTCCATGTATCCATGATGTCTGAGTGATTGAGACAGGTAACAGGGTGGAAAATTAGGCCATACCTCAGTGGGCAGTCATTGGTTCTTGGCTGTGGGCACAGAGAAACTGTTCCCCCCTTCCAATCCATGGAAAATGAGCCCAGCAGCTCAAAAGGGATGATCTCCTTCTCTCCAGAGGGCAGAGTGATAGAGTGGAGAGAGCAGCACCTGCACAGAGACTCCTTCCAGCCTTTTCTTAGTGCTTGTTGAGAAATGTGCAGAAAGTCTTCATTTGCAAACATCTCCCTCCTATCCCCCTGCCCAGATCCATCACATCCAAGCCAGAGACAAAAGCAGGTGCCACAACTCATCCTCCTGCCTCGAGTTACAGCCAGAGAAAACTCCTGAAAATAAGGTTTTGACCAGTGAGGTTTGGCAGGTCAAATTTCATGCTTTCCATGAGGGATTTGTGTACCTGAACCCCACATCAGCCACTGATGTAAAATGAGCTTTTGCATCACTATAACCTCTGACAGTTGCTCCATCACGAGGTATCTCCAGCCTGCTGCCACCTCCCTGTGCACCAGATGGGTCCTGGTCATTATTCCCAGTCTGGCACTGCCTCTCTATCAGTCAAAGATACACAACAGATCCATTATATCACAGCTTTTTGGATGTGAACTAATTAGGTGCCTTGAAAATATCATCTGAGCTTCTTCATATTTTCATCTTGCTGCCTTGGGGGTGTAATGTATGTCCAAATCCATTTATGTAAGGAGGATTCATAATGTCTGAGGAAACAAGCCTGATAATAAATAATAGTAATAATGGTAAATTGCAAACTGATAACAAAAAGCTGATGCTAAATAATGCCTAATAAAGTAGATGTTTATCTAATGTGCATTGCCTTTATTATCCTGACTTTATTTGAGGTGCACTGTTTTTCACTGCTGGGAATTCAGCCCACAGATTGTATAAAAGGTGGTAAAAATGCAAGGTAATGTTATAACCTGACAATAACAAAGTAGAGATGCAAGACAGGGAGCACCTCCTGCAAAACAAAGTCCTGCTGCCTTCAAAAGCTGTGGTGAGGATCCTTGACCTTGTGGTACATCAAACCTGCTTCAAACCTTTACCCCCTCACATGTTTTCTTGCATGAATTAAAATAAAGCAAAATCAGTTTGTGGATCCATTGGCTTCGTGCAATCATCCTGTGGGGAAGAGGAAATGTAGCAGCAACCAAACAGGAATAAGAAATGGTCACTGTCTCTACATGCCAGTGACCAGGCCAGAGAAGGCAAAGGGATAAAGAGACAGACCAGGATGTGAGGGGCTGAGGGTGGCTGAACTGCCTTGTTTCCAACAGGCAGCCCATGATGTTGAGCTGCAGTTGAGTGTTTTATGCTCTCTGGGATTGTGCAGCCTCGTGCCCAAGCCTTGGCCATGGCTCTGGCATTGCAGCAGGGGCCAGAGAAAGCCACAGACTGCACTGGAGGCACCAGAGACCCAAAACAATGCTCTGGGAGTGGGTTTTCTGGCAGGCTTCTCACAAACAGTTTTCAGGCTCCCTTCAAGCACTGAGCAACTTTTAGAGTTAGGAAAATCCTGAAATTTTCCCATATATTAGCATAATTCCCATCATTCTGGCAGCTTTCCCTGCTGTGACATTAACACAAAGAGTCACATCCTGTACTGCTCTCACTTTTGATAAACTTATAATTTATGCAACACCTTGCTGTAGTTGTAGTCAGCATTGCTGTAGGACCTCAGGATGTTTCAGGTGGGTTGGGAAAATTCAGTATTTCACTATCCCTGCCAGCAATTCTAAGTCCTGTTATTCAAAGCCTCTTGTGACTGACAATATTCAGACCAACAGAAGAACTAATTAGTCTGAGGTAGCTTGGGAGTCTTTCTGCTGAATTCAGAAGGCTTTAGGATCAATCAGCTGGGCTTTGTGCTGCCAGGAATAAGAGACACTTGCCCTGGGCTGCTGTGAGACTATTTCAGCTCCATGTATGAGTCATAGCATTAAATTTCCTCTCTTTTTAATGACATACAGGTTCATTTGACAGCCATTTCTCATTGTTTTTCTGCTAAAAATTCTTTGGCAGGCTCTTTTGAAAAGACAGGTGTCCAAAATACATATTTTAAAACCAAGCTCTATGAAATCCTCATATTAACAGCTGGCTACCACTTGAAAAATTAAACTCTCACTTCTTGGGGCCTCTCTAACTATACAGTCATGACCAGCAGTCTTCTTCCCTCTCAGAGGGCAGTTGTAAGTACATTCATTAATTAATTTTTTGGTTTTCCCAGGAGAGAAAGAGGTCATAGATTATTATAATTATCATCCCTAAATTTAAAATGTGTAAACCAAGGCATAGCAACGACAAGTGAACTGCTTAGCAAGGCCAAGATTAAACAAAAGCTAGGACAACATCTCTTCAAAAAAAAGAGGTAAAATCAATGACTGTAGGTAAAAATCTGTAATTCAACACTTCAGACCCTGTGCAGGATGAGATAGGAGCCCATTCAATAAATTATTTGCAAAAGCCTTTTGGTTGTTTATTCTTAGAAGGAAATTATGAGAAGTCAATTGTCCCATGCACTGTATGAAATCAGTCTGTAGAGAAACTGTGATCAAAACTGAAAAGGGGAGATCATGGTAACTTGAGAAGAGAATGGGAGAAGTCAGGAGCAATCCCAGGGATTTTTAACCTTCCCCTGAGCAAAAAGGATTGCCTGAAGAGTGAAATCTTTTCTTTTAAAATTAAGATAATAATAATAACAATCTAAAGTAGTGATTAAATTGCTATTTCTTCACTGGTGCCATCTTCAAGAGCAGCACTGCCTTGGGAGTGCTGGAGTCCAGAATAAGAGAATTGTCTAAAAGTGATCTTAACTTTAATCACAGTGACAGAGTCTAAATTCTGTGACATGTATGTTTGTGTTATGGCATGCCCAGAGAGCCTTTTCTCTTGATCTCCAGGTCAGCTCATCTCTTACCAGGGTACAGGGGATTCTGGACCACCTAAAGGAAGGTTTAGGTGAGATGGGACTGATTGGCTCTCTTTCTAAGCCCCACAGAACCGGGCTGCATCCAAAACACAGACACAGGAGCTTGGGAGCACTACTAACCCAGTTCTGATGTTGATCAGTTCATTGCCTTTGAGGAGTTATATTTAAAGCCTGAGGTGTTCTGTGAAACTCAGCCAGCTTCTTGCTAGTCAGCCTTTTCTTTCTCCTTTCCTTTTGATTTTTTTTTCTGAAAGATGCAGGCAAGTGAGAGGAATTTTTTTAAAGGACAGCCATCAATGAGCAAGAAACCAACAGAGCATGAACATACAGAAAGAGAGACATCAAAATACAGTGATATTAAAGAAAAGAGAAGTGTGGGGCACATCACCTTTATTATGAGTGTTAATCCAGCAAACCCTCCTTTTTCAGCACTGTTATTGTCTGCTTGAGAGGTGTAGGCTTAGAGCAAGTTACATTTCTGTATGTACCAGCCTTGTTACAAGGTGCATTTTCATGGCTGACTGAGGAAAGGGAAAGAGATTTTCCCAGTTTTGTTCTCCAGACACGTTTGGGCAATCCAGTGTAAACTGTTTCATAGAGTTTATTTGTATAGGTGTTACTGCAGCTCCTTTTAGTTTAATGCCTCAACCTCCATTGCTGAGGTGTCTGATCCCACATAATCAAGGATTATCTTTCTAAGTCATATGACATAATTCATATTTTATAGAAAAGGAGCAATTGGCCAGAGCTAAAGCATAGATAAATCACTGATATTCAAATGGAAAACTTGAATTCTTGCACGCCTTGAAAGACAACCTCCATTTCCACTAAAGGAGAAGTTCAGACCTGACAGTTGCTGAAAGTTACTCAAGGATGTCCTATAGAGTCATTGAAATGGACTTGAGCTGGAAGAGACCTTAAAGATCATCCAGTTCCAACCCCCTACCCTGGGCAGGGACATTTTCCACTGGACCAGTTTCTCCAAGCCCCATCTACCCTTGGTCTTGAACACTTCCAGGGATTGAGAGTCCACAACTTTTCTGGGTAACCCATCCCAGTGCCTCAATTGAAAATAATTTCTCCCCATAACCTATCTTAATCTTCTCTCCTTCAATCTCCCAACCTTCCTTACCCCAGAAAGCTATTTAGGATTGCTAATCATCATTTTCCCTTTGATATACAGGCTATGGTGCTTAGTTTCAAACTTGACTCTTGGTTTTTGGAGAACTAACATTAATTAAATTAATTATACCTCTGTGTGGGTGGGAGTTCAGTTCCAACATTCACCACATATTCTATTGTGTCCCAAAAAACCCTACTTCTCTCAAGCCCTCTGCTTTAGGACAGGGATATTTTGTGTTGTCTGTTTACTGAGGCAATGTTTGTTTCCTTTTTGGCCTTTCAAAAAGAACTTTTTTTGGTTGGAAATCCTGTGTCTCATTGTGGGGTATAGGCAAGTACACTAACATTAACCAATTAAAAGATTAGCAAATGTCCTAAAAACACTGTAACCAGAGGAATGCCATTTTCTTCTCCAGCCTCCCATTTCCAAACACTGCCTTAAAAACCTTCTTGGCATCTTTTCCTTTTGCCATTTCCATTTTTATGGAAAATTCTGAAGGGGAGAGAAAATGCAGCATTTGTAGGCTAAAATAAATTAGCTTAGAAACTGTTTGCTTCAGGTTTCTTAATGTTCCTTCCCATAACGTAAAGATTTATGATTTGAATAAAATGAAATAAAATTAAAAATAAAAAAGGAAAGAAAAGAAAAACCCTGAAGTTGCATTTTTATGGATTTGCATATTGTTTTTTCGAAGGAAGATTCACACTAGGCAACAAAGACTGAATAAATCATTAGGTAGAGACGGAGGAATGTTTTAAAAGAAATGATTTGCAACAGATCTACTGTAAAACATTACCCACGGCAAATGTTGGATCAGCATTATATATAGAGCTGCCACTTAGGAATTTTATGGGCTTCTTGGGAGGTTACTTGTGAAGGGAACTGTGCTCTCTCCAGCACAGGGCTGTGAACCAGGAGATCTGGACTCTATTTTCAGCAAAGTCAATGCCCTCACAATGTCAGCTAAATGAATTACTCCATTTCTCTGTTTGCCCTTGTAAAACTAAAGGTGAACTATTCATACACATGAACTTGGAATCTTATTTAGGAATATGCTACAAGATCTTCAGGTGCTACAAAAATGGAAAATGCAGTTTCTATTATGGATTATTTCTGAGACAGAGAAAGTTGGAAATAATTTAGGATTGTGCGTGCTACATGGCAAGATTAATCCAGTTTTACTAGGCACAAAATTACAATTTTTTTGTAGTGGAACAGTCTGTCAGAGTGTATAAAAGTCTGTGGTTTGTTTTATAAACAGATTATATGGATAATATTGCTTGGGTTGATTTTTTCTCTTAAGCTCTATGGAAACCAACAGCAAGAAACTTAATCTAGACTGATATTTTTGTTCCCCTTTCCATTTGTTTTTATTTTCAATGAGAGCTTTGAGAAAAAAATTTGAAATCTGAGGTCATTTTAACTTGACTGCCCATATTTTCTCATCCACATAGACTGGAGTGATGAAGGAACCTGTAACATGCATATACTGAACCTCTGAGGGAGTTCCCTCAGCAAGTCTAAGTAAATTGGACACTGGTTTTATAAGATTGGTTTTATTTTTGTAGCTGTCATCTCTGAGAGGTCTGCAGCAGCACTAAAAGAGATTGGAGTCCCTTTTCACCTTGGGAGCACATTATTATTTCAAACCTTTCATCACTTAGGTATGTTTGTTAGGTGAGACGTTTCCCTAGCTTAAAAAACTGAGCTTAACTTAAGTCTGCCTCTGCCTCTGGCCAGGAACCATTATTAGATTATTTTCTTAATTACAGGATTTTTAAGCAGGTAATTTTATATTTTACAAATGTGAGGCTGTTTTGCTCCTTAATTAACCTTTAACTTTATTGTCTATAGCTCTTAATCAAAGATTATAGGATCAAAGAATGTCCAAGCAAATGCTTGACTGCTTTGTGCATTTAACAGTTTATACATTTTACGTGTTATGTTTTCCTGACTCTGGTGAGTCATGGGTATAGGATAGACCCCCTAAACACCTTCTGCTGTTACACAGATCAGCAAGACATCCTCCCAGAAGGGGTTATTGGCTTTATCTCATCACCCTGTAAACAGTGACACTGGAGGGGACTAGAAAATTCCTTCCTTGCTGCCAAATGATTGGAGGTCAAACACAAGCCCAGCACTTCTGGCATTTTCATCATTAAAAATTCCTCAGTGTTTTTTGGCTAGAATGTTTAAATACAAATGAGGTAGGCAAGACTTCAGATGGTTGCACCTCAACACTATTAAGTCAGGAGAGGCTTCTGTAAGAAGGGGGCATTTGAAAATTTCCTTCATGTCAACTGCAAAGCTGAGTGCTGTCACCATGCTCCACAAGGCTCTTGTAGCTCCATATGTCCAAGTGCTAAAGCATGCCCGTGCCCTTATGTTTTTATGTAGGTCAAATCTTTGCCTTGCCATCATTGGCAACAGCTCTTTAAACCAAAGAGAAATGGCCTCTTTGTGATCAGTGTTATTACAATGAATTTCAGGAGAAATTATAATAATGGAGCACTTAAAAGTAAAGAGCCAGCACTTGAGCTAGCTAGCTATTAATTATAAATGCCAATCTCTATCAGGAATTCCTTTTTATGTAAAAGCAGTCTGTTCTGAGTACTTATTTTAGGGTTAATTAGAGGGAAGTGAAGATGAAGTGTTATCCAAAGATGAGCATTCATTACAAGGTCTGCTGGCCCCTTGTGCTTCTCCCTGGAGTGCACTGGTGCTGCCCTGGCATGAGCAGATGCATTTAAGACATCGATGCTTTGTCCTAAGTAACAGTGAAAATCTGTAAGGATGAGACCTGCGGAAGATTCTTGTTCCAGTAAAAGCATTTGTAAGGATTCAGATACAGCACAGAAAGATTTAATTCTAAAATAACCACACAGTGGAGGCCACAGAAGTGATGGAGGGTCTGGAACATCTCTGTTGTGAGGAGAGACTGGGAGCTGGGGCTGATTAGTCTGGAGAAAAAGGAGGAGAGGAGAGGANCATCAACCCATTTAAATATCCCCAAGGCAGGCATCAACATTCTTTCCAGTGGTGTCCAACAACAGGATAAGGAGAAACGGCCATAAATCAAAACACAACAAGTTCCACCTCAACATGAGTAATGACTTCTTTCCAGGGAGGGAGCCCTAGAACAGCTGCCCAGGGAGGGTGTGAAGTCTCCCTCTCTGGAGTCATTCCAAATGCACCTGGACATGTTCCTGTGTAAACTGCTCTGTGTGACCCTGCTGTAACAGGAAGATTGGACTGCAGGATCTCCAGAGGTCCTTTCCAATCCTAATTATTCTGTGATTCTGTGATAACAACATCCATATTTTCAGTAAATATAGAAAAAAATTAAAATTTATTGAAAATCCTGAGAAGGAAAAAACTGAAGACACTGACCAAAGCTTTAATATATTTTGACAATGCATCCATGAGCCAGGAAGGAGGAAGATAATTTGAACATACTGGAAAAGAACCCTCCTTGAACTGTCTCTGTTGTCAGAGGAGCTGACAGGGGTGTTGAAGGTCACAGATGCCAACAGCCAGTCTGGTGCTTGTCCATGTCCATGGAGTCCCTGACCACTCTTTCCCCACACACTCCTCAAGAGAGCCCCACCAGCAGAGACTGTGAGTCAAGATAGAGCAGAAACTCACTGTTCTTTCCAGGTCAGTCCTGGGAAGGTTGGTTTTTTGTCCTGCAGGACACGAGATTTCCAAAGATCCCCTCCAAGCCCAATAATTTCTCTCATTCTCTGAGTCAGTGAAGGGTAAGGTTTTACAATGCTTGTTTTACTGATGTCTTTACAGGCTGGTGTAGGATTGCATTGTTTTCATCAGCTCCGGTACTCATCCGAAGGTGAGTTAGATTGATTCATATGGAATAAGAGGGATGAATTTTAAAACCAATTTTGTCTTATGTATAGAAATACAACAGTCGGTAACCTTTATTTTGGGGCAAATAGACACTAATGAAAACCATCAGACCCATCAGAGTAAATGAGAGTGATCACTCATTTGGTACAGGACCCTTTTAGGAACCTTGGCCAGTTTCATATCAGTCACTTGAAGGTGTAAAAAACACCTAAAAATGTCCTAATTATGATACCCTACAATAAAGCCTTTTTCAGTTCCTATGACATGCAAATCCAATTGTTTCCAAAAGTTTTCTTCTCTTAACAAATGTAATCAGATACTTTTATTAACTACAGGAAAGTGAGTTTTACTCTAAAAATGTTGTCTACATTCAGAGTCCTGAAGACTGGAATATGACCTTTCCTATTTCCTGAATTTTTCTAAGTGTTTCTTTAATTTTTACATGCATGAGAATGAGTTTCCTTTCTTTGCCAACTGTTGCCCTTATGCCTCTTTTCCTGCCATTAGTGAACTAAAAGTTTGGAGAATGTAATTGTAAAAATCATGCTTTAATGTAATAGGCTCTAGAGACAAATGTCAGATTTTATTTCCGCTAAAGCCGATAATGGCACTTGATAGAACCATTTATAATTTCTAAAAAGGGAGAAATAATTCTCTTTAACTGATTTATTCATATCAAGCCATTTACTCTTTCCCTGTATGTAGTGGATCAAACTGAGTTATGTTCCCTAATTGGCTATTGATACGTGTGGGGCAATTCTAACCATGCCCACCCACCTCCTCTTTTATATCTGGGGATCATCAGAACGGGCCTGGGACCTTGGATAAACCAGCTGGAGACCTGCTGGCATCTACTCTCATTCCCCAGCCTCTTAAAATAAAGTTGTTCCATACAAAGGAGCTATAAAACATACAGAGGAGTTGAAGGCAGAATTCCCTCTTAATCCTACTGGGATATGTTCTGCTTTGGAGGATTGAGGGTTTTCAAAACCCACTGGGTGCTGACCTCTTGATTGCTGGTTCACCCTCACTAATGAAACCACTCCCTTGAGTGTCCTGACTGGGGAGACCTTTGCCAGGCAAAATAACCCCTGGCTCTAGGTCTGAAAGGAGTGGAG
The DNA here is from genome assembly GCA_013399945.1 of Ploceus nigricollis. Lineage (NCBI taxonomy): Eukaryota > Metazoa > Chordata > Aves > Passeriformes > Ploceidae > Ploceus > Ploceus nigricollis. The sequence goes on from VXBC01009717.1 coordinate 17,842, forward strand.
AGGTACACTTTGACATCTTCCCTTTATAAATAGGCACAAAGCATGGCAGGGAGGCTTTAAAAATAACATTCCTCTAAGAGAAAGGAAGATGAATGCTGAAAACGAAATTTTGACCCCGCTGAAGTCAATGGAAGTTTTCCCACTGATTTCAGCTGGGCCAAGGCTTCATCCAAAGCACTGATCCATTTAATGAGCATACAATAGCTACACAAAGGTGGAGAGGGCCTTTGAGAATTGTATTCAGTGTTCCAATGTGGCTGGGAAATCACTGGGTTTAGAAATCAGGGAAAATGCAACGATAGCGTCAATTATTTCAGTACTTACAGAATTATTAAGAGAAGTGCCCAAAATACATTCACTAATTCCTGCTTTTGTTCGTCATCCTAAACTATAACAAACACTTTGTATAGGCTTGCATATAAAACTACATCACTGTAATTTTATGCTGCTCTTGTTTTTCTGGGTGCCCTCAGAGTATTTCTGCTGCATTTTACCTAGAAATCAATGATAAATTCAATAGAGATTTTTCTTTGCCCCAAACTGGTTATAAAACATGTCACCACATGCAAAATTTGTAAATACTGTGGATTTCTTGGAACAGTCCACCCCATGGTAAGCAGAACCTTTCCCTCCAGAAAAGGATGATCAGAGTAAATACAAAAGCTAACTGTTTTGTTAAGGCAAGGCAGATATGCTTACCAATAGTTATCAATTTAGCTTAAATTGGTGTATGCTGATTTATATCAACTGGGGATATTACTCTTGTAATGCATTCATGTTTTTATAAATGTTAAAATGTTTTTATTGCTTCCTTTACTGTTTTACTTCATGCACAGAACTGCCACAAATGTAATACACAATTATTCTCACCTGAGAAACTATTCCCACACATCCCTGTACTTCATACACACTTGTACCTTCAAATGACTCCTTTCCCTGTGTTTTATGGGAAGATTTTGCCCTTCTCTGATTTCCTGTATAGCCCACTGGTTCTACTTTATTAAACTCAGTGATCCTCAGACAGGGTTTGCACCAGGACAATATTTAACTCTAATGGAAATTCGGCAACAAATTCCCAGAAGCATCTTTGAAAATTTATCCTTTGGCATAATAATTACTTTATGATCTTCATTCTACCCCAAGTGGTTTTGTTTAAAGTTATTCCTGGAGTCCACGAGTAGTCAATCTCTGTGTGTGCTCCCAGCAAATGCACACAGCTCCTCATTTACACTTTGATTAGCCAGATACTTTTTCTTGCTTTCCTCCAAAAGGCTGTAAATCTGGAAAGGAAAAATACCTTTTTTTAAATTTTTGATTTTTTGAAATTTGATGGCTTTTTTATTTTTTTTAAGACAGGAATCAAATGAGAGAGAAAAAAAGGAAATTGAATTGGTTTGAAAGATTTCAATTAAAAATTAAAGTTTTGTTAAGATAGGAATTTATCCCTGTGTGGGCAAATCTATATTCCTAGACTTATCCTCTCTGCCAAGCCCTCTTGATTTAATAACCTACTGCTCACACTACAACTCACATGTGCTCCACATTTCAGATGAAGGGATTATGGCTCTTATTAATGATGCAGACAAGGCTGGATACTTGTACATTTTACATGCTTGGCTTCCATTTGTAAGATTGTAATTAATTTTAGCAGTTAATTACATATCCTCTATCCATGGCAGTGGAAGATTACAGATCTATTTTGCACAATATCATTGAATCTGTTGCAAGCAAATTTCAGCACAATTTGGGACAGGTTTGCTGTCTGTGGTTAAGCCACAGAAGTTCTACCTGAAATCCAGTTAGCTCCCAAAATCTAGAATGGGAACAAAAGTTATGTTGTTATTTCTTCGCTCTATCCTAACTAGAGGGATATGAACTTGTAGAAATAATAGAAGTGGGAAAATGCTATATCAGGAAAATTCTCTCTGGAATACTTGAGATGAAATCCATACCTGCATCCCTGGAAACAGAATCACAGAATGGTTTGGGTTGGAATGAACATTAAATATAATTTCCTTCCAACCCCCCTGTCATGGGCAGGGACCTTCCACGAGTCCCACTTACTGCCTGAATGTGACTTTGGCCAATTCCTTGATCTGTTTGGCGCCTTGACTCAGTTTTACAGATAAGGATTTATGTCTCCCTGGTGCAGAGAGTTGTTTGGATATTTGTGGGGTTTTTTAACATGAAAAAGAATTCAGATGGTACAACTTCTTCTGTGAGGAAACAGTGAGAGAGTTGGGGTTGTCCAGCCTGGAGAAGAGAAGGCTCCAGGGAGACCTTAGAGCTCCTTTCAGTGCCTAAAAGGAGTCCAAGACAGACTGGGAGGGATTCTTTATCAGGGAGCATAGTCTAGAATGGAGACTTGTTTTAAATTGAAGGAGGGTAGATTTATTTAAGATATTAGGAAGAAATTCTTCCCCGTGAAGGTGGTGAGGCCCTGGCTGCCCAGAGAAGTTGAGGATGTCTCATTCCTTGAAGCGTTCAAGGCCAGGAAAAGATTGAGATGCACACTGCCTTTCCAGTTACATAGAAAATTGAACAAGGCTGAATCTGGGCTTTTTTGAGCTGCACTTAGGAACTGCTGGCAAATACGTGTAGAGTACAAATGTGGGGTGTAGAAATAAGACAATGCAGAATGGTGGCAAATAATGAAATCAGTCCTATTAAAAATGTAAGGTGGATATCAGGAAAGGATGCATATGTAACACACCAAAATCTGTAAATGTTCCTTTTACACAAGGTGTTAGAAGTTCTATGATTTACCTTGAGAAGCAAAGCACTAAAAATCTGATTTTTTAATGACTTATTAAATGTTGGTTTTCAAGACTACTTACTGTGAACAACTAGAAACTGGCTGCAACTCAAACTGAGTTCTGTGGCTCAGAGAAATCTCTATTGAATAAAAAAAAAAGATATGAAATGAGAACTGATAGGCCTATAAACATTGAAACATTTGAGATAGTTCTGATAATTTCCCCAGATAAAAAAATTTAATATGCAAGGGATTAGGAGGTTCAAAAGAGGGAATTACTCTGTAAGTAATTTCTGGAGAATGGGGAAAAGTAAGTAAATTCTGGAGAATGTTAAAAATTATTAAAAACTTCTATGCACTACACAGCTGCTAAACTCTGCGTAGCCAACCATTTCTTAAACGAACTCAGCAGAAACTTTTCTGAGTTCCTGGTAAGAACACAAACATCAGCAAACAAATAAGAACAATACTCTGAAATTCATGAATAGGCTGTAGCTTGTTATTGTGAAATACAAGGTCAAGTCAATATTTGAAAAAAGGCATTTTATTGGTTCTGAAAATGAACAGTATTGAAAGGAGCCTAGACCATGCATGTTGCTTGAAGAAAGGAAAAACCTTAGCCCCACGCCATAAGTATCTTTGCAAATTATATTTGAGAGCAAGCAATGAAAAAATGCAGAAGTTTTCACAGTTAGAACAAGTAGTTTTCAAGTCTTTTGGGTCTCATGAATTTCATGATAGGGTACTTAGGCTGAAATCTGAAGTAACTGCAGATTTCTTCACGGACATTTCCAAGAACTTATGAAATGCAAATGAATTTCTTGATAACTGGCAGAATGAAATCTGAACATTTATCTTTAAAACTCAGAGAGAAGAGGAACACCAAGAAACTCTAAACCAGTGAGTTTAACTTCAATTCCTGGCATGACACAGTAACCAATAATCAAATTATCTGTAAACACTTAGAAGATAACAAAAGGATGAGTTAAGACCAAAGGAGATTTGACAATACAAAATTGTTCCAAGCCCTCTAAAATCATACTGTGAGAGTGTAAAAGCCTCACAGATATGGAAAAGCAATAGACATCCTCTGTATTAGATTTGGAAAGTGTTTGACACTTCTGGTGTTTTTATCCTGAACAGGATCTAAACAGAACAACTGTGATGTAGATGCATAACTGGTAGCAATACCATGTTCATGGTGTGATTATCAGGAGATCACCGTGGCAGGAATCCCCTGCTGAGCTGGCAGGAACTTATCAGTCTTCAGAGCACAGTGAGTCAGAACAGAAAGTAGAAGATACTCTTATCTGATCTGTAGGTGTCACTGTGATGGGTGGGGCTACCAGGAGAACACCGTGGAAGACAGGACTAGCACAAACTCAACAAAATTATCTTGATAAAGTGGACTGAAGAAAGTATTACACTGCAATTCACTAAGGGCAAATGCATATTTTAATCTAAAGGGTTGAATGGTCTTTTTTTTGGTAGATACAGATGAGAAATGTAGGCTAGACAGTAATGTAGGCTAGACAGTCACTCTGCAGCAGAGGATCTAGATTATTACTGGTTCACAAGAGGTTTAGAGCCACACAGGTAAACCAAAAGACTCCATCCAGAGTTCTGCATCCACTTCTGGTGTCCCCAGCACAGGAAGGAGATCAGTCTGTTGGAGCAAGTCCAGAGAAATCCAGGATGATCAGAGGGGGGGAGCATCTCTCCTAAAAGGAAAGGCCAAGAAAATTGGAATTTTTCATCCTAGAAAGGAGAAACCTTTGGGGGAACCTAATTGAAGCCTTCCAGTACCTGAAGGGAGCTGACAAGAAATCTGGAGAGGGACTTTTCACAAGCATATGGAGTGATGGAAGAAGAGGAAATGGCTTTAAACTGAGAGTAGGTTTACATTAGATATTAGGAAGAAAATCTTCCCTGTGAGAGAGGCAAGACTCTGGCACAGGGTGCCCAGAGAGGCTGGGGCTGCCCCATCCCTGGAATTGTCCAAGGTCAGGTTGGATGGGGCTTGGAGCAACCTGGGCTAGTGCCCAGGGCAGAGGGTTGGAACAAGATGATCTTAAAGGTCCTTTCCAAGCCAAATCACTCTGTGATTCTGTGATTCCATGAAAATACGAGAACTATGAAGAAATATTTCAAGGAGCATGAAGTGCTCTGTGCTCTGCTTGACGTGTGAAACAACATTTCAGTTTTGGCCACAGCTGGTAGGGAAAACTCACTTTCTGCTCTGATATTAAGCTGTATAGATGCCGTGCATAGAGGTTTTCATGTTCCCTTAATTTCTGTTTCTATTCTATTCAAATGACAGCTGAAAAACACAGTCCAAATTCCACGGCTCAGGTTCTATGATAGAGGAGATTTCTCCAATAAAGCAAAAGGGGGATTATCAAATTCTATAAGGAAGATTTAGATTAGATTTTAGAGTTCCAGTTCAGTGAATTGTATGGCATTTATCAACACTCACACAATCTGACACTTCCTATGGTGTTTTGTCTGGCCTCACCCCCTTTCCAGAAGGGTGTGAGCCTTCTGTGACTTCTCTGTCATATCTGTCAGTCCATGTGGACACTTGGACACCTCAGGATATCTCAAACAGTGCTAAATGCCTGTACTCCAGTAACTGAGTTGACAATACCTTGACAGTTAAATTTCAGCAAATGCTAAGGGGAAAAAAGAATGTTTCTTGTGGAAGGTGAAGGTACATGGAAGATTTCACAGAGCTGACACATGGATTTCATGGCTGGGCCTGCCTAGATATGTGGTCAGGCAGACATTTGGTCAGATCTTTTTCTCAGAGAGTTTTTGCTGCCTTGTGACTGAAAGAAGGACTCCATGACAGGGTGTCTTCCAGTCTTGCTCTCAGTGTTGTTGTGGGCAGCACTAAAGGTTTATTGTTGCTTCCTCTCTTGCTTTGGGAATGAGCTAGAGAGCGTCAGACTGTTCACTTGCCAGCTGAAATGTAGTGTAAGCTGACTGAGTGCAAAGTCTGTGCCCTGCCATTCATGCTTGTTCTTTTCTGTTTTCCCCTCAGTAGTGTCTCATTGTGTGAGTCTCTGTTTGGGTTGTCTGAGGACGTGTGAACTCTTCTTAACAAAAAGGCAATGAATAGTTACGTGCACTTTGTCATCTGCACTCTTCCCTGAATATCTTCCTGTTACTTGCAGCTCTGTGGCTCCTATTCTGTCTCTCCATGCCTGTACATAACTCTCTCATCTTCTTGCTCCACTTAGCCTAATCTACTTTTCATTTCTTACAAGGATCATCCTTTATTTTTCACACGTATCAAAATAACTTATAAAATCATCACCATCGGGACACCCTCCCTTTCACAAAAATAAATTCTCAGTGCCCAAGGCTAACCAAGACACACCTGGAGACTCTGACCTGCTGAAATGAGTCCAGAAGAGGCCATCAAGTTGATGATAGGGCTGGAGATCCTCTCCCATGGAGAAAGGCTGGGAGAGTTGGGGCAGTTCAGCCTGGAGAAGAGAAGGCTCAAGGAAGAATTTAAAGCTCCTTCCTGTATCTAAAGGGGGCCTACAGGAAGAATGGAGAGGTATTGTAAAATGCAGGTGAACCCAGGAAGGGAAGAAATTATGATGTCTGACTCTAGTTCAGAAAGCTGAATGATTTCTTTATTATAACTATACTATAATACATTAATATACTATTTTAAAGGACTACATACTTACTTTTCTAACAATCGTATCTAACTCTAACAAGCTTGTGACTTTCCCTCTGAGAGTCCAGACACACCTGGCTCTCATTGGCCATCAGTCCCAAACAATCTTCACTAGAATCTAATCAAGCAATCACCCCAAGTAAAAAATTCTCTAAACACATCCTACATGAGAAAACAAAGAACAGAAATAGAAATTGTTTTCTCTTTCTTCTCTCTGTGCTCCTCTTTGAAAAATTCCTGAGAGAGAGAAGATGTACATACCACAGAGAGGGACTTTGGACAAGGGCATGGAATGACAGGACAAGGAGGGAATGGCCTTAAGATGAAGGAGGGTAGAGTTAGATTGGATATTAGGAACAAATTCTTCCCTGTGAGGGTGGTGAGGCCCTGACACAGTTTGCCCAGAAAGGCTGTGCATTCCCAACCCCTGGAAATGTTTAAGGCCAGGCTGGATAGGGCTTGGAAAAACCTGGTCTAGAGGAAGGTGTCCCTGCCCATGGCTGGGGGCTGGAACTGGATGATCCTTGATGTCTCTTCCAACCCAAACCATTCTGTGATTCTAAGATGGGCACATGAACACATGAACTCTCTTCTCTCTTTGGTTATAGTCTCATCTTTCACAACCCCTGACATGATCTACAGCCGACTCCAGTTATATGTAAACACATCAGTTACTCCAATAAACAAGAAACCTTTGGTTTGTGCAGTAGTTGCAACTTAGAGATGTCTAATGAGGTGGTTTCTTTGCTGTGATTGAGGAATTTTTGAGATTTCTGGGTTCAAAAAGATATTAAACCAACTTTTCACTAGAGGTTTAATTACAGAGCACATTGACCATATGCCAAAACCCCAATCCTTTAAAATCCTCTTTCTTATTTATGTTCTTATCTGAGATTTTTAACACACTGATACTGCATTAGAAAGATATGTCAACAAATGAAAAACTCAGAGTAAACTAAAGAGATGAGACAAATACTTTGCAGATAATGTACAAATGCTTCAATTAGATGAGTGAAATGACCACTGAGTCATCAAAACTTTTAATTCCCTTGTTGCACTCTCATATTTCACCAGTAAGTGAGAACATCTCTGGTCTCTCTGTTTCCCTTGCATTAAATGCATTGCTCATGAAAAATTCATGCATGTTGCAATCAAGGAGTTTCTGTTGTTTTCCCAGGACATACTGAGGTAGCAGCAGCATCAGTGTCACCTCTCTTTCCCCATAGTGGCTGCCAGTCTGTCCAGTCTGTCAGCCCAACTCCTTTGCCACACTAAGTAGGCAAGCCATGACCATGGTGGTAAGGAGACCTCTATGAAGAAACAAGCCAAGATCCACACCACACAAGGAGTGATAATTACACAAAGTGAGAGGGGATCAAACCTGAACCTTTAAAGATCCAATTCACTTGGTACTTGAAACATAAACTTTAAGGAATTTAGAGATTTTAGAGGAGCTAAGACTTTAGTTAGAGATAAGCCTTATTGGAGTTAATTAAAATGAATGGGTAGGCCTTGATGAAGTTAAGAGTTAGTAGTTAACTAATAATTGATTGCTTGTCAACGCAATGTTTAGTTAGCTGGGTTTATAATGAAGAATATAGAAACTGACAAATAGCTTTTAGGAACATAAGACAATGGTGGGCCTCCTCTGTTNTTTTACTGTGGCAATCCAGATCATTCGGAAGTGGATCAGGTCCTGCTGAAGCTGTAAATCTGACATGTGCCTGAAAGAACTGGCAAAAAAAGCAGAGAAACCCCCAAAATATTAATCAGCTGTCAGTCAAACTCGGCATCTCCTACACCTCCCTCAGTTCTCAGCTCAAGAAGCTTTACTGCTGAAATCATAAAATTAATTATTACTAAGGATTTTCAGTGTAATACTCCAATCTTGATGTTTGAACAAAAAGCATTAAGTGTTTTGAATGCATATTTAAACCAGAAATGCATAATTTTTTTAAGTAATACCCACAGCAGATTACAAATATGTCTTGTTGTTGTAATAACTTCAGATCTTTAAATTAAGGATTGTGGTTTGAAGGAATAATATTAATACTTCACATACAGAGAAGTTTTTCATCTACAAGGAAATAGTCACCTTTCATGGCCCAAGCACACACACGCAGGTGTAATTGCAAATACTTAGTTTGATTCAGTGGTCATTCAAGTAAATTGAGGTTACTGGTGCTTCTGCAATGCTGACAATTTGGAGTCCCCAGCCAGCAAACTGCTTGGAGCTGTGTGAATGAATGTGTGCAAGCAATAATCTGCAAGCAATCTGGAAAAGGAAAGGGATGGAAGCAAACTGTGCTCCTCTAACATACATTTAGCAGAGGTGTCAAAGTGTTTGGTGATAATCTGGAATCACAGAGGTAATTTCATGTCTACTTACTGATAGGACTTGGAAAAATTAGTATGAATTTTTAAGCCAGAAAATAGAAGAGGTGTGTCCCAAACACATCCTTGCTTGTTTTCAGGCTGGGATGTCTGACAGAGTAAATTTCACCTCAGTCCCACCTGATGGCTTCTTTCCTGTGCAATGTCAGACTAAGCTGTGTTTTGGGACTTCATCAATGTTTGATGTCTTACTCTGCAATTCCACACAAGGTGAACAGCAGCTCAGAGTAAAGGAATTCACTTTCCCACACTGCCCTGTTTCTTCACCATATAATTTACTTGTGACTTTTTCCATGGCAATAAACCCACCTGGAGACAGTGAAAACTGACCTGGATGTTTTTCTGTATCACCTGCACTAGGTGAACTTCCCTTGGCAGAAGGGTTGGACCAGATGATCTCCAGAGGTCCCTTCCAGCTCTAATTATTCTGTGATTCTGCAATTGCCCATTGGTTTGATATTTCAAGCACGATATTCAGCTGTTGATCAAAACCCACCTTTCTCCTTTAATATCTTACTTTATTTGAGAAAAATCTGACATTAAATGTCAAGGAGACACTGTAGGATATTCTTCTTTAATACCACTTATATTTAACTTTTCATCATCTATAATCTCACTTACTTTCCCTGTTCTTCTGCAGTATCAAGTCAGCATTGATGAAGAGATACTGATTCTCATCTAAACTAAAAAAAAGGATTGTGGAAAGTTTATTGAATGAGCATGATCTGAGGTCTCCAGTACAGGAAAGGAATGTAAAACTGGGTTTTTTTTGTTCCAATGATTTACCAAAGTGAGACTTGGACATTTTAAAAAGGGACATTTGTGTGGCAGGGTGGATTTTCACCAGCTACACTTTCACACTGGTCCATAATATTGCAAACTAAGCAGTGATAAAGTAATAAAACGGTTTTGATGCATTGTCAGAAATATGCTTTTGCTGAAGGTCTGGTTTTCATAGACTGGAGGCAATACTATTTGAATGAAGATGATTAAAAAACAGCCAAAGAGATCCTACAGTTTGTTGCTGTGTGAGAAAAGGAGGCATTGTGGCTCAAGAAGTTATGTGAAAAACCACTCCAAAAGCACAACTGGCTGAGTCTAACTTCCTTAAAAACTTTTGTCCTTTTAGCTCCATATAGCTGCAATAGGGTTTGAGGTGAAGAAACACACAGAAGTCTGGAAACAGAAGCAGCCCTGATTGGACAGTCACCTTCTGTGAGAGTGTTCAAAAATTTATGGCAATGGCATCTGGGGACATGGTTTAGTGCTGAACAGGGTGGGTTTGCTGCATTGATGGTTGGACTTGATAATCTTACAGGTCCTTTTCAACCTCAAGGATTCTATGATTCTCTGACTACAAAAGAAATAAAAGTTGAACTGTTACGGTTCACGTGTTGAACAGCCTTTATTTTCTGTAATAAAAGGTAGTAATTTTTCTAAGGGTTCTTTACTTACCCCAAAGTTTGAGCCAAACCTGCACACAGCAGTAGCATCAGGCTGGAATCCTCAGACAAGAGATTTATAATACTGATGAATTCCCCTCACCTAACTCCAGATATCTGCAGTGGGGCATCTGCTTCAGAGATGGTTCTTGAGGCTCTTAAAATAGTGTGTAAAAAGCTGGTCAACAGAATTTATATTGAACTGAATTCAGGTGCCTATTTAAGGAGATGAATCACATCCTGAAGTCATTGACTACACAAATGAGCTCTCTATTACCTTTGACAGGAACCCAGAGTGATTTCCTCAGATGTGCACTGTAGATACCAACTCCTGAAGATCCTAATTTAGTATATTTTACAGTCACACTGATTTCTCATTAAAGCTCTTTCTTCCAGTCTAAGCTGTTACAAAACCCATCCAGGCTTCAGAGAGGAGCTCGCAGCTCCCCCCTGCACAGGATATGAATGAGTAATTATTATTTCATAGACAGAGGAAATTTGGTGTGTAAAATATATGTTGGAAAAGTCAATGCAGTTGCATCCATTTATGCCTGCACCAAGTAAAATGTCCAATATTATTATTCAGCAAATGCATCCTGTAGCCAGTGCAGACATCAGGATTACCTTGTAAAGCAGCTGTGTTAAAAAGGAGCTTTTTCTGACCAGTCATTAAGTCAGTACTAACTCCCCTTCAGTCAACAGGGGCACGACAGTGTAAAATTTATAGGGAGATAGAAGTTACAAGAATAAACTTCTTTCATGTGTTGTAAACTCAAGGTCCTTTTTTTCTTGCAAAAAGGGAGTATAAACAGACTGATAAGGGAGTGAATAAAAGGGATCTGATTTTATGTTGTCCTGCAGTCTATCAAGTCCAGGTAAAAGTGAACAAAACTGTATTTATATAGACTATTTTGGTGGTATTGCATAACTTTAGCACAAGTGATGAATCAAACCCACACATATTTGCTCCATACTGCAAATTTACACCAGTTGCAACAGGATTTTTAGCAGCAACATTTTATGGTGATTTACTTATTATTTATACACACAAAATCTATTTTTGTCATCTTCACCTCTATTTGAAGTTAATTTAGTGTATTATTTTTTCAACTGAATGTCTACAATCATTAATGTGCATCTTGTACATACATTATTAAAATGTGCCTCTGAAGATTGTCAGATGCTAAATGGGAGTAGAAAAAGCAACATGTTCCATTTCAGTCCATGAACTGTTCTCCAAAAGTTGTCCTGCCTCCCTCAGCTCCCTTCCAGAAAGGAAATTTCTTTTACATATACTTGATCCATATTTTTGATTTTCTGATGAATACATAGAAATTTCCTTTTGGCCTTTCTTTGAATTAATGAAGAAGATAGATTCTCTTTTTTTTTCTGACAGTAATTGATGATAAACACGTGAATTTACTCACTCCAGTAAAACAGGTGTGAGGATTTAATGGGTAAATTAATTGTTCTGTGCAATGAGGTAATAGTTAGTACAGTGCCTTTGTTAGGTAGAAACAATTTATGAAGAAATTCTCTACTGTGAAGGTGTGGAAGCAATGGAACAAGTTGCCCAGAGAAGCTGTGGCTGCCCCATCTCTGGAAGTGTTCAAGTCCAGACTGGACAGGACTTGGAAAAACCTGGGATAGTGGAAGATGTCCCTGCCCATGGCAGGAGGTGGAACAAGATGATTTTTAAGGTCTTGTCCAACCCAAACCATTCTATGATTCTGTGATTCTGTGGTGACTAAACAGCAGGTGGAATATTAAGTCCTGGAAAGGACAGCGTTGAAAAGAAGGAAAAAAAATTTGAAAACATTTTAAGTTGCATCTAAGCCTGAAATGATAGTTGGCTGACATCCTAGAATCCCTCTGAATGTCTTGGCATGAGTTTTCAAGTCTACAATAGGCTTTGGCTGCTAAGAGCTATGAGAAACAGGTAAAAATTGAGAAAATGCCAAATGAGCAAAATCCTGCATAAAGCAAAAAAAAAAAGAGGGAAGGAAAGTGATGGGTTTTCACTGCAGATATTGTAAAAACAGCTGAAATTCTGGTGAAAGAATGAAATACAAAAGAGTCAAGCCCCACCACTGGACACAGACAAAGTAAACAATGACTGTGTAGAAGCACAACATGATGTCAGGATGTAAGAAAAGCCAGAGCTGGTCAGAACAGGATCCACCTTGCTCAGTATTGCCCTGTTCTCACCTGGAATGGAGTCAGTTTTCTTTGTAGTAGCTGGTACAGTGCTATGCTTTGCATTTAGGATGAGAATAATGTGGATGACACACTGATGATTTAGTTGTTGTTTAGTGCTTACACTAAGTCAAGGACTTCTCACTCATACTGCCCTGCCAGCGAGGAGACTGGGGAGGGACAAAAACCTGGGAGGGGGCACAGCTGGGACATTTGATCCAAAGGGAAATTCCATAACTTATGGCATCAGGCTGAACAAAGAAATTCAAAGGAGTTGACCAGTGAGTGGCAATTTCTGCTCAGGAACTGGCTGGGCCTCAGTCAGAAGGTGGAGAGAAATTGTGCATTTCTTTGTACATTCTTTTATTCTTATTATAATTTGCCCTTCTTTTTCTGTCCTATTAAACTGCTTTAATCCAACCTACAAGATTTAGCTTTTTTTCTCTTTTTTTTTAGCTTATTTTCCACTGAGGAGGTGTGAGTGAGCAACTCTGTGGAGTTTAGCTGCCTGACAGGTTGACCAGGAGTGTCCTGTCTTCAACAGTACCAGCTTCCCAGAGAAAGGGTAAAACAAGATATTTACTAAATGAACTTTGTGTGTACCACTCCCCAGGAGTGTCTTGAGCAATTTAACTCGCTCAGGATAGGATTCAGTGAAAGATTTAGAGGTAAGTACCCACATGTGGACATTCCATGGAAACCAAGAAAGATGAACTCCATGTGATACACAGAAACTAGAAAGAATTTAGCTGGAACAGCCACTCTTTTTTAGGATGAGCTCTTTCACTTTCTATGCTCCTGTATGTACATGGACCTGATCTCCCCTGAGTGTCACAGGAGCTCTGACATCTCCTCCACCTGCAGACAACTTTAAGCAAAATTCTAAATTTAGAATCACAGAACCATAGAATGGATAGGGTTGGAAGGCACCTTAGAGGTTTTCTAATTCCACCTCCCCTGGCATGGACCAGATCAGGTTGCTCAAAGCCCCATCCAGCCTGTCTTGCCCATCTACAGGACTGGGGAGTCCACAGCCTCACAGGTGTCTTCACCTGTCGTTCACTCACACATTTAGTAGTTAACAACCATGGACAATGTATATGCTCATTAATGAGAAATAGGATTCATGTTTTTCCATTAAGAAGGTTTAATTTTTGTGGTGACTGTGCCTCTCTGAATCACCACTGCTTGCCTGATTTCAGGCATGTAAGTTCATCCTAAGAACAATAGCTCTAGTCTGAACAAACCTCCCCTACAGGATCTTTAGACTGGATATTAGGAAAAATTTGTTCATTGAAGGGGTGGTTGGGCATTGGAACAAGTTGCCCAGGGCAGTGAATCACCACCCTTGGAAGTTTCAGAATGTGTGTAAATGTGGCACTTGAGGACATGGTTTAGTGGTGAATATGATAGTGCTGGGTTAATGGTTGGACTTGAAGATCTAAGAGGTTTTTCCCAATCTTAATGATTCCGTGATTCTACACGTTTCATTGGGGTTTTTTTAGCAGGTAGTAAGCAGAAAGGAATTGCTCATTCATTTTTGACAAGGACCCAGTATTGAGAGGAGCACTCCATAGGCTTGGCCATCTTCTTAGGGGATGAGATCATAATTTTTGACGAGACATCAATCTTTTTGCATTTTTCTCCCAGAAAACTTCCAACTCCCCTGACCAGGAGAATAAGCTGCTCCTTGAAAGCAAGGCAGCTTTCAGCCCATGATGCCAGCTCATGCCACTGAATCTGGGCTTTGTGAGCATTTGCTGTGTCCTCTAAAGCAATCCTTGAGTTCCCTCAGGGGAAGGGGAGAAGTGCCTGCAGTGTGAGATGCATCTCTGCTCCAGAGACCTATTTTAGGATGGGATATAGGAAGCAGGAGCTTGCACATGCTTTGCTTTTAACAACTCAGTCTGTCTGTTTATCCTAGGACTATCATTATGGTCTCTGCTTTATTACATTAACTCAGCAAAAGCACACACATGTGTCAAGTGCTTCAGCGAATAGACTTAAGCACATGATTAACTTTAAGAGCGTGCTTAAGTACTTTGCTAAATCAGGACTTCTATGTTTCCCCTCTCGGTGCATCTGGTCGATTTGCATATATTTTCCATATAAAGAAGTTAATTTTCAGAGCAAAATGAAACTATTTCCTTGCTTGCACATTCGGTGGTACTGCTGCTGTAGCTAACTTAGACAAATTTAGTCCCTCTTCCCTTCCCACAAGTTTCCAGCTGGTTGTTCCAACAACTGCAGGCATTGTGCTGGAATGACTCAGATTGGCAACTGTTTGGTGAACTGGATTAAGGCAATATTTAAGATGCCAAATAATCATTCAGTCATTTAATCAGTGTGCTTTGAATTGGAAAGGACCTTATAGGTATTCACCTTCCACCAGACCAGGTTGCTCCAAGCCCCATCCAGCCTGAACTTGAACACTTCCAGGGATGAGGCATTCAAAAATTCTCTGGACAGCCTGTGCCAGGGCCTCCCCACCCTCACAGTAAAGAGGTTTTTTCCTAATATCTAATCTAGCTTTACTCTCCTTCAACTTAATGTCCTTTCCCCCTTTCCTATCACTTCATGCCCTTGTGAAAAGTCCCTCTCCAGCTCTGTTGTATGTCCCTTTCAATAAATATGTATTCATATATACTGTAAGTGTAATTTTGGTGAGTTGTTTTATTCTGGATTAGTCTATGATATGCTGTGAAACCTGACTGCACAATCAGTCAGTGAAACAGATAAAGTAACATGATCAGATTTGGAAGGTGTTTGCCATCAGCCAAAGAAATGTACAAGAAACTGTTGATCTGCAACATTGGGGGCTATGATAAATTCAGAAGACATTTCACTATACATTGTTTGCAGGACTTTTTCCCTAAGAAATCTAAATTTAGGTGTTTCAATGAAAATGGAAAAAATCCATAGGTTCATTTTCAGGCATGTCATTAAATGAACTGAAAGCAAAATATCATGCAAAACAACTTGTAATTATTGTGATTGTTTGAAATTACCCAGAATGAGAAAGAAGCATGAAAAAAGTCCTGCTGAAAGCCAAATTAACGCTAATGTTAAAAAATTATTTTTTCTGGTTTAGATGAGCTCATCCCATAATAATAATCTTCTTATGCCAGCAAAGACAGAAGAGCAAGAAATAAGCATTGTTAAAGGTTAGTTTTGATCCCAGGACACATATGACAATACAAAAAACATTATTCATCACAGAAAAGAGGAGCACTCAGTAACAGAACAGCCCCTCCTGTGCATTCTGCTGGGTCTGTTGGATCAACAAAATATTCTTGGATTGGGACATTTTGGGAAAGCTGGATATGTTTAAGGACCTGGCATTATCTGCTGTCTTTGTAGGAGCAAAAGGACACTATGCAGCTCTGAGTAGTTTTAGTTCCTTGGACTATGGTTTTGTCCATCCATAAACTGTTAAAAACAATCTAGCAGACAAATGTGTGCTGCTTTTAATAAGAACATTTATCCTTGTGGAATTTCTTTTCTGTCAGAAAGAGAATTCATAAGATTAAATGTGAGGCTGACAAGAAAAAATTGTTGTCCAGTTTTATTGTTGAGTTCTAGTAATTACTGTGTAGTCTAATAGCCTATTACTGCTTAATGTTTTACTTTTCTATGAATTAAAAACAAGAGCCTCTTCCTCTGTGACACATGAACTTACTCTATGGCCTCATGTAGATGAGACTTGAAACTCAGAATATTTGTATACAACTATTATATTTCAGTTCTGTTGAATTATATATATTTAATTATTATCTTAGCTGCTTAATTTGATATATTTTAATTCTGGAAAATATTTGGGAGGACCTTATTAAACATTATTCCCTCAGGAATCTGTGTTATGGACTAGTAAATGTGTTTCTCCATTCCCTGTCCCAGATATTTAGCTGAATTTGACTTGTATTCTTACATTGGAAAAGGCACTTAGGCCAAAAATGTAAAACCTGAGTATTTTTTCAGAAACTTGAGTTCCAGAGTCAGCCCTTTAGGTTTTCATTTAACACATCCTGTGTCTCAGAAATTCTGAATGACTTTATCTCCCCCAAAATGTTGACAGAACATTTAGTAACTGGCTGGGAAAACACAGCTTTGCACATAATTAACAGATTATAGCAAGTAAAACCTAGGAATATTCCCATCTACTTATTATTGCTCTCAGCTGAACGTGATGCAGGTGATTGTAGATGTTACTTTTAATCAATGTTCTTAATGATCAGTTATTGTATTGTAATACATGTCAGAGCCTGATCTGCAGTTTGAGACTCTTGTACCCAACACTGTGCAACGTAACACAAAATTCTTGCACTCATAACTCAGAGTCTAAAGGGAAATTATGCCTGAAAAAGGAGGCAGATTGATTAAACAATATATTCTTTCTGTGTGCTTTCCAACCAAGTAGATAAGCAGATAATGGACAAAGTAGTTTAAGAGTCAATTACTGTCTACAAACCCATTTTAGACAAAGCTTACCAAAGAAAATGTCGAAAGGTTTTTCTGCTCTTTTTTTCAAAGAACACTTTGATAGCTCATGATACAAAAAAAAAAATTAGCTATTTGAACAGAAATAGTTTGGCTTCCCTATTTGAAAATGTGGTCAAGTGGATTAGTCATTGTTATAAAATTAACATTTATGAGCCATTGCCTACAACAAGCCAAGGTTTAGGTATAAACAGCTGCCTTGATTTATCAGTTACCATTGTTTGATACTTATGGGCAACTATTTTTCACACTTGCAAACTGGACGAAAATAAATTACAAACAAAGCTGGATATTATCCCTATTAATGTATCTTATGAGATGATTAAGCTCACAGTGTTATTGACTAAATCTCCCTGGATTTTTCATTTCTGTTTGCACAGCATGCAGAATATATCCCCTTTGCTGGATTAATTACCTCTGGCTATGTTTACACTGATATCATTATGAGATGATAGAAGAATAAAAACCAGTGTCAATTACTTCCAAAGACAATGAAGTTAACTTATGTGGATAATGGAAAAGGTGATTGAAAGATGCATTGTTCAGGAAAACAATTGGCACAAGCACCTTGAGCCCTAAATGGGTTATCTTTTGTAAATCCTTGAGTCATAGCAAGCAAACCAAGTTAACACATCATTGTTCAGTTCAGCTCAATTAGTGTCCAAAGTAATTGGGAAGAATATGCTTTCCATGAAGCAACATGCCATGCAAGCTGATATGAACTTCCAACTCTGCATCCCACCATGAGCAGAGAAAGAATCAGAGGGGCACAGATATGAAATCATGGAATCACAGAATCACTGAGGCTGGAAAAGGTCTCTAAGTCCAATCATTAATTTAACATTGTAAGGTCCACCACTAAACCATGCCCCAAAGTGCTGCATCTACACATTTATTGAACACTTCCAAGGGCAGCAACTCCAACACTTCTCTGGGCAGCCTGTTCCAATGTTTCACCATCCTTGCAGTGAAGAAATCTTTCCTAATATCCAATCTAAACATCCCCTGGGGCAACCTGAGGCCATTTCCTCTCGTCCTGTTTCTTTTTACCTGGAAGAAGAACTGTGGAAAGGGAGGCAAAACCCTGACCCTGTGTGAATCAGTTGAGTGAAAATTGGTGTGTTTTTATTCCTCCCACAAAGCAGAATTCCTTTGAGTTTCTCTGAGACTTCCTGGTGGCAGCAAAGTCATGCAACTGTGGGACCTCTACTTTTATAGCCGAAAAACACAAAGAGTTCTTTAGTGAAGTATGAAAAATATGAGTGAAAAGAAGAGTTTCAGCTGGAGCATCCCATGCTACCCTGCATTTTGGCCAGATGCAGAGCAGGCAGATCAGGGAGGCAGGTGCAAAGGGAGGAGATGGTGACACTTGTTCCCTGGTCAGAAAAATACACTGGTCAGAAATTCAATGAGGATGTTGTGCAGATGTCGCACATTTATTGAAAAAAGAATATTTACCTGATCAACGCTATCTTCATCCTCTTGCTCTGTGGCTTTTCCTGTTAGTTTATACCTGGTGGCCTGGCAGGAAAACCTTTAGGAATATTTTATTACTCATATGAAATGTGTAGTTGTCTCAGGCAAAGTGAAAAGGGGATTCCAGGGAAGGGCAACAAAGCTGGTGAAGAGTCTTGAGAAGAAGTCATAGGAAGAGTGACTGAGGGAGCTGGAAGTGTTTAGCCTGGAGAGAAGGAGGCTCAGGGAAGACCTCACACCCTCTACATCACCATGAAAGGTGATTGGAGCCAGGTGGGACTCAGCCTCTTCTACCAGGAAATTAATGACAGGGCAGAAGGAAATGCCTTAAGCTGTGCTAGGGGAGGTTCGGGTTGGACATCAGGAAGAATTTCTTCCTGGAAAGGGTGGTCAGGTATTGGAAGGGGCAGAGTCCCCATCTCTGGAGGTGTTCAGGAAGCAACTGGATATGGCATTCAGTGATCTGGTCTAGTTAACAAAGGTGGTGGTTGGTCAAAGGTTGGACTCAATGATCTTGGAGGTCTTTTCCAACCTAAAAGGCTCTGTGATTCTGTGAAAATAATAGACCTAAGATCATTTCATTTCATCCTGTTTATGTCAATGACTATTCCCACCTTAAAGACTACTTGGTTTTTAATTTGCTGCAAAGAACCAGGCTGCCCATCATCCTCCTGCTTGTCTGGAAAACACTGTTATTCTGAAGAAATCTAATTTCAGACAGCATTAGGCTGCTAAATATACTTACGTCTGCTTGTCAAGTTACACAGCACTGCTACAGGTTGCTATTTAATTCTGAATATTCCTTTCTTTTGTACAGATGACTGAGGAGAGACGAACACAACCTGCCGCCAGAATTCTGTGCTTACAGGTTGTCATTCTCAGGGGTTGTGTGCTGCAGGTTCATAACACGTGGAGGAAAGTTCAGAGGAGGGACAGTACAGAAGACAGGAGGAGTGAATTACCACAGAAGTCAAAGTTTCTTCCTCTTTAGAGAATTGGTATCCACAGGGTCTGGTGGAGACTGATACAGCAGAGAAACACAACAGAAACAGAACATTAATGAAATGCAATAGGAGCACCTCAGGCAGTGGGATGCTGGGAACCTGGGTAGTGTGAGTGCAAGAGCTCCAGAAGGGAGATATTCATGTCACCAGGACTAATCATAAATCTTGGGCTAATTATGGAAACTAACAGCTCTACAAAGCACTATTCAGTTCAACATAGACATACTATTTTACTTAAACATCTTTACAACTTACCTCACACCTACCTTGAAGGTTTTTTTTTTGAGACTTGTCTTTCATTTTTGGAAGATCCACCTCGTGAGACCTATATTCAGTCTTTCCTTCACAGACAAAAAATTATACTCCATCACCTTACACTGTTAAGTGAAAACAACAACTTAAAGTGTTCCTCACCACATATTTGAAAAGTCACAAACACATCTGGTTTTTATAAGAAACATTTTGCACAAGTGTTGCCCCCTCTCATGTTCTTGCACAGAGTTTGTCTAAAAGATGAGATGCCCAAGGAGGGGTCAGGCAGGTAAATACTGATGCCAGGATTTGAGTTCCACAGAGTATTTCAGAGGTGGTAAATCTCCAGCCCAAGTACATCCCATAATTAATAAATTTATAATTACCACACACAGTGCTGTAACAGTGGAGCTAAAGTTAAGAGGATGCACTTTGATGAGCATAAACCTCCAGTTTAGCACAGAGCACAGAATTTCAGACAGCCAAGAACAGGCATAAATCAAGAACAGAAGAAATAATTATTCCCTGAAACAAACAAATAAACAAGATCAGTGCAAGACCTCTGCCAAATTAGAAGTGGAAATACTGACAGAACTGGAACGAGGTAAACATCTCCACAGACTAATACAAACCCAATCTCTGTGCTTTCTGCATTTTAGCTACAAAATAAAACCAGGACTTAGTTACATTAAAAGAGTTTGCCATATATTTTATACCATGCATTAAGAAAAGTTTTCACTGGAGGCTTTAAACAGCATATTAAGAAGTACTGAAATCACTCATATCAATTGGCTGTGGTATAATTGAGCTCTATAAAGATTATTGAAATACATTTGCAACTATAAGAAGTCGTATAAATAATAAGGTGTAATAAATCTTCTTTTCACTTCCCACTCCAGAAGAAACAAACTTTTTGGCGTTTGCTTCTGCATTTTTGCCAGCCAAAAATCATCAGGGCAAAGACAAAAAATGTTGTCTTATTCTCTTTATTTCATTCCTTTGCAAAAGGAATGTAACAACACTTTTTTTTTGTGCTTTCAAAACTCTCCATTTCCTGCTTGTTCCTTAATAGAATTTGTTCCTTTGCATTTTCTTTGGAGGGAAATGTGCACGGAGTACACTCACTATACAAGGAAGTTTTTTAGAGTTTTTTGGTGATTTTGGGGGTGTTTCTTTGGTTTGTTTGCTTGTTTTTGTGGTGGTGGCTTTGATGCTCTTGAAAAAGAACATGATCCAGATTCAGACCTGAAGGAAACTTGATGTGTCAAGGTATTCACCAGCAGATATTTTCATTTTGAGGCTGACAAAGCTGTGAAAGGTGTGACCATGGGCTTGGCAGGAGACTCTTGACTCCCCAAGGGAGAAACTCATCCTTTCCCCTCACTCATGGCAAGGGCACCCAGTCACCTGATATATTGTGGTGCCAAAATATTTCCATAAATGACCCAAGTATCACCTGTAAATTATAATTACACCAGACAAACACACACACAGACACAATAACAGAGGTTCTTACACCCACAAATAAAATGTCACAGTGGCCATGAGAATTCAATACACCACCTAATGTGCTGCTGCAGTCCAGCGTATTTAATTTACCAGGTAATATATTACCCAATTTATAACCAATCTGTCATGCACATGGATCAATACAAATCATGAAAACACACATACATTACACACTTCCCATAATTGAATTTTGTGCTCCCTGGACTCTCATTACCCTGCCACAAACTGCTTCAAATGGATACCTCTTATTACCTTCAAGGTAAACACCTCAGGGACACCAGGCAGGTGCTGCACAACTTTTATATATGACCCAGTATCAACTTTCAGGGAGACCATGCAGTGTGGAAAACCTAACTCCAATTTCCAAACTGTATAAGGGATTTCTCCATGTATCCTGGAATGTCATGGAGGAAATGAACAAGCAGGTAATTTAAACTGAAATAGTCTCCATTCTTAAAGGTCTAGAAGAGCATAAGGACTTGCATGGTTGCACTTGATATCACTTTGAGCCACACCTGACTGTGTCACATCCATGTGAATGTGATCAGCATCTTTCAGTGAACATTACATGTAGATTGATGTTATTCCTTCCAGGGTTTCCATGTAGATCTTGGCTGGGAAGGAAATAGGTGTTCCTGTCTCTGTCACAGGCTGGGAGCATGGCCATCAAAAAGTCTGGCATTTTGACCAGATTAAAAGAGCTCAGAGCAACTCCTTAGTAAAAAGTTTGATATTTTTGCAATTAAGTCAGAATATCATAGTGGGATTTTATGCATGCATATGGATTTATTGAGAGTAAACACTGTTTAGTTTTCTTTAACAGTAATTCAGATTGGAATTTACTTCCTTAATTCTGACTGCATTTTCACTGGAATTGTAACTGTCTAAAATGTGATGTCTCTTTAGCTGCAAGTTAAAGGTGAGAGCGGATTTTAGAGTACACTTTTTTCCTCACCTTCTTTTATATACAGAGAACAGGCTTAGATAACTGAAAGAAACTCCCACCCATTTTGAGGATCTCTTGTGCACTCAGACATTCCAGCTAAGAAGGACATCTCATATCAAAAGTGTCATGTATGTGCTGGCAATTGAGAATGAAGCTGTTATCTTCTCTTTAGCTCTGGAAAAACTTAGCTACTCTATATACATGACAGGCATTTCTAGGTATCTGATATATTCATGCTTTTTATCAAGTTTTGTTGAAGCTTTTCTCTCGATTACAGGTTTTTTTTTGTAGTCGGTTCAGTTGTATTTATTTATTTATTGCCTTAGAAATGCAAACCATGCTTAAAAATCAGAGATATCAAAGCTCCTTCTGGCAGGTTTACATGTAACATCTTTCAAAAAAATGATTACACAGCATTTGTGTGTATGTGGTTAGAAGCTGGTGCACAACACTGGGTTGACAAGTGTGGAAATTGAATTTTTCTATCTGAAACCCAATAAAGAGCAAGCAGCAACAGCTGAGGCCTGTATGCTACCCATATGGTGGTGTCTAGGGTTGTAACATGACATTTCTGAGCTCTGCACTATTTTGTCTTCAGTCCTTGCACTTCTTTTGGGCCATTTTTAAGTTCATCTCTTGGTTTTGCAGGTTCTCCTACTCCATAGCAGGACATAGAAAAAAAGATCAGACCTACCCACCCTAATTTAATGTATTCCTTTTAATTTTCCCTTACAAGTGCTCTGTTGGAGAACTTGAAAAATAAGATCTTGCCTCCTTCTTGTTACTGTAATTGTCCCAGTCTGTCATTGTGGTGGTGATTTGTCAATCCCATTCTGGCTCCCTTTTCTCTGTATTCTGTGAGAATTAAAGGCAACAGCATCTTAATCTGCTGTTTCAAAGGCTCCCAAAGACTATTCCAAGCATCTTTTTTTTTTTCCTTTTTTTTTTTGGTACCTCAGAATGCAGTTTCAGTCTCTCTTAACGGTCTGGCAGAAGATAACTCATCTGCTTGGCAGAGTTCTACATCTGGGGAGAGGGATTCATAAGAGCCTGTCTAAAGCAGCTTCTTTATTTACGTTTAAATCTTATTTTTGTTTAATCTGCCATGACGACCATTCAGGAAGAAAACAAAATTCAGGAATTATCCCTAACTGCATTTTCTTAATGGTCCAGTAATGCTAAGAGCAATAAGACATTAATGTAAAGAGATGAAAACTCTATTTGCTGTAGTTATTTTAGTCATTCACATATTTGCTGTAGAATCCTTTACTGGTAATAGTCTAAGATATTTTAGAAGATTTAACAACATTTAGAGGAAAACATCTTAGTTGTCTCCTGCAGTCACTTAAATTAAATATGTCTAAACGGGCCTTCAGTTCAGCAGGCACAATACTGGAATAAAATAGAAAAGGCAACTCATCTTCTTCTACCAAAGAGGTTGGGAGATCTGAGAACCACTCTTCTAAATAAATTATTCTGAAAATCAAACCAAATCCAATCTTTGATATAAAGACATTTCTATTGGCATCAAGAATTATGGAGTCCTTCTCAGTATGTTCTCAGAACCCGTGTACCTGTTTCCTGTCCCATTCATTTCTGACTGGATCCCCTCTGATTCACTTGCACAAATCCCAGGCCAAATGAACCCTATGGCAATGGAAATACTGCTTGGACCTCTAGAGATCTGCACATCACAACAATGTGCCCAGCAGTAGATCAGGTCAATTCTCATTTTGCCTCACCAAATCCTAAAATCCTCCATGGCTGAGATCCCACCAATTTCTGGATGATCTGTTCTAGTACTTCACTAACCTCCTAGTGAGGTGTCTTCACTTTTTTTTTTTCCCCCTAATAGAAAATCTGAATCGGTTGAGCCCACCCTGCACTTCTCCTTAAATCAGAATTATCTTGTGCAAGACTGAATCTCTTGAGAAGGAAATGCAGTGAAAACTTTGGCCACAATAACCCAGAACTCATTGTGTGTTGAATGCTTATTCAAGAAGTGGGAGACAGGAATTTTAGGATGTCCTTTGCTTCAGGTGTTTAAAACTCTCTCTCTAACATCCTAAAAGGATGGTTTGCCCTCCAGGCTAAAGATTGTTCTTGCCATTCAAAGCATTTCCAAGCATTTATTTGGCTGAGCTGGTTATGCGAGGTCAGAAATAGGCAAATAAAAAACAAATGCTGAATATGATTAATGATAAAAAAAATAAATGGAAACATACCTAGAAAAGTACCAAAGTGTGTCCTGCTGCCAGAACTTCAGGCTGATTTCAGATGGATTCTCTTCAGGTGGGGTTTGTTGCTGTGTTTTTTTGTTTTTGTTTTTTTTTTTTAATAGTAGCAGACCAAGTTTAAATGCAAATGATCTCTGCTTTTTTATTATCTACACAAGGAGTCAAGGAGTCAAGCCACTGTAGCCACAGCCAAAGTGAAGTCGAATCTCTGATGTGATTTACCGCTTAAAACTCACAATAAAGGTGCTGCAGCCCTTCTAAAATTGATTGTGTGTCTGGGAGAGAAAGTAGCACCTCATTTGTCCTTGTTCATTTCAATAAACTCAGAATTAGTCCCACAATTTGGGCTCAAATTTCAATGTGTTCACCCATCATGCTTATGGCAGGAGTGGTTTGAGGGTATATTGGAACAGATCTGATCAGATTACTCTGAAATTTCCATTATAACCCCGTGAAACAGCTACATATTCATTTTGCTTTGCTTCCCAACCCCCTGGCTCATTGTGCAGGCAGCAGAGAGCAGGGGGACTTCTAACTCAGTCAAGCTGAATGAATGAATCAGAACAAGATAAAATGTTTCTTAGGATTCAGGAGGTGTTTTTTTGTGTTTTGTGACCTTGGCAGACCCAAGGGTGCTTGCCTGGTGCTGTGTTTGGATGAGGAACTACTGAGGCAGATCCAAAGTAAATGGTAGTTTTACAAATCATATTTAATTATAGAATCATGGAATGGTTTGGGTTGGAAGAAACCTAAAAGTTCATCTCATTTCAACCCCACTGCCATGGCCAGGGAGTCCATCCACTGGATTCAGGTGTCTCACTGAGAGCAGCATGGCATTGCACCCCTAGGATTGTTCTCCTGAGACATAAACAAGACAATGGGTTTTTTTTTTTTTTTAATTTATTTTCTTTCCTCATGCAAAGAAAGATTTCATGCACTCTTTGCAAATAGAGCATCAGTGAATTTGGTCTCCTGGCCAGACACGGATATTTCCAGTTTGCCCTGCCTAAATTCTCTTTGAAATGTCAAATGGATCTTGCATTCTTCGGTCTGGGTCTATTGAGAAATATTGCACCACAACAACAAAGAGCCAGAGGAAGCCACACATTAAGGTCACAGGTGAAAAGTGAAGATCTAGAGCTGTAATCTGCAGGCTCCCTGCCTTTAATAAAGACTCATGATTAGCTCAGCTATCTGTACACTTGGCAGAATTACCTCCACAGCCCAAGGAAAATCTATGAGTTGAAGAAAAACACCCAAACCAAGCCCAAAGTGGAAAATATCTGTGTAGTTTTAGAACAATCCAGGTGGTAATAGCTTAGGCACCCACAAAAGGAAAATTCAGTGTCCTGATACACTAATTAATTTGTTTCCTTAAAGAGGTTTTTTTTTTTATTTATGGCAATTAAGTGATTAGTAAAGTGACCTGATTAGTATATTTATTAAGCATTTTTATATGTTTTATGTTACCTTCTTGTGTAAGTATTTCATACTGGACAATGAGGAACAACAAACTGTATTTGAATAAAGTGACTAAAAGAGCCACTATAATCCTAGAACCACAGAATAATTTAGATTGGAAAAAACCTTCAATATCAAGTCCAACCTTTAACCCAGCACCACCAGGTTTCCACCACTAAACCATGGCCTCAAGTGCCACATCCACACATTTTTGAACACATCTAGGAATGGTGACTCCATTGTCACCTGTCATTGTCACTTGCCCTGTTCCAATGGTTACAACCCTTTCTATTAATTTTTTTGTTTTTACTAAAAAAAAATTTAGTACTCATTTTTTTACTCATCTAAACCTCCACTGGTGCAACTTGAGGTCATTTTTTCTCCTTCTATCACTGGTTTTCTGGGAGAAGAGACTGATCCCCCAGTTGGCTCCCACTGAGGTCTTTCCATTTTGTTTCTAAAGACTGATCTTTGAAGAGAAAAAAACTTTAATTTCAAGCACTAACACAACAGAAAATATCTGGTCTTCAAAGAACATGATTTCAAAAATAGCATTGCTTCTTGGTGCATGTTGACTCAAGAAAGACTGAAGAAACAGCTATTAATAACCATATATCCTTTTGTTTCTCCTGAACATTTCAAATGTCATCAGTATTGTGAAATGTTTCTCCCCAGCATCACCAAAATGTGGAATCCTGACCAATCAACCAGCAATTACTTTTTCATATTAAACATTTCCTGTTTTCACTGTATGTCCTGCATGGGACCTGACATAAATTAGGAGCCTTAGGCTGGAGAAATTGCCACTGTCATCAAATCCAGAACCAATTATTGCAGGCAATAGGGCCCTGCTGACAACTCTTCATTTTCTGCCTCAAGGCACTCAGATCTTTTCCTTCCATGTCCCTGATCAGAGACTATCCTAGAATTAACCTGGACTAAATGTCACACGAGCTGAGAACACCAAGATCCCTCCTGACACACAATCCAGACACAAGTTCTTGCTTCTGGATTTACTGTTCCTTGACTTCTTCTTTTCATGAGCAGATTCCTGATCTTTTGAAGATCCTGGGGAATATGTGACCAAATGTTTCTAATCCCCTTTTCAAGCACTCCATGAACAAGCAAGTGCCAAACAAACACCAAGTTCAGTGTGTCAACCTCTGGGATGTGTTGAATAGTGCAACAGAAAACTTTAAAGAAAACTAAGTCCATACTTTCATGAAGACATCCACTTTTGGTCACTGCTTCATATATTGAGAAAAGGGGACTTAAAAGAAAAACATGAATTTGTATTTCTCACAGGCACAGCAAGGGGGTTCCTTTGTCTCCATTCCTTTTTGTGGTATTTAAGCAGTCAAAGAGGTACCAAATGCTCTAATTAAGAGGTTTAGCTCAGTTCCGACTGAAGGAATTTGAGCTATCCATGGTGCTAGTGCTTCCTTCAATACTCTTGTGGTGGCCTGTTCTATAGAAACATGGGAGTCCAGAATGGTTTGGGTGGGAAGAGACCTTAAAGATCATTTCATCTTTAAGGGTCAAGGAACACCTTCCTCTTGACCAGGTTACTAAGATCCCCATGTGGTGGTTTATCACAGCAATGATATCTCACATCTGGGCATGTGAGATGTGTCTGAATGCCAGGAGGTATGGAAAACATAAATAAAATGAAATTTCATATTGAAGTAAATGCATTTTGAATTTGGTTAATTGATTTTAGAAATGAAAAACACATGTATTTTCAGGTCTGCTTTCTCGGTGCTCATGCAGTGGTTGACAGTATGATTGCAAAAATGCAATTTTCTCAAGGAAAATTTATGCTGCAATGGCAGTTCTTAGTAAAGGAATGCTGAGGGATTTGTTTCAGCCCTACCTGTTTTATTGCAGGAACAGAAAATTTAAGTAATAGTTTTGGGGCTGAAGTGTGAAGCACACACAAAAGTATTTCTCAATCCTCATGATATCACATTTTATTATGTGAAAAATTCCCAGCTTGCTCTGGGGATGCAGCAGGATCAGGTAAAGAGGAAGATGTTTCTGGGATTCATTGCAGCCTTTGGGAGAGGTAAAGTTTATTAGGAAAGGAACTGTAGGAAATCTGACAGTGGCTTTTTTTCTAAGATAAATTGTGTTTTACTGCTTGGAGTTTTTGTCTGACAGGTTCAGTTGTGGTCAAGGCAAGGGGTTGGACTCAACAATCCCTGTGAGTGCCTTGGAACTGAACTTATTCTGTGATTCCATGAACTTAGGAGATTCTATGACTCTGTGGTAAGTAACTTCTCCCATGATACTTCCTCCTTGTATGCTTCTCATTTTATTCCTTGTGTGTTCTTCATTTTGTGGGTACTGAACTCCTGAGTTGTGCATGAAGCCCATGGCAGAATGACCCCAAAAGCTCAGAGTTCCATCAAGTTGTGCTCTAACTCTGATCCATTCTTGTTTTCTGAAGGCTGGTGGTCAGGTGAGCCTTAAATTAACAAATTACTTCACAGGTGTGAAACTGGAAATCTCACAAATCCAGAATTCCTTAGCAAAGTGTTTACTTTGGGGATACTGGTGGATCAAGACTGTCATGATGAAGTTTTTCTTTCTCTGCTCCAGATTACAGTTTTCACTCTCAACCTCCCCATCAGCAATTGGAATTAACATTTATTTCTCTCATACATTTTAACCAGAAAATTCACCTGGAAGAAAGGGGAAAATTACATTATTTTAATAACTTCAGGCTTGGAAAAAACATACTTAAAAAAAGAAAAAAAAACCCAATAGATAATTTTGGAGATGCTCGGCATGAGACATTTTGTAAATAGATTAGAAAAGTACTACAGGGGATTTGGCACTATTAACACTACATAAAATAAATATGAAGAGAGTCCAATCCTGAAAGATGCTGAGTCTATGGGAACATGCAACATTTGGCAGCTCTCAGGAAGCTCTCAATAACTCTTAAATTCAGGCATAAAGTGCTGTGATCCTGAGTCGCCCATTAAAGATGTACTAAATGTTTCCACTAAGGGAAGTCCCAATTATGTGGTTTTATATAGAAAAAGGGAAAGCTAATGAATGGAAATGTAACAGCTCTGACACTGCTGAAGCACTGAGCTGTCATCCTCATAACTTTCTCAGGGAGATAAATATGCTCTTTCCAGCTCCTCAGAAGTTATTATCACATCTGATTTACAAGCAGTATAAAGGCAGAGAAGGGGAAAAATTAGTGGCAGTTTTTGGAGGTTTTTCATAACGAAAATTTTAAAAGCTTTTCTTAAGTGAGCAGTAGGGAAATAGCACATTTTTCTTAAAGAAAAAAAAAAATCCTCCGTGGATTATTAACTAGTTTGTATCTAATAAAATAATCATGTTGGCTAACATGCCAGCATATCATATGAGAAACCTCCTGCATTTAAAAGCTCTTTTTTTTTTTTTTTAATCTCAGACATTTGAGGTTCACAACTGTCCTGTAGAACACTCTAAAACCACCCAGCTTTTAAACCTTCCATATGCAAAAGGCACCAAGATCCACTAAAGGCAGTTCAGTTTGGAGGCTGCATTTTAGATAAGTTCTTACTGTAGTATGTGCAACCCATACAATTTTTATATCTGTAGTTAATTGAAAATATTCACCTTCTCGAGGCTCCAGTGTGTTTCAGTTGTGTATTGTAACTTGTTTAAGTTAGAAACCCAATTTTTATACTGTTTATAACGTATTAGATTAATGCTACTTACTCTGTTGTTCCCACCATCTGTCTCTGCTTATTTCACTCTTTTTTTCTATTCCTGATAGCAGACACAGAAGAAAAAGCTGTCTCTACAGCTTTTTGCTGTTCTGATGGCAGCAGCAGGCACTGTCCCCTGACAGCAGAGCCCTGTTGAGCTACAGGTTGCAGATGAATTTCCTAAAAAGCAACTTCAGCTCTTCAGGACTGTCCTTCCCAAATACAGCAAGGAAGGATGGATGAAAAAGTGACTATGGGAGGACAGGTGAATTTGACATAATCCTCAGCTTGTCTTCATTGAGAATCACACCTGAGTTTGTTGCTGTCAAACTCTGCGTACAAACAAATAAATCTTCACATCTCTGTGTGTTTTCTGGTTTTAGCATCATTTTGAGAGTGTCAGTAGTGATGCAGATGGATGCCAAGCCATAGCAAGAGACAAGAGGCAATTCATTAAGCCTCAGGAAGGTAAAATCTGCACCCATTCAAAGCAGGCAAATGCTCAGTGTTGTGTTTTAAGGTGGGTGCCTGCAGTGTGGGTTTGTCCCAGCCTAAAGGTGTGAGTCAGTCTGGACTCCTGACACACACAGTCCATACAGCAGTGGGTGAAGCTCAGCTTAAAACAAGATGTTCATCTTTACTGGGATGAGTCACATCCTTGTTCCCATTGACTCTGCTGGTACAGTGTACTGCTGTTAAATGTGAGAACCTAAACCCTCAATTCACGTGGAGATGGCTGGATTGTGCACTTCCAAAAAAAGAGCAGAAGAGCCCATTTTAGTTCTTTTATGAGGGACCAAACCATACTCTACAGAAGACCTTGGTATTTCCATCCATATGAGCTTAATTGTATGAGTTTGATCTTCTGGAGAAACTCAGGGATTTCAGCTTCCTCTTTTAGAAATTTCCCTCCCACCTCAGGTTCTCAGATCACTTGATAGCTGACAGCTTTATGCCCTTTAACCTTCTCTGGGAGAGTGGCAGGTGGGGAGTGCAGAAGAGAGAAGATGTGTAAGAAAAGGAGTTTGGTTTGTCCCATATTTTGCAGACCCCAAATCAGAAAATGGAAATGTTCAGGGTTTTTTGCTGCTGATATCTCCTGAAATATTCCAACTGCCTTCAGCAGAGTGACCTGTCTGCAATACTTTGATTTTGCAGACTCAGCAGCAGAAATGGAACAAAATTTGGGAAAGGAGAATATGCACAACTACTCCATACTTCCAGTTATTATTTTTAGGCATCGAGCCTTGGCACAAAAAGGGAGAAACAATTACCAGCACATAAAGAAGTCAAATGTTCAGCATCCCAGTGTTTGGTGAGTAACAAAGCCAGCATGCTTGGCAGGGAAAGATGTTTATGGATCTGATCAGGCTCTTGGAGCACATAAAATATCTCTCACACCATCATTGTTTGAAGTGCCTGTGTTTGACAAAAAGATCAGAAAGAGTTCAGAAAGGAAATCTCAGTGAAAGAAAATAATCCAGAGTGCTTTACAGTAGGAAAGAAACAACAGGACTGCTTGTTGCTGTATGTGTTAAAGCCAAGCTGTACAAAACAGCACAGATCAAAAAGGGGGAAAAAAGCCCCAAATGAAGAAAAATCAAGATAAGGTATGCTTTTAGGTATTTTAAATCAATATTTCACAGTACAATGTTCATGAATACAAAATGTTACCTTCTGATGTTAAATAAAATACCCAACAACAAGCATGACAAATAAAAATTGAATATCCAGTTAAAAGTCTTATAAAGAAAACTATACATTAACAAAATTGGTGTCATAGATAAAGGAAATAAGTGTTTTATGTGGAAAAAATTTCTGACATCTGCCCTTGGTCTTGTTTCTACTATGCTTGAGAGAGGCTGAGATAAGAACAGCTAAAGCCTTGTTTTCCTTAAGGAACTTTTATAGTGATTAATAATTTCATAACCTACCATATTTTATTCTATGAAAATACATTATTTTTGAAAACAGCTTTCAATAATCCATGTGACTGTTTAAAAAGAAGAAATTACTTCAGAAACAATTATTTACCAATGCTATCTTTGACTGTTTGTCACTTCAGAACAACCTTTTGTTGTCCATTATTTGACTATTTAATGACCTTCATGCATTCATCCTCTACAGTCTGCAGTGAGGTAAAAAAATGGACTTCCTCTTAAAGAAAGGGGAATTAAGGCAAGGCAAATACAAGAGCATTTCATGACATGAAGGAATTTTTTAAATTCTCCGTAATTCTCGCCTTCTGTTTAAATTGCAAATATAACCTTCAGGTTGGAACTGGATTTAACTGTCTAGTGGAACCACCTTATCTCTATATAATGTTATTTTAATGGGCACAAATCTAGTGTATATATTTTAGAAACTGTGGAGTAGATTGCAGAAATTAGAGCACAGATAGTACATTCAGTGCATGTAAAATTCAGTAAATATCACAAGAAAGCTGACTGTTTCAGTTTTTATACTGCATTACTTTACATTTCATGAGGAACCATCCTTACCCAGACTTCATGCAAGCCATGTGCCTTAACCACATTACTGAATGTACAATAGAAAAAAAGCTGTGTTGTTTTTTTTTTTTTCATTCAAGCGAAATAAATAAATAAATAAATAAAATTACTTGCTCTGTGTATAAAAAGTTATCCTTTGGGGATACAGTGTGGTTTTCACATAATTATGGCATGAGCCTGAAGGCAAAATGCTACAATGTGGAAGATTTTTGCCTCACAGGAGTTGTTTTACAGCCTGTCAGCCTGAGCTCAGTGTTGGAGCATGTTATAGTGTAAATCACCTGGAGCAGCAACACGTGGCTTGTGCAGAACCCCCAGGGACCAGGGGACACCAGGGGCTGTGAAAGGCAGGTCCTGCTTGCCCAACCTGATCCCATTTTATGAAAAGGTGACTTCAGGGATGAGGGAAAGGCTGGAGATGTCTATGTGGATTTTAGTGAAGATTTTGTCACCATTTGTCCCAACATTTTCATGGATAAACTGTTTGCTCAGGGCTTGGGTGGGTGCTCTGTTAATTGGGTAAAAACCAGGCTGAGTGGCCAGGTGGGGAATGGAGTTAAATGCAGCTGGGGCCAGGCACCAGTGGTGTCCCCCAGGGTTGAGAATTGGGGTCAGCCCTGTTTAATATCTTTGCAAATTATGTGGGTGAGGGAATCAGCCAGTGGTGGAGTCACCATGTTTGGATGGATTTAAAAAACATTTTAAAAATGTGGGACTTTGGGACATATTTTATTGGGATAGGGGGCGTACGTGACCCTAAAAGTCTTGTCCAACCAAAACAATTCTATGACTTAATGAGGTTTTAAACACATTTTTGGAAAGGTCCAGCCAGCCTTGTGGTCTGAGACTTAACTACTGCAGCATCCAGGCAGTCCCAGATACTCAATTAGGGAGATATTTTCTCTGTCCCAAAGAAAGTTTCTGTCTAAACCGTAAAGGTTCTGCACAGGCACTTCTTGAACAGCAGTGGCTGTGTGTACCTTCCAGGAAAGGGAAGGCACTGTGGGAATACAGAACAGGCAGTAATAGCTCTTAGCAGGGTGGAACTAAGCCATTAATTGTCACCTCAATGGTGTGTTACACCAGGGAGACCCAGATGAACTAAATCGTGACCCGCAGAACTAAATCATGTGCGAAGACAGATGCTTTTTCTGATGAATGAGGTCTTCTCCCTAAAAGAAATAAACTGTTTCCTAACATTATGCTACACATGCTAATGCATCTTGCACAGCAATGGGAAGACTCACTGCATAATTCCTTGTTCTCTGATGTTGCTATTCAGTTCTTTATTATCGGGATAATTTATTATTTGTAACTAAAGCCCTTTCTAAAAACCTCCAGCCTCCACTGTAAGCAAATGCTTCCTAACTGATTGATTTGGGGATTTCCTCCAATTAAAGTAAAACAGAGAATATATCACAGCCAAAATTAACATTTGTTTACTTGCCTATGTAATGGTTGACATGTGGGGCTGCAATTCTTCAGATGGGTCTCCAGGAGTGGAACTGTACTGAAATAGGTCCATATAGACAAAACACGTTATTGAATACAATTTTTCCAGGCAGAATCTCCCAGTAAAAGTGGAGCTGGCTACCAAGGGAAATGACTAGGATTAGACAATTTCTCTTCACAGCCCATTTTGGGATTCACCCGTTATTAGTTCTGACAAAACCTTTTTCTCCCCAGCTCCAGGGAAATTCAAAATTAGAGGCTGCTGCTTTGTTTGGTACATTCAGGGAATTGTACCCTTTAAATATGTGTTAGTGTTCATACGTAATGCCAAGCCAAAAAATGAGAAAGCAAATGAACTGGTCCTGGAGGGAGTTCTGCAGATCTTGGCTTTTCCAATCATTGCTGATAGCATGCAATCAATGCTGGTGGATAACCAGGAGGGCTGCACCAAATCTCAAGTACTTCCAGTCACAGATATTCTTTGGAGTGTAGGTTCCATAACCTGCTAGAAATATTGTCAACTTTGCATTTTATTAATTTGGAATAGAACTGGGAACCCAGTTTGATTCAATCCAGTCTAGCAAGACTATTTACAAGGGCAGGTAGTGAAAGGACAAGGGGGAATGGGTTCCAATTGATAGTAGATTAAGATTAGATATTTGTTGTGAGGATGGTGAGGCCCTGCACAGATTGCCCAGAGAAGCTGTGGCTGCCCCATCCCTGGAAATGTCCAAGGCCAGGATGGATGGGGCTTGGAGCAGCCTGGTCTAATGAAAGGTGTCCCTGCCCACGATAAGGTGTTGGAACTGGGTGATATTTTAGGTCTCTTCTTATCCAAACAATGTTTCTTGAAAAGCAGAACTGATTTCCGTCCCATGCCAATGCTGTGTACCCCCACACCTTCCATCCCAGTGTTTGGTCATTGCAACAGAAAATTTGCCAGATAAGACAAGGGAAGCGAAAATTTGAGTCCATGATCTGGATGACCAGACAGTGAATTCTCCAAGCTCACACAGAAAATTTGGGCAAAGACTCAGAGCATCAAGCTTAGTTAGCCATGGAAATTTTGACAGATGGATCTTTGAATCATAGACTGGTTTGGGTAAGAAGGGACCTAAAATTGATCCAGTTTCAACCCTACAGCCATGGGCAGAGACACTTCGCACTAGACCAGGTTGGTCAAAGTGCATTTACCCTCTTGACAAGTTTGGTGAGTTTTTATTCTGAGACACTAGATGCTTTTTGAATGATTTATCTCATCTGCCTCAAGTGATGTACAAATTAGTCTGAGCAATTTATCAAAATTTCCAGTCTGTGTGATGGACAGAGATAGATAACTACAGAAATCTCTGCAGAAAAGAGTGGGGCAAAGGAGGTTAATTGAATTTCATTAATAATGGTAGAAGTGTTTGGGGAAAGAAAGAGAATACTTGTGAAGAAATGGTATTTTTCCCTCTTTTTCCTTGAGCTGTGCATGGATTCCTTGAGCTGTGCTCACACAGAACTACTGGATGTGACCACATATTTATTTAGCCAGTGACTGGATTAAGTAGTTGCTTTTTCCCTTCAGGGTAGGTTTAGATTGGATATTATTAAAAAAAATAAACAAAAAACCACAAAAGCTCTCAGCAACCTGGAGGTGCACAGTGAGACGTGGGAGTAGATTACATCTTGAGGCTGCCCCTAAGAGTTCCACTGAAAAGTAATAATTTCCATCAGCTGGTTGCAAAGATATGGTTTGGAGAGCTTATGTGGCTCAGGTATCTTCAGTGAACTCACCCAGCTGACACCACCCATTATAAATTCAGGTTGAATTGAAATGAGGTTCATTAAATCATAGAATCACAGAACCACGGAATTGCCTGTGTGGAATGGGATCTTAAAGATCTCAAGGGACCTTTCAAGGTCTCTGCTATGAGCAGGGACAACTTCCACTACCCCAGGTTGTTCCAAGCCCCATCCAACCAGCCTTGAACACTTCCAGGGATGGAGCATCCACAGCTTCTCTGGGAAGAGTGTTGAACCCAAATAATCTTCCTACCTATTCTTGGACAACACCATTTTCTTGGACTTGCTGAAACCTTCCTCAGGCTCCCAGGAAGAAAGCCTTGCTCAGGATTACTTCTTAAATCGTGAATTTTGTCCCATATGACATTAAACTGCTGAAAGCAATCCTGGAAACCCCTATAAATACGTGTTTCTGTTAAACACAGTTTGCAGTTCTGTTTTCTGCTTCTCTGTCTCTTGGTTAAAATCTTTCTGACAAATCTGTCAGTCCCAGTTTTCTCAGGGGATCAGTCCTGGAGCCACATTTAATGCAAAAGCTGGAGGGAGAGGAAGGAAATGCCTTTTCTCACTTACTATGTGATACTGAGAAGCCCAAGGAGCAGTGGTTGGTTTTGGTAAGCGTCAGAGGACTGACTGCAAAGGAAGAGAATAAATTTTACAAGGATCCAGAAGGTCATTTGGTCAGTCCCTGAAATGTCTGGCAGGTTTTTATCAATGTTCTTGAAATCACCCAAGGAGAGGGTTTGCCTTTACACTCTTCCAAAGCCTCACCCTCCCTTCTATCAAAAAGTTTGATGTAAAACTACATGAACATTCCTTCCTGGGAAATGTGTGTGTTGCTTTCTACCTATGCTGGAAACAGAACAGGTTATTTCCTTTTTCTCCGTGGTATCTTCAGCAAATCTGAAGATCGTTTGATTATCTTTGACTAATTACATAGCCCAGACTATTGCTGAATTTTGTATCTTAAAAGAACTCTGATTTTTACCTTGCTAAGCTCACACAGAGCTCATCTGTTACACTCTACAATCCCATTGTGGGTTTATTCATCCTTCCCGACACAACTTCTGCTTTCTTAAAACCATTTTTCACACCTTAATTTGCCACGTCAGAACACAGAGTGGAGGGGGCAAATTAGGTGGTAATGCTTGGCTTGTTCCTCTTATTATTTGCTTTACTGTTTGAGTTTCAGACAAGTCACTGCCCACCAGTGCTTCTGATTCTCTTGAGTCTTGTTGGGACTCAGATGGAAACCCTGGCTTCTTCCAGCCGAGACTGGAGCTGTCTGTTGGGTGAGAAAAAGTGGAAATAAGTCAAGATCTAATCTCTTTTTTACACTGGTGTATCACATACATTGAAGATACAGAGAACATTTCCAACTTGGAGCAGTCTTTGCCACCAACAAAATACTTACAGCCCCTCTGCCCTGAGGGTTGTTGAAGCCACTGCCTCCTTGTCCAAAGGAAGTGGAGAGGATGGGAGGATATGGATATATGGATATTATTTTTGGAAATAGAGTAAAATATCAAACTTTCCACAGGCCTGAGTGTTTTTTGTCATTCTTCTTTAAACACGCTTTGAGTATTTATAAAAAACTTTGTTGTCAGTATCCTTCTACCTTTGAAGCTGAATTTTTCATCTTTAGGATAGCTGGAAGCAAACAGTCTGCCCAAGCCTTGATCCTAATTTTTCTGAGAAAAAGAAAATTTGGGTTATTTTAGTTTTTTATAAATGGGGGCCAAGAATCCAAGCAGTAAAAGATAAACATCATATCTTTATTTATCTCTTTAGAGATAATGCTGGAACCTAGGAATTCCAGTGCAATAAGTGACTCTCTTTTATCTGGTGATACGTATCGGGCCATTCAGACCTTTTCCTATAAGAAACCCACATCTTCACAATTTTTTTTTTTTTAGAAATCAAATGAAATAAATCATTTAGGGGTATATTTTCAAATGTTTTAAGAATATATGTGGTTTTGCTTTGGTTTGGTTTGTTGGTTGGGGCTTTTTTCATTGCATTGAATTGCCATTCAGAATTAAACTCAACTGGAGGTTAAGAAAAGGACATGTAGGTGTCCTTTATGATGAATAAAGCTACAAAAGGTAATAAATAAAACATGGCATCACTAACCACTGGAGACATCTTGTGCTTTTATCTGCACTGTAATGAAATACTTAACCAGTGAACATATGTGATACTTGAAAAAATGACCTTTGCCAAGCAACAAGAATTTTTATTCTCCCTTGTCTAGAAAAAAACCACAAAACTGTATAGGATCTTAAAATGTTTGTAGGTTTATTAACTCTTCTTTTTTTGTTTCTTACAACCTAATGCAGCAGTGATGAAATACTTTGGGGGGACAGCCCCAGAGGCTCTGTTTAACTACACACCTGTGAAAGCATCCCCAAGGCACTGGACAAAACCAACAGGCTCCAGATGTGCCCTGCAGGGTCCTCACCAGATATTTACTTCATCAGAATAAGAACTTTGCTGTTTGTTGAAGAATGGGGGCAGGACAGGTAAAGCAGTAACAATTTACAGAAATCCCTTCGAGCTGGCAGCAGGACCTGCATGTTTTGGTTTAGACTTTGCTCCATAAACTGCTGGTGGGGAATTACTCCAGCTGTCCTGGTGAGAGATCCACACAGAATTAAAAAAAAAATAAAGTATATATCTAATCAAAGAATGGTTTGGATTGGAAGGGAGCTTAAAAATCATCCCATTCCAAACCCCTGCCATGGGCAGGGACACCTTCCACAGGACTAGATTGCTTAGAGTTTCATCCAGCCTTGCCTTGAGCACCTGAGGGATGGAGCAGCCACAGCTTCTCTGGGCACTGTCTAAAGGTTTATTAAAGGTTGTAATCTGTTGTTTCAGCATTCATCTCTTTGCCCCCACAGCATATTTTGGAAATACCAATGAATGCTGAGATCAAATCCACCAGACTCAGACTCCACAGCCACCCAGGTAACCTTAGGGCTGTTACCTGAAATATTGCTGAGGAATCCCTGAACAGTATCCCTGAGGAATCATTCTGGGGTCTCTCATTTTGGAGCTTCCTCTGCTGCTTTTGCATCTTTTGTCACAATGGTCTTGGTGACAGTTTGACCTTACCCTGTCTTTTCTGCGACAGCCATTCAAACTTCATAAAAAGTGCAGCTTCATTCTTTCTTCTTTTGTCAGCCATGAAAGAGTTCAAAACATGGAAATTACATAAAAATATTGATGCATCAATAGTCACTCAACATCTCCTTGATGTGAATGGGACAGGTTTTGTTCTTCCATGGCAGTTTTCCACGACTCTCCAGACCCAGGGGTTCTCTCCTTGTCCCAGGTGATGTAGAAGATGTCAAGCCCAGAGTGACAATTCCACCCTATTTCATTCAAACAATAATCCAACACCTTAGTACTGCCCAGGTTTTAAAAATAATTTTGGTCTTCACATTTTTTCTTCCTAAAGAGTGCCTTTTTTTTTTTCTTCATAACCCTCTAGTTTTCTTAAGGGAGGCATGAGACTGACCTCAGGCAGCAATTATTATTCTTTACCTAAATTTATGCGCCTCTAACCAGCAATAGAAATATGACAAATGAGTATCAGTGGAAACTGTAAACCCCAGACTCCCCTGGGATTTAGCAACTTTCTTAATGAGAAAAACAATAACCATCCCAGTCCGGGGAGGGTTGAAGATAAATGACTGTCTGTTGTTGATATTTTGATCTATGGGACAAATATGGTGTTTCTGTAGAGACAGAGTTTATACAAAGGCAGCTGAAACCCATAGGCTGTGTTCTTTGCAGGCAAATCCACT
Source organism: Ploceus nigricollis (assembly GCA_013399945.1). Taxonomy (NCBI): domain Eukaryota; kingdom Metazoa; phylum Chordata; class Aves; order Passeriformes; family Ploceidae; genus Ploceus; species Ploceus nigricollis. Next base: position 56,980 of record VXBC01009717.1, read on the forward strand.
TGATATCACTAACAGAGAAAAGCAGAAATATGTTTTTAAATCACTACTTTTCCCAGGCTCAAAAAGGAACATGTTTCCTCCTTCTCTTTTTCTTTTGTTTCTTTTTATTCCTTTACCATTTCTTGAACTAAAAGACCACCTAATGGGTGGAAAAATACCTGGAAGGTCATGTTATGAAATTCACAGCTCTCTCTTAAACTGTCCTTTGGACAGTCACATACAAAGGCTCTGAAGGCCAAAGATGTTCTTTAATGTCAATGAAATATTTTAGCAAGGAAAAAAAAGCACATGTAAAGAGACAAATTCTAATGGATCTCAGAGACAGAATTACAGAAATATTTCACAGAATTTCCAGTAATATTGCTATTTTTCCCTTAGCTTTCAGACTGTATTGTCATACTCTGTGATGTAATATCATTATATTTTATGAAGACTGTATATCACACTTACTTTAATTAACCCAGACAAGTCATTTTCTGTCTGATGGCAAGTTTCTTGGTGTCAAAATAAGAGATGGTTTTTATCTTGAAGAGAGCATTGTGACTTTACTGATACAATTCTCTCGTTGTTTAACCCCAGGTGGGAATTTAGCCCCACAAAACCATTCTCTCACTCCCCTAAAAATGAGAAAACTCATGGTTGGAGATAAAGACATTTTAATAGGTAAAAGCTGCTCACACCAGCAAAGCAAAACAAGAAATTCATTCCCTGCTTCCCATGGGCAGGCAGGTGTTTAGCCACTCCCACGAAAACTGGGCTCCATCTTTGGGAAAAGAAGCACGACAAGAAAACTATCAACAGATTAAGTACAACTCTGGCAAGTGCAAGCAGGGAAAGTTTCAGTAGGGTTGAGGGGTTTTTTTTTTGGTTTTT
>VXBC01009717.1:57857-100111 GCA_013399945.1 Ploceus nigricollis
AGGGTTGGGGGGTTTTTTTTTTGGGGGTTTTTTTTTTTTTTTTGGGTTTTCTTTGGTTTTTTTTTTAAGTGAAAGAATTTAGCATCTGAAACAATTCACCATATAGGATTGTTCAAAGAGTTTCAAAGAGTTAAAAAATTGAGATTAGCATTGGTGAGGACAAAGTCTCCTGAGTAGTAGCACACCTCTTGTCAGGCCCTGAAAAAGCATGAAAAAATTGTTCAGTATCTGGCTTAAAATTTCCAAGTTCTTGGGAACTGGAAGCCACAATAAACCCGACACAGTGGAGAGGGTGTGTCATTTTGGGACACTGAAACTGGATTTTGACTGAATGCATTAACTATGCCAGAAAACAGAATAAAAAGGGAAAGCAAAGAAGAAGAGACACATTTCCACAGTGGCACACATCACATTTTTCTTGTGAACTGTATTTTTAGGGCTCTCCTATCACACTTCACTCCTCACTCGCATCATTCCTTCCCCAAATTTCTGATTCTTTCTCTCTTGGGGTCATTTTATCCTGTAGATCTCTGCCTCCATCATCTGAACTTTATAACATCTTTTTTCCAGATTTTTCCTCTCTGTAGCTCAGATGTCAGGGGATTTTAGGCAGCAGGGGTTTTAACAGTTGTGCTCACTTTTGTGGTAGATCTCAGGGATTTTATAACTGTCCATTAAAATCAAGGGGGAAAGATGACTAAGAGAAAAAGAAGTGTTCTTTTAAAAACTTTATTTTATAAAACTGTTGGAGCATAGCTTTGGTTACAAACAATGCAAAAACAGCGAGGTGAAACCAGCAGTGGAGCTCATAAGACAAAGCAGGTCTTCATTACACATGAGCAGTGGTTGTGTGATCGTGGAATAAACACTAAAAGCTTTCACCAGCCCTGCTGAGGCTTTTGTGGCTCACCCTCCAAATTACCTCTCTTTCTCCTGTTCCACTCCAGGGGTTTTACCTCACCTGCAATCATCCCTTCAGACCTTCTGACATGGCCCAGCCAGTTCCCCTGGCTCATATTTGTTTATATGACACTTATTGGCTGTGATAGAAACCAGCAAGGGGCTGTTCTCCCACCCCCATCTCCTGCCCCCATGGAACTGAGAGCTGAGCTGTGCTTGGGGAACATTAACTCTCCCAAGGCTTATGGAAATGTTTGCTCTGACTGGTGATCTGGGAGGTTTTATTGTCATGATTACCATCTTGCTTTTTTCTATTCTTAGCTCCAGTTCTTGCTTTTAGTGCCTGCCATATCTCAAGGGGTTTTGCAGAGACAGAAGTAATTTTCTGGAGAGGAATGTGGAAGTTTCCATGTGGCAAAAAGTACAGAAAGAGAGTGTGGTCAAGTGAGCAGCAAATCAGGATATGAATCAAAGGTTGCTGAAACTGAGAGGAACAATAATGTGAACTGCAGGGTCTTTGGGTCCTGGGAGGCAAACTATAACACCACATCTTTGTGTATGGGGCAAAAATGTAAAAATATCACATCTTTTGGTGAAAAGCTATGTTTAATAATATGTAGGAGGGACAGCTGAGAGCAGGAGAGCAGTGTATTGTATTTCTCAGTACTTCTTCCTAATATTTTGTCCCTTTGGTTGTAAAGTGTTTTACTGGGAGATTAAATACAATCCTTAAATCCTTTACTGTCAACATAGTCTGAGTCCAAACCAAACAATGCACATAGCAGCAGCAAGCCTTTACTCCTGATCAAGCAGGGAATTCATGAGCTCAGAAGGCAGTGCCAGGATTGCCTCTCTTGGCCACATGTAAGGAGAAAGCTCTGCTCCAGAACAAGCATCTGTGTTCTTGCTTGCACAGATCAAACCCCTATTTATACTATCATGAGTTTGGGAGAAATCCATGGGAGACTGTGAAGAGGGAAAAGGTTTCAGTGCTGTGGACAGAGTGGTGGAAGGGGAAAAAGTGACTTTTTGAATCGTTCCAAACCTCCTCACCACTCCAGACCTCACTGGATTGTCTTCCCAACTCACCACCATCCTTTATCCTCCCTCTTTTTTTTTTAAGCCTGTATTTCTTGGAGTCCTGACATCATCTTCACATTCTTCCCCTGAAATTCTACCACATTTTTGATGCCTTGGAAATGAGAGTGAGGATCCCGGAGGTGCCAGGCAAGTGTTCTGCCTTTTGGGGCCACCTTACAGCAATTTTTTTTGCCACAGCTGACAGAACAATGAACTTTCTGATTCAATTACAAACCTCCATTTCCCCACACCAGGAAAAAGGAAGGAAAAACCCCAGGTACACTGCTCATCAGTAAAGCAGACAAAATCAAGCTCACATACAGGCAGTGATTAACTAGTTGTAAAGAATAACAACATACTAGGATGACAATTTGGCTCCTCAGTGCTTGCCTGTTGTCCCTTAGTCTTTGGAAATTGCCCCTGCCCTTCAGTAGATGGCAAACCTCGATGAACTGAGTAGCTGGAGAAAGGCAGAAATATTCACCTCATGTAAGAAGCTGACAAAAGTGAAGTGATCTTTCCTGGTTGTTCTTCAGCTCCTAACACAAGAGAAATATTGATGATTTTTAGCCCATGGACGCTTCATAGATGTTGTTGATCATGGAAGAGGGGTGGCTGACTGCCAGGATAGCATAATACATCCTGTTTATGTTTTAAAGCACAGACTATTTGATGCAATTTCTCAGTAAGATCAAAGATCAGAAACTGAATTGTATCGTTATGGATCCAACATGGAATTAGTCATGCCTGGAATCCACCTGACTTGGAGGAACAAACCACATTAACTGAAGAATTAGCAACAGTTTCCACTCCTGCCTGTCTTGACTCAAACATGAAAAGCTGTTTTGTCTTTACTATATATCCATATCATCTAGATTCTCTTCAGCTGGTGTTCAATTTCCACCCTGTGGATGTATCTTCTTTCTCTGAGTTATCCCAATAAATCCTTTCGCACTATCTAGTGCCAGAGTTTTGTGACCATAACCCACAGATATCATTTCTCAGGTGTCATCGACAGTGAAGTTCTTCACAACAAAGTTTTCTGATTTTAGTAATATATAAAGCCATTGATGAATCCTTCAATGACTTTAAGGAGTGGAGAGTGACTTTTTTTCAGTCTTTGCACTGGGCTTGCATTTTTTCCTTTGGGGACCTTAAATATTTCAGGGCATTTATAAAGGTTGATTTCTTCTTGCCTGCCTGACTACCTCTGTGGAGTATTTTATTTGGTCTTATGTCAAATGAAGATGCAGGCTCAGAAGGTTAGTAACACTTAAAAGCACAGGAAAGATCAATATGGGATTTGGAAAAGTAGGAAGAAGCAGCCCTGATGGAACTTTATAGCCCACCAGAGAGTGTTTTTATCTTGGAGCTTTGTGAAGGGAAAATCAGTCTAGACTCACCCCACCTAACTGAGGCTCTAAATTTTGAGCACAGCAGCCCTTGGGAAACATAAGAATCTCCAGAGGGTAGTAGAGTCTATCCCAAGATCTTTTTCCACTGACTGTAATAGGAGCTGAAAGTGGCTGTGCTCATTTTTAAATGCTTAAAGTAAGATAAGGTAAATCTGGGCTCAGCAGTGAATCCAACTTACCTGTAAAGAAAACGAACACTAAAACCATCCTGCAGATTGAAGAATTGCTGGGTCTGTGCTCGGAATGTGCACGACTGGAGGATCCTGGCACAGGCTCCCCAGCACTTGGCATTGCTGCTGAGAAGTCACAAACACCCCAGTGGGATCATGAAGCCAGGAAACAAAAGGCAAAGGACATCCCAGACCTGCCTGGTGTTTTCCTACCTGCTGCTGTCAGCACTGCCTCTCATCCCAAACTTCTGCCTTTTGCTAACTGCCTGGTGGTCAGGAATTCCAGGAGGTGTTCTGGTGCATAAACATTCTCCATGAAGTCATTTTTTGCTTTGACAGCAAGTTGGATACTACAAAATTAGTTCCACAGTTAGACAGAGGATGGCAGTAATCACTCCTGGGGTCTCTTTTCACTGAACTCTACTCTGCTCCTGCAGCACTGTGGCTAAACCTCAGACCCCCAATACAAGAAAAATGTTGGAATGAGTCCAGAGAAGGACACTAAGTTGATCCCAGGGCTGGAACACCTCAGCTATGGATCCAGGCTGAGAGAGCTGGGGTTGTTCAGCCCAGAGAAGAAAAGGCTCTGGGGAGACCCAAGAGCCCCTTCCAGTACCTGAAGGGGATCCAAGAGATCTGGAGAAGGACTTTTCACAAGGGCATGAACAGCTAGGATGGGGGATGATATTTTTAGACTGAAGAAGATTAGGTTTTGATATTAGGAAGAAATTCTTTATGGTGAGGCTGGTGAGGCCCTGACACAGGCTGCCCAGAGAAGCTGTGGTTGCCTCATCCCTGGAAGTGTTCAACACCAGGCTGGATGAGACTCTGAGTAACCTGGGATAGTGGCAGGTGTCCCTGTCCATGGAAGAGGGGTTGGAACTAGATGACCTTTAAGATCCCTTCCAGCCCAAACCATTCTGTGACTCTTTGATCCTGCTTTCATGTTTTGCAGCCAGGACCAGCCAGAGTCCCCTGGGCTCTCTGGTTCGTCTCTACAGGCACTTCCTTTCTCCTCCAGAGTTCAAGTTCTGCAGGGATGTCACTACACTCAGCATGGAAGCACCTCTGCAGCTACACAAACACATCCAGAGCCTGTAGGGTCTCTAAGCTGTGTTACCTTCTGAGACACACAGTGCAGTGGTGTTAGTGACCCATACAATGCCCAAGTTTATCCAGTAAATACCTGCTACAAAGTCTTTCCTTCATATCTACAAGCTGTGTGAATAAGGGATGGAAAAGGATGCTCCAGCTACACCTGTCATGAACTTTTTGGCTTTTTCCCCTTGAAATAAAAAGGAGACTTAGCACAGAGATGATTCACTATATTCTACTATACTCTGGTGATTCTTGAGCACAAAGATATCCTGTTAGGCTGTCAAAGGGAGCAAAGCAGCCAGGCAGAAGTTGTAATAGGAGATTGAAAATTCAAGCAAAACATTTTGAAAAGTGATTTCAAGATGGGATGTTAAGGAATTTCCCCAGGTGTTTGGTTAGAATCCCTCAATGGAGGTGAGAATTCATTTTTAAGAGCGTTTACTTCTGAATTTTCAGATATTCCACCTCAGGGGCAGAAGAATGTCATTTTGAGAAGGAAGGGAGGAAGGGAGGAAGGGAGGAAGGGAGGAAGGAAGGANAAAAAAGCTGTTACATGAGAGAAGGAAGGAAGGAAGGAAGGAAGGAAGGAAGGAAGGAAGGAAGGAAGGAAGGAAGGAAGGAAGGAAGGAAGGAAGGCATTTCTAATGGAATTAATAGAATATGTCTTTTAGATATTAATTTTCCTACACATTTTTTCCTGAAACCTCACTACATGACCTTCCTTGCTCTGTTTATATCAACCAAAAATATGTTTACCTTGGTGGTAGATCCTAATTTATTTTCTACATATATCTATAATTTCTAGCTATGATGGTTAGAGATCTTGGCATTGGTCATTCCATTACACTGCAACAAAGATTACAAAGCAACAGTGACACTTTTTAAATACTATCTGATACTCTTAAACCTGATACTCCCGTTACTGACAGCATCCAAGGATCAGGAATCCCCATCTTTTATTGTGAAACTCAGCAATTTCTGCCATTGCTGTGTATAACCAAAAACCAAATTACTAATCATCATCATATTTTTATTCATCTGCTTTCCATGGCAGGGTGAGGTGGAGTTGGCCCAATATCCAAAGCAAACAATAAATTCTAGAACCAGTTAAACAAAGAAGAAGCCAATTAAACTTCCTTATTACATATTACTGAGCTGCCCCAGGCCAATTATAACCATATTTCTTTGTGGTCTAATTAGGTTCAGCTCAGTTCCACGGTGTGGAAGCCTGTAATGACTGAGCACATGAGAAGCACAGCCCAGACTCCATGTGAGGGATCATTAATATGCTCTGGGCTGCTGCCTTGGAAGAGACTGCACCTCATTATGTGGGTTAACGCACTTAAACTAAATGGATGAATTGCAGCCACTTTCAGTGTTTCAAGTCCCCTTGGACTGACAGAACTGCAGATTAATAAGTTGTTAGAGAGTGATCTGCTGACCTGCTCCATCGTTCTTCCCTTTCACTCCATCCGCTCTTAGAGCCGCGAAACGCTGAAGTGTAGGAACGTGTCAATCACTGCATTTTCAGTTTTGTGGCTTTCTCTGTTTTTTTGCCTAAGGAATTACCAAAATAGGTGAAAAAGCAAAATAAAATGCTTGACATGTCCAATAAGTTCAGTTGGCTTTGGATCAAAATGTAGCGTGCACAGGAGATAACAGCTCCCCTGTTAACACAAAACAGCTTAGGATAAAGACAGAACTCCTTTCAGCTGGATGGGGCTGTCTAAAAGTCAGCATATCATAGAATCAGAGGTGGTTTGGGTTGGAAGGATCATCTTGTTCCAACCCCCTGCTATGGGCAGGGACATCTTCCACTAGACCATATTACTCCAGCCTGGCCTTGGACACTTGCAGGGATGGGGCAGCCACAGCTTCTCTGGGCAGCCTGTGCCAGGGTCTCACCATCCTAACAATAAATAATTTCTTCCTAATATCTAATCTAAATCTTTGTTCTTTGAGGTTTATATCCTCTGTTTAACAGGCTATGAAATTATGATGAGGTGGAAAGGCTGTGTTGAGACAGACTGTCAACACCTTTTGTCAATGGAAGGAAAAAATGGATATGAAATTATAGTAGTAGGAGCCAAATTCAATGAGAAAAAAATTTAAAAAAACCCCTGGGACTTCAGGGATTTCTCTTTTTTTTCCCCCTGTTGGCAGTAGATCTTTGAAACTTGCTTTCAAGCCACACCATCACCTGGAAATCCCCTCAATGGAAAATTAGGACTGAAGACTGTGAGATTATTAGGGAGAAAAGATTGAAGGTACTTTTTCTGTCTCCTATTTACTTGTTTTTGCCAGTGCTGGAGACAGAATACCGAGTGATGTGTAGCTGAGGCAGTAGAATTGTCCTCATGTCCTACCTTGTGCTGATGAAGGCATGGAAGGTCCCTCAAGGCTTCCTCCTGCTTAGTTCAAGCAGCTCTTTTCCCAGCACAGCAGATTTCACAGAATCACAGAATATCCTGAGTTGGAAGGGACCTACAAGGTTCATCAAAGCCTGACTCTTGGAATTCTATATACAGTAAAATTTTTCATGTGTGTCATAAAAAGTCAAGAAATTGTTGAAGAGTTGATGGTATGTGCAACACTATCAGTTTTGAGATCTATCTCCTTTTGTGGACTCAGCTTTGGCAAACAGTCATTTTTAAAGGCCTCAGATCAGAGAAATTTCCCTGCCTCCTGCATGGCTTGTCAGCAGCAGCACGAGGCACCCAAACAGGTTTCTTTTCTCATGTTCACATTTATTCTTAAGGCACCAGAGAAAAAACTGTTTCCTATTCCACTCCAGACTAAGAGGACCTGACAACTTAATAATTGAACTGGGTACTTAGCTCACCATGCCTCTGATGTGCCTCTTTTTAATTGATTTTGTCAGGATCTTTTTAACTTCTCTTCCACTGTTGCCAGCATGCTCTCACTCCTCCTAATGCCTTTGCAGAGAGGTTTTATTAGAATTTTCCCCTGTCATATCCCATTCTCACCTATTTGTTACCAATTAACCCTCTACACCATGGTGGTTTGCAGGATCTGCCAAACTGAACTGCCTGCTGTTGGAAATCTTTGAGCTCTGTTTCTCTGCCTGAGATATTGTAAAGAAAAAGAAACTGTGCCTGTATTTTCTCCCAGAGCATCAGTAACAAAACCAGCTGCTTAATGGCATTGTTAGATATTCTATTTTCCATGAGAAGGGCAAAGGAAAAATGTACCCATGAAATGACTGAAGAAATAGAAAATAAATCTCCACTTGCAGTTGCAGTCAATGGCTCATTGTCCAAATGGGGATTGGTAACAAGTTGTGTCCATATTGGAGCCAGCATGATTTAATATCATTATAAATGGCACAAACAGGACTGAGTGCAGCCTTCTGCAGCTTTGTGAAGTTGATACACTGGAAGGAAAGGATGCTGGGCAGGGGGACTTTGACAGGCCTGGGAAATGTGAACTGTGTGAAGCTGAACAAGGCCCAGAGCAAGGTCCTGCACCCCATCAGGTGAGATCACTCAGCAGTTACTGCCACGGCAAAACACTGGACTTGAGGAAATTAGTTTAATCTGTTACCAATGAAATCAGAGCAAGATGATGAGAAATAAACCCAAATGTAAAAACACCTTCCCCCCACTCCTCTCTTCTCCCTGAGTCTGACTTCTGTCCTCAGTCTGCTCCCCCTCAGTGGGGCAGAGGGACAGGGAATGGGGCTTGCAGTCACTTCCTCACCCATTTTGCTGATCCTTCTTCCTTGGGGGGGACTCCTTACATTCCTCCCCTGCTCCAGTGTGAGATCCCTTCCACATGAGGCAGTTTTCCAAGAACTTCTCCAATGTGAGTCCTTCACAAACATGCTCCAGTGTGGTCCCTTCCATGGGGAGCAGCCCTTCAGGAACAGGCTGAGCCCCTCTGGGGTGCTTGTGGGGACAATCAAACCTGCTCCAGCCTGGGCTCCTCTCTCTGCAGGGTCACAGGTCCTGCCAGGAGCCTGTGGACCCCCAAGAGCTGCAGGGGAACCTCCTCAGTGCCTGGAGCAGTTCCTGCCCCTCCTTCTGCACTGACCTGGCTGTCTGCAGAGCTGCTCCTCTCACACATTCTCACTGCTCTCCTCTGACTGCTGCTGGGGTTCCACTGCTCAGCCTGGAGAGGAGAAGACTCTGCACAGACCTTACTGCACCATCTCATATGAAGGGAGCTTGTAAGAAAACAGAGATTCTTTTCAGCAGGGCATGTAGTGACAGGACAAGAGGCAATGGTTTTAAACTGAGAGAGGGGAGATTTAGATTAGATATAAGGAACAAATTGTTTATAGTGAGGGTGGGGAGGTCCTAGCACAGGTTGCCCAGAAAGGCTGTGCATTCCCAACCCCTGGAAGTGCTCAAAGCCAGGTTGGGAAAGGGCTTGGAGCAACCTGGTTTAGAGGAAGATCCCTGTGGCAGGGACTTGGACTACACAATCCTTGAAGGTCCCTGCCAGACCAAACCATTTTCTAATTCTATGATTTAGCATGAATATACTGTTTTATAATGACCTCATGAATTATTTGGGTTTTTTAAATGACATTTACCATTACAACCAAGTCTGTAATACACAACAGCCCGTCTTGGTTGCCACATGATTTCCTCCTTGCTTGAAGCCAGGCAACCTCTATAGTTTGAGCAGAGAAATTCTTTACCTGGGTCATCAATGCCAAATGATCTGCTGTGTGAGCTGGCCCAGGGAAAGCTCAATCATACTAATGAGGTAATCACTGAGCTCCTAATGAATGGGATTAGTGACTGGGCAAGGATTGTTTGTCCTGGATCCCTTGTTCAAATGCAGCTCGAAGCTCTCAAAATATTTGCTTGCAATCAGCTATGAGCTGGGTTCATTTCAGCTCTCACTAACTAGATGAAAATTATTTTCATCTCTGCAGGATTTGCCAAATGTGCTGATGGAGGCAGTCTGTAGTTTGTGGTGGAGAGGAGAGTTCTGTTTCAGAAGTAAACCCTCTGTAGTAAGGTAAAGCTGCAGGTGTCATAATTTCTAATTTCATGCCAGTGCAAAGCTTGGCTGGAGAAAAAGAAGAAGAGTGTCACTCTATTCATTAGCTTTTCTTAATAGCAATTAATGAATATTTAATGTAACATATACCAATCCAGATAGGTAGATTTTATATATCTAAAGAAAAGCCACCAGAAACAGTGACTTGTGTGTCTTCTCCAAACCTGACTGTGCTGATTTAAGAAGTTTTACAGCTTTGACCCTGAGTGAGCTTAAGCACCTGCAAGATTTCTCTGAGCATTTTCTGTGCTCAGCCTTTACTGATGAAAGACTCTGTCAGCTCTTTGGAAAGGGAGCATGAAACTGAAATCAGTGCAGGTGAGAATCCAGTTTAATATTTGTTATTCTTTTCTAAAACTTCACAGTACCCAAACCCCCATAACATATGAGGTAACATTTTTTTTTCCTTTTTTTTTTCTTTTTCTGGTAAGAAGTATTTTTGTCAAAAGATTTTGCTTTTCCCAAAGAGTAAAAAATATAAAATTTTGTTAAATTCTCTTCAATAATTCCTATGGCGTTTTAATTAAAACCATTTTTGAAATGCTTTATTTACTGGAGGAAAACTGCATTTATAATACATGACACATTTAAAGATGAATTTAAATGGAACTTTCAATCATGTTGTCAGGAGAAAACATTATGGATGAAAATGGAACAAAATCACAAATGTTGGTTGCATTGAAACCTATTAAATGAAGTCTAAAGCAAGATTTGGCATTTTTCATGAGATATCTTGCTTGGTTTATTTTTAAAGGCCACCAAAAATCATAATATAATATTTTGTTTATTTGTCCTGCTCTTTCAGTGATGTTTCTCATGAATAAATATGGTGTTCTGTGCATACAGTGGGATCAAATAAGCATCTAATTGATGTGTTGTAAATGGCACATGAAATTGTGGAAGTGCTTAGCTCAGATCCAGCAGAGCAAATTCTAAAGCAGCAGTGCACAGTAGGAGAATCCGATCTAAATTAATTTTTAAACATACAAAAACAGTAACAAAAAAAAAAAAACCAAACAGACAAACATCTTGACTTTCACGGTTTTAAATGAGCAGAATTTGAGATCAGGAGCATGTTAAAAACACAAACAATAGAGATGAATTAACAGCTACTTATCTTACAGCACATTGTATAGCAAATGTGGAGGCAAAGAAATAGAATTCCCCAGACACAGGGGGCACAATTAAAATCTGTAACATAAGGTAAAACATGCCTATGATGAAGAGGGGGGAAAAATAGGCAAAATTATTCACAATGGTACCAACACACAGTATAAAACTTAGCTTTTCTTTCATACAATTAGTGCCTGTTGGTTACAGCAGGTTTAATATGATGTGATCAGAAATGCAGACACGGACGTGGGGCCTGAATGTGCAATGCCTTGAGAATCCATTCCACTTCCCAGGGTGACCACAGGCTCTGTAAAACCAAGAACAGCCAGTGAGTATTCACAGGATCCCCAGAGAATTTCTGGTGCAGAGGTGTCACTGATGGAAGGGTGGCTGCTCCCAAAAGGCACAGAAACAACAAAGCAGATTAAACTCAGGAAAGTGTATTTTCACTGATTCTAGGCTGAGGTAATTGTGGAAGTGGAAGGGATGAGAAGACTGGGACAGATTACCCACAAAGGTTTGGACTCCTCATCCCTGGAGATGTTCGAAACCAGGTTGGAAGGGACTGTGAATAACCTGGTCTAGGGAAAGATTCCCTGCTCATGGCAGAGAGGCTGGAATGAGATCATCTTTAAGGTCCCTTCCAACCCAAACTTTTTACATGGTTCTGTGGTTCTGTGACTGAGAATACAGAAAAAAAACAAATCCATCAAGAAAATTAACCTGCTGTAGCAAGGAAAAGAGTAAATTTTGTGTTCTCTTCTATGCCAGCAGTTCTCATACCTGGAGAAAAGTGCATTTAGTTTTAAAAATATTTTTTTCTGCAAAATGGACAAAGAATAGAAGACAGATCATGACACTGATGCACTTTCCTGGACAGAATATAGCTGAGAAATTGTATTGTTTCCCATTTTTCCATGCCATGAAAAAATGAAAACCTTAGGCACTTCCTCTGACTAGGAACAACTCATTATAACTTGTAGATGTCTAATTAGAGATCAAAAACATGTAGATCTAAACCATAAAGTGTTTACACTATTCACGTAGACAAGATAATGGATTAAAAAAAAGGCAATTTTTGATCAAAGAGTCTCTTTCTCTCCAATTACTCTACAAGAAACTTCTTAAGAGAGACATGAGCAGCAGAACAGCACCTCCAAGATCAGCACTTTGCACTTCTGAGGTTACACAGATTGTATTTTTGCACTCACCACCTATCAAACAGCCCTGAGTGTTTGTAGGAAGCATCACTATGAAATACATCAGCAGGCTTCTGTAGTGTTTGTGTTTATTCTACCTCTACTTCCTCCGTGACTATGTTTGTGTACACATGCAGTGTAAGAAAATCTAGTTAAACTTGTTATTCAGGGTGAGGAAAGGAAAGAAAAACTGGTTTGTCATTATTATTACTGAAGACATAACTGATAATAACTTCTTTTCTTTTTTCTAATTCTTTTTAATACAGGTGAAAGCCTTAGAAACACTGTTTTAATTATGCTTTACTGCAAACCAACAAGGTGTTAAAATAGACCATGATCAGACACAAAGCAGCCAAATACAGACACAAACATATTTTCATTTATGTTAATTTTTAAACTGCTCATTATAAGATTGTTCAGATAATATTTTGAAACCAGATGTCCATTATGTGCTGTGCTGCAGATACAAAGCAGAGATGAGGGTTTCTGCATTGTATTCACATAAACACCTCAAAGAGGCAATAGAAACACTCTAATGGAAGGGTACCCTTCTGAAGATGACATTCATCCCAGCTAATTTAAGGTCTGAGCACCTCCATCTGAGTAGAATGACTCCCAGGCTCCAGGCTCCTATTACAGTAATTACAGATCTAATCAATACCACCAAAGATTTTTAGGGTTTTTAGGGTGGGGATCATTTGAATAAAGTAATCAACTCCATATTGACCTAAATTTCACTGGCTGGTATTGACTTGCATTAACTGAAAAGAGATCTTCAGGATGACTTTCTCAGATGCAGAAAGGTTCACTGTTGACATCTAAATTTAGCTGCACAAATTCAGAAGGCAAAGTCCTTTTAATGTCACAAGAGGAGTTGCTCAAGTAACTCACAAAAGTAAAAAAGCTCTGGAAAGGGGATGGACACCACTAATCATTTAACCTTTCCTTCCACTTGGGAACAATTCTCACTTTTCTGTTTATTTCATATTTCACAGCACTTTTTAAAGAGGAAAGGCTCTAAGGTGAACCTTGAAGGTCTCTTCCAACCCAAACCATTTTATGGCATTATAGAATCCTATAATATTTCTGCAGGTGCCAGTCAACAACATTCACCACCTGTTCAAGTTACAGAATCACAGAAATTCACAGATTCTGGAGACGAAGCAGGGTGAGCAGGGCTGTATCCAGTTGGATTTTGAATAGCTCCAACACTGGAGGCTCCACAACTTTCAGCAACCCTTTTCCCCATTTGGTCAATCTTATATTAAGAAAAAAGAATGTTTTCATATGCTCAGAAAAATTTTCATATTTTTCAGGTGGTGATCACTGCCTTTTGACCTGCCAGTAGAAACCACTGAGAAGAGCCTGCTTCTACCTTCTTTATCCCCCTGCCTCAGGTATTTATAGATGGGAAAGGCCCTCCAGAGCCTTCCCTTCCCCAGGCTGCAATCCCAGCTCTCTCAGCCTCTCCTCACATGTCAGAGAGTTCTTGTGTAGGCACACACATGCCTGTGTCCAGGAGAAAAAGAACACAGTCAGATCCTCTGGAGCTTGGACAGAATTCTCCAAGCACTGGGATGAAGAGCACCATGGGTTGGACATTAAACCAAACCCTATGTCCAGCACAGGCCTTTGCTCCTAGCAGTCTCTGCAGCTACTGAGGATTCTGAATTTTGACTTGCAGGTAGGGAAAATATTTATTTAAATTTAAATATTTAAAATGCAAAAGCCATTTGAATGAGAAGTAGGTAATTTACAGGCTTGGAGTGCAACAAGAGAGATTCTCCAGACACAAACTGGCTAAAAGATATTCTGGGCCAAAAACCCAATGGACTTCATGTATGTTTCAGGTTTGCTTGAGGATAAAAATGAATTAGAGTTACTGAGAGAGAGTTTGAGTTCTGTCATACTCTTAGGTATTGATTAAAGATGTTTTTTTCCTTTTTGAGTAGTAATAATTATGCTGAGTTTAACAGTTCTACTCACAGACTATACAGTCTTGTCTTAGTTGCTATACAAATAGAGAACTAAGTAACAATCTTTAGAAAAAAAAATTAAAATTATGCTGGAATATATCCTAGGTTTTCTTTAATGTCTTGGGAACTTCGCTGGTATAAACGTGTCTGACTTGAGGCTTTGTCTGTCTACATTTCTGCGATTATTTTCATAATCATTAAAAGGAAACAGATGTATTTATCTTGATTTTTTTTCCCCCATGCATAAAGAGAGAGGGCAAATAAAAAAAGGACCCTGCTGCTATCAGGGTGCTGAAATTATGCTTCTAGCAAGCTGACAGATCTCTTTACTAAGAACTATAAAAACAGAGTGTAAAAAGCTGTTCCAGCCGTGTGGTAGCTCTAAGCTGCAACAGGAACCTGAGGTAAGGATCCATCCTCCAGCCCTCCTTAGCTCAGAGAAGAATCTTTCCCCTCTTTGAGGTTTACAGACTCTGCTCATTTACTTAGTCTGGGCTGTTCTGGCTGTGAATTAAAGAGGTGGTCTCATGGGAAGATAAATTATTCAGAGCAATAAATAATAATTTGTCCCTACCTGCTGTTGTTTCAAATCAAGTGAGATCTCTGTCTGGGCAAATATGAGGATGCATATCACACTGTGTAAATAAGCTGTGATAATACAACCTTTGACATTTGCAAATTTATGTGGATTTAAGACTTTCTCATAGATACAAATCTCAATGAACTTCTCTGTTGGAGAAGGCTCACCCAGATAAATCACAGTCTATTATTAAGAGTAAATGACCATTATATGTGCAGAGCTTTTTGGGTGGTTGAATGCTTCTGTAAAAGTGTCAAACAATGACAATGATTAGAAGCTGATTGAGATGATTGAAGGTGGCCCACAAAATTACCAAGTGGAATTCTGCATCAGTGAAAGGGGAGAGATGATCCAAATCTCATTAAAGTCCATGCAAACACTCTCACTGACTTTATCCAGCCTTGCATCAGGCCCATAGGAAAGGTCTTGCAGCTGCTCTGCAAAGTCACAGAATGAACAGATGGGTTTTGGTGGTGAGCACTGAAAACATGGACATGAAAACAGCTCTTCAGAGTTATTTAAAGGCTCCTTCCCAACATGTCAAACTCAGACTGTGCCAGTGCTGGACTCTCAGCACAGGTATCTTGAATTGCAGTGCACAGAAAGGCAATGTTAAACCCTTGACTTGCTTTTGCCGTTTTTTGTTTAATTCAGTTTTGTTTTCTCTTACTTTAATTTTTATTTTCAGTGTTCTGATGAACCTGTTTCCAAGACACTACTATCTTTTGATATTTTCAAACTGAAACCTTCCCATATGCAAATTGATACTAATTCAATCCATGTCACAGCACACTTTATCTGCTTTCCTCTGAAACTGTTGCATACTTTAGAGTTTCAGATGTACATTGCAAAGTAGCTTCCAAATATCACAGAGCTGAAATCCTGTGACATCATCTCATTCATGATGTGAATGTAGAACCTAAATTAATCTGTGAGGCTGATAGTGGAGACAGAATCTTGTAATATGAGAATCTAAATTTTCTATTTCTGAAACCCCTAAGAGAGTATTAAAGGGAAAGCAGGAAATCTATGGTTGTTTACATTTTTCTGGCTCTAGTTCCTTGTAGCTGCTAATATTCTGATTTTAATTTCCTGACAATATGGTAAACATACTTTGCTTCTGTGTTTAGGATTCAACAGATCACTAGCTTTGAACATCAACATCAAATTTATCCTAAGTCAGATAACCTTTCTCTGTAGTTGGGGTGCAGTTCATGGCTTAACTCATTTGAAATTAATCTCTTCCATCTGTGGTGGCAGAGAATGGCCTCTGAAAACCCTTTCTGATCACTTTGATGAAGGTTTCAAAATGGGCTTGATATAACAGCTTTATTTTATACATAAATTTTAATGATGTATTTTCAGGATAGAAAAGAAAAAAAAAAAACAAGGTAAGGAAGAAAAAGGTCACAGTACTAAGAAAACTTGTGGTGTTTCCTGCCTCTTTGAAGCTGAAGTTAATCAGATAGCAGATTAGTCTGAGAATTGCATTTCTGACATTGTAAACCTTCCAGGCCTTTAGCTGGGCCTTTTTTCAAGTGTAGTACACGATGATGAGATTTTGCCTTCAGTAAAGACTGTTGTTTCATCAGTTAAAGTTCATCTCTTTAAAAAATCCTTCCCACTAATTTTCTAGGGAAGCAAATGATGTCCACTTTTCATTACAGAATTTCTTCAGTGCATGACTGCCCACAGCAGGAAAGCTGCTGTTCTTATCAGCCACACTGGTCATTTCTGCTTATGTTGGAGCTCTAACAGCAGCTTCTTAAAATAGGACAGACCTAATAACCCAAGAGTCTTCTGTCAGGAAAAAAATGAGATGGCAGGGTGATGATATACCCCGTGCAATATGGCTTAATATTCACTTACGCTTTTATTTCCCCTGTGCATTCTCTTAATTGCATCAGTGGTTCCCAGAAGCCACCTTTGATTCAACTTCACTGAAATAATTTCTTTTTCTGTTTAGAAAGATGGCCCAGTAGAAATCCAGGTCCTTTGGAAGTCTAGAGTATTTTTGTCCCTGATATGAAGTTCTTCAAATTTGGCAGCTGCAGATCATTGTTAAAATATAAGTTTTAGATAAAGATATTAATTCAAGTGCATGGGTATCTGTCAGGGACCACCACAAGAGCATAGGTGTGTTTTGTGGAGAGTATGGGTTAACCCTAAAGCAAAACTAAATCAAGGAATTAGATGATACTGGGAACAAAACCAAACAAAACAAAACCTCAGCAACAAATCCCAAGCCCACGGTCCAGGCACTGTTTGGGGGTCCAAGAAAGGTGTTGTTTATCCAAGTCAGTTCCTTGGGATTCACTACACTAAAAGAAATCCCAAATCTTTTCCATCTTCATGTTTAGTCATGTGCCCAGTAGGAATTTACCCCGTGCATTTCTGTCTGACCCCTAAGGATTTGTCTTAGCAGTGCACAGTACATGGCAAAAAGATTCTTTAAAGAAATATGCAACTGGTACTCATATAAACATGCAAAAAAGGTCTGCAGCAGTTCAGAATTTGCACCTGGGAGGCAAAGCTGCAGAAGATGATATAATAATGGCAAGAGATACAATGGGTGATATCACATTTCAGAAGTGAATATTGCTAGCTGAACTTCAGGGATCACAAGAAAATTCATTCCACAAAGGTGGAATGCCCAGAGCCTGGGAGGTGACACGTAATGAATTAGAGTAATTTTGCCCAACCTGTTAAAAACAATGCTGTTATAGAAGTAGCAGGGCCATTTGCATAAAGATTTTTAAATTACCTGGTGTTGAATATGTGAAACATCAGGTAATGACATTGCAAACTCAGCTCTGATTAAATGGCAAGTGAAGAGCGAATCTCAGCAGCATTGTCTTATCACATTAAAACAAGGGGAAAATCTATTTATGAGAGAGCTGACCTCATTTTTTCTCTCATAGCCCGCTGTGTGTGGCAGAGTTCGATATGATTGAAAAGTCATTGCATAGCTCTTTAACATGACAATGTTTAATCCAAGAAAAAGTTCTTTTTCAACCTCCAGCAACTTTTTTTTTTTTTTTGAGTGATACAGTTGATATAAGCCCTGAATGCATTTTTTGAGGTTGTGTGAGGTTTAAAATTTGGGTTCTAACAAGTTCTCCCAGAAAGTTCTGACAGGAAACTTCAGGACCACAAACTTCATCCCTGTACTATAGCAAGTCAAGAAAGAGAAAGAATCAAACCCACTTGATAATAAGGCCTTGCTTCTTCTCATGGTCACAAGACACAGGAGATGCTTCCTCCAAAGAAATGTGTACTCATTTTCTCTTAATATTACTTTTCTTGTAGAAGCATTGTCACCCTGTTTAGCCTGGAGGAAAAGGAGGCTGAGGGGTGACCTTATTGCCTTCTACAACTACCTGAAAGGAAGTAATAGTGAGGTGAGTGTCAGTCTCTTCTCCCAGGCAACAAAAGACAAGAGAAGAGGAAATGGTGTCAAGTTGTGCCAGAGAAGATTTAAAGTTGATATTAAGAGAATTTCGTTCATGGAAATGGTTGTAAAGCGATGGAACAGCTGCCCATGGAAGTGGTAGAGTCACCATCCCTGGAAGTGTTTGAAAAAATGTGTGGATCTGCACCTGAGGACTTGGTGGTGGTGAACTTGGTGGTGGCGGTAGGAGAACAGTTGAACTCAATGACCTTAGAGGTGTTTCAGAACCTCAACAATTCTATAATTCTATTTCTCAAAAAGACCCCATCCTTGTCATTTGGGATTTCCTTCACAACCTCCCAATAACAAACTAAAGAAATTTAACTGGAATAATCTTTTTCTGAGGACTGAAACTCAGAAGAGTGAGGCTCGAGTTACAGAGGACATCTACGATTTTATTTTGTTGCCTTGACAAGAACGTTAAAATTTGCAGCAATGTATGATCTAAATCTAAGTGACTGAATGACCAAGAAAATACCATTTGCTGTTCTTCATCCATAGGTTCACTTTACAATTTAAGCTGCAGTAACTTTGCTCAGCTGCAAGATGGTTCTGTGAAAGAGGCCACATCTCTTGTGGTCTGAGTAGCCACTGCCTTTCCCTAGCAGGACAGGGCTCCCTGACTCACATTTGGCAACTCCTGCAGTGTGGAGGGAGAAAGGAGAGAGAAAAGCAGCTTCATGAATATGTGGAATTATTCTGGGAAGCACTCAGGATAATGTAAAAACGAGAGACATAAAACACTGGCCAGCTGAGACACTAAGAGAGATTAGATAGCAGACCTGGCAACTCATCCATTTACACCAGTGTGGCAAATTTTGTGGGTTTTTTGGGAACAAGCAGAGTTACTGGCATTTGACTTTCATCTTGGATTAAGTATCAGGAGGAAAAATGCTGACTTATGTTAAAATGTGTCTGGTTGCAGGACAGATTCAAGGAGATGGATGCTTAAGCACTGGAGTACACAGCCAAGGCAGCAAATCTCTCAGTGCCCATCCAGTGCCTCGTTACTGTTCCACCATCCCTGAGAACCTGCCATGGGGAAATACCAGGCTTTCACCTTGCAGCTGCTTTTAACTACAGAGCAAGCAAATCACAGCTGTAAAAGGTGACAGGAACCCTTAAATTCTCATTCACGTGTTACTGGAAATAAACCTTAAAAAAGCCCACAGAAGACACACAAAATGGTTGGCATTAAACTATTCCAGCTGAGGGAGCAGGAACTGTATGCTCCAATTCTGCAGAAAGGAGCTGGTGGCAGAATAACTTGGTTTGTGCAGAACTAGAGAAAATGAGAGCTGAAAATGTTCCCTATCAGGAAAGAAAAACACACTTGCATAGCAAGAGTTGCTGTCTCATGTACTGATGGGTGTTTTCAGAGCAGCAGCAATGCATATTTAAACACAAGAAGTACCTTCCTCAGATAATTTTTTTAAAGACTATTTAATTATGAAGGAAACAAAACTGGTTTTAGTCAATGAGGACAGAGATGGAATGGACAAAACTCTTAACACTGGAAATAGAACTGCAACTTATAATATTTTCATTAAGAACAGCACTGGAAATAAATTGCTGCATAGAGAGCTAATTAAAAAAGAACTAATAAATTCTATAGATGTAAATATAATGCATTTTTTTCATCCATCTGGGCTCTAGCTCTTGTTAACTCTGGGTGATGCTGGTTTTACATACATATGCTGATGTTATTCCTACAGATGGTGCCAGGGCTGAGGCACAGGATGGAAGGAATCTTCATGTTTGCTTTGCTTACATTCTGGCAGTCAGTACTGGATTAATGCAAACCCTAATCCCATCAGAAAAGAGATATTTTAGTAGACACCAGGGAGACTAATGCAGTTGATCCCTGCTTATGGCAGGAAAATGCACATATGTCAGGGATTTCACTCTGATATTTCTAGATAACCTGGGTAAATCTTTTGGACACCTCCTCATTTGGACCTTACCGGGCTGTTCATAAATATGGGTAAAAATAGCTGAGTTGACTTTCCTTTTGATCTCTTCCATCATTCTTCCAGTGTAGGTAGATGAAATATCCTGTCTAGTGGATGTTTATTCCCTTTTCTACTGCTCCAGATTAGTCAATATGGAATATTATGGATGAGATTCTTTTCATTCAAATTCAAATGTTCCAGATCAACACAAATCACCCTCATTTCTCTTTAGAGAGGAGAGAGGACAGTCTGGCTCATCTTTAACCAATCTATTCAATAGGTAAAAGAAAAAAATCTACGCATTAGCCTGAAAGGGAACATCAAGTGACAAGTTCAGGTTTAGTTGTCTAAATTTCAGTGACAGTAATCTCATCTTTCTTTTTTTTATATATTCTAATTCTGAAACAAATATTTCTGTACTACTTTGTTCTGTTCACAGGTTTTTATGGTTTGCCTTGTATATTTTTTCTATAAATAAATCTTCAGTGACCAGATAAATGAGTGTTGCAACCACTAGGATCAGAAAGGAGCTTTTATTCATAATGTGCCTTGTCCTTCTTTCCTTCCTTCCCTCTTTTTTTAATGTACACACAAAATGTTCCCATTTTCATATGGAATCCAGATTATCTTTATTTTCTTGGGTAGCATTATTGGAAATAAGCATAAGTATCAACTTTCATGTTAGATCTTACTGGGACCCATCTAATTAAAGCCTTATAAATTCTTTAGTTACTGCATGGATACAATTCCCATCTTGTTTTCCCTATGATGTTTTTTGTGCACAGAAAAGCAATCCTATCCTCCAATATGTATGTTTTCCTGCCATACTCACCAAAAATGAATAAAATAAAACCTACAGATTGAAGGGAAGAATAGAAAAATATTTCAAATAAAGATCTCTGAGTTACTAAGCAAGAAACAATGTCAGAACTCCCTGAGCAGGAAATAATCAGAAGCTTGGACAGTGCCCAGGGAATGTTTTATGTACATAATTTGTTATTACTCTTCCTTGAGTGCCTGTTCGTTCATGGGTACTGCTGGAGACGGTGAAGGGGTGAAATGGTATTTTGTGCTGGCCAGGCTGGGTGTCCTAACATTCCCAAAATCAGCTGTGTCAGATTTATCAGGGTGCTGCATCCATTTAACTCCTCCCTGTTTATTATCACTGCTGGGAAGAGCAGCACTACAGGGATTATGTAGAGTTCCAGAAGTGTCTCCTTTTTCTTTTGGAAAGAAAAAGGACTTTGTTGGGGGGGAAGATAATAATGAGTAGTCACTGAAGAGTCAGCTATACATTATATATTCTGCATTGTGCCTCTGGTTCCATTTCTGGGAGCAGAAATGATTAAGATTTTACTTACTCCTTAGCATGTAGTGCTATAAGGGATTAAGATAGAAAAAAGGGAAGATGAAGTATTTAAGGGTTCCAGTAGGGCTTTTGGGTATCAAAAAAAGCCTTTTTACAGCTCAAGTCTATTAAACAAGAGGCAAAGGGGAAAAAAAAGGGATATCTGTTTAGATATTTTAACAGAGCTTGGATACTACAGTGACTGAGGTGTTTGACATGCTTAACATAAAAGTGAAAAACTAGTGTAGACAAAATACAAGATAGGAAATTCCAGGGAGTTACTGTGAATCCATGGAATGGATAGAGATTTTTGAGTTTTCTTTATGTCTCTGTAGTTGTTTGAAAAGCAGAATAATTTTGGTAGTTGATACACAGCCTTCTCTGTCCAGCACAACCAAGGTCTCCAAGACAATGGTATTTAGCAATGAATTTTGGGACTGCACATGGACTTTTTCAGAGGGCTTTTACTGCACATCATATTTAACAGGTTTGAACAAAAGCCTCCAAGCAAGTGGAGATCCTTTCCCCTCACATACTGAACTTTCCTCTTAACAAGAATAACAGCAACACTAAAAAACCAAATAAACAAACTAAAAAATCAAAGGCATAATATTTATTGTTCTTCACCTGCAGCTGGCAGCAGCTGGAATAATCAGAATAAACTCAAAGTACACCTTGCCAAGTGTTTCTTTAGATGATTTTTGCCTTCACTGTAATGGATTCCTAGTTTGGAATTCCTTCTTTGGAGGTGGGAAATTCCTGCAGCACCACACCCCTGGAAGTGACACCTCAAAGCACACAATTCCTCTCAACATTTCCCCCTCAATAAAGCTGTAGTGCAGCTGCATCTGGAAATAAAGAACTCCCTCCTCCTCTGCAGCAGGTGGAGCCCAGAGCACACCCTTGTCTGCAGCAGCAGCAATGAAGTTGGAAAGATTCCTCCAGAGTAGGAGGGATCACACACTTTTGGGAGTGGATTTGGGAGACCACTTTGCCTGTTATGCCCAACTCTGAGGATGAAGAAGAAGTGAATCATTATGAGAAGGAGGGGAACACTCATTGAAACCTGTCAGGCTGTGATTTAGACCAGCTTCATCTTTGTTCTTTGGTGAGGAGTAGTAAATATTTTAAGGGGAAACAGCGATGCTACTTAAAAAGCACTTACCTAATTAAACCTCAAGTGCAGGAATCTTTATTCTGCAGAGCTGCACTCTGTGATGCTCAGCACCTCAGGCTATACCTCAGCCATATGGCACTTTAATAGGCACTAGCAGAGGGAGCCCTTTTTATATTTTAACAGATGGGAGCAAGCTACTGGGGTTGGAAGAGAGGGCAGAATGAAAGGAAATGTAAAGAAAGAGAATAAAGAAAAAGGCAAAGTTCAAATGATGAATTCTTATTGAACTCTTCCACTTCTGCTCAAAACAGCTTGAGGTCTTGTTTCTTTCCTAGAAGGAGCTTCTGTTGTTTCCAGCCCCTTGGACTCAGACTGGCTGATCACAAACCCTTTCACAGCAGATTTACCGTGTGAGGCATTGTCCTTGCAGCAGAAATGCCACTGCTGATTTCAGAGTCTGCTGGCCCAACAAATACCTGCAGGAGTTTAGGATTGAAGATTTTATAGTGTTTCCTCTGCTGTACCTGTGCCTCTATATTACAAGTCTCAACAAGTTTGGGCTGTATCAGAAAATTACTGGAAGACCTCAGAAGGGAAAATCAGTGCAGAGCATGTTGCTGAGGAAACAGGGTAAAGAGAATCCAAGAAAAGAGTCAGAAATGGGTGGCCTATTTGAAAATAACTAATTTATTGAAACATTTGGCTTTCAGATAGGTCCTGATCTTGTGGCCAAGAAGACCAATGGGATCCTGGGAATCAGGAAGAGCATGGCCAGCAGACTGAGGGAGGTCATTCTGCCCCTCTACTCAGCCCTGGTGAGGCACATCTGGAGTGCTGTGTCCAGCTCTGGGCTCCTCAGGACAAGAGAGGCATGGAGCTCCTGGAGCAGGTCCAGGGAAGGGTTATAAAGATGATTTGGGACTGGAGCATCTCTGATAAGGAAAGGCTGAGGGAGCTGGGGCTGTTCAGCCTCGCGAGGAGACACAGCTGAGAGGGGACCTCATTCCTGTCTGTCCCTGTCTGCAGGGAGAGCTCAGAGCAGGGCCCAAGCTCTGCTCTGGCGGCCCCAGCAATGGGACAAGAGGAACAGGCAGGAACTGATCCCAGGAAGTTCCACCTGGACATGAGGCAGAACTTCTTCCCTGTGCAGTGACCAAGCCCTCGACAGATTGCCCAGAGAGGGTGTGGAGTCTCCCTCACTGGAGATATTCCAGAACCCTCTGGACACAATCCATGTGCTCTGGGATGGCCCTGCTGGAGCAGGGAGGTGGCACCAGATGACCCCACTGTGGTCCCTTCCAGCCTGACCCATTCCGTGATTCCGTGTGATCTGGTAAGACTGTGGTTTTAATTGCAGCAATTGCATTCAACAAATAAGATTATCAGCCAAAGGGACCACAGGGCTAAAGGATTATTATTCCATTTACATTGTGGTTGCTACATGGTTTAATGTTTCCCAAATCTGTTTGGATGGCTGCCATTTCATAGCTTTGTTGCCTCACCCAAAGCATTGTGTGATTCCTGTCTTACCTTCCTATCTTTTCTTGACTGTACTTCCATAAATACCATTCCTTTCATCATATGCATTTGCTTTCCACTTCACAGGGTAAGTTTAATTTTTCCCAAAGGGCCTGTGGCAAGTTTTCACCCTCTGGAGATTGATAGGGACCCCATTCTAGGGAGCTCTGGTGCAGAGTGGCTGCATCATTCAATGTGGTACTGCAGAAAATTCTGTCTGCCGATATTCCTGCACCAATTCTGGGACTGCATCACCCAGGGTTAAGCACCTGCAGCAGCTCAGTTATCCTTCTGCAAGGGTACACAACATGCAAAGTGTTTAATGTGTGCTCTTGATAAAACACTCTGAGTGTTACCCTGTTCTACAAAAACTGCGAATCCATGAAATGTATTAAAAATTTATTTAATCAGTGATTTTCCTCTGTTTGTTCTATCTTCCAGTGTCCATTGGTGCACCATAAAAAACAATGTTCTGTGAATGTGTTCTCAGAGCATTAATTCCTTTATTGAGAAAATCTCATGTTATTTTAATCCTCCATCTGAATTCCTTATGAAGAAAATTATAATTAATGTAGAGTTTTTCTTTTCATTATTATTCATCACTCTCTGCAATAGTTTAGTATTTTAAAAAGGCAGAACTGGATGTTCCCAATAAAGCACAGATTTCATATCGGATTCTACTGAATTTTAACCACAAGAAATAATAAACGGAAGTGTATTAAAATGTTTATGTGTATTTCAAATTGTATTTCCCAAGCTATCTGTAGATCTGTGTCAGATTTGAATGCCTGTGTGAAAAAATTAGATTTACTCATGGCTGCCACACTGGAAGTTTTTTGATGGGCCTAGCAGGTCATGCCAGCCATGACATCAAATTTTATTCTTAGAATATTATCAATTCTTATATTAAATTTTCCTTTTATTTAACACTCTTGAGACTTTTGACTGGCTTATATGTTTAGAGTTTTTTTTTTTTTTTTTTAATTTCTTCCTATGTGGCCAGGCCTGTTTTGGTTAGGTTTTACCCAATTATTGAGAAGTAATTGTCATGGATCAGCTGTACACAGGGGTGGGATATTCTAAGTCCAGCATGGGGTTCATGCAGTCAATAACAGAGTTTCAGCAATGTACCTGCTTTTTGGGGGGTTTATTTTTGGTTTTTTTTGGAAGGGGGACTTTTTTAAACTTTTCTAGCTAATCCAAAACTGGGCAAACTGAAAGGAAGAAGCTCTTCCAACTTGAAAGTGAGAAAACAGCTGTGATGAACCCTCTGTTGGGAAACTGGAAAGGGTTGCACCATCTTTGGGAAGTTGGTTGTAGAACTGCTGCAAACACACTGGGTCTGGTTTTTACATTAGAAACATTTTATGCTTAATGTAATTCAGTTTATGGCCCCAGTGCACTGCAAGAGTGGTGTAAATTGGCATTAAAGTTAATGAGAATTAGGCCTAGGGAGTCTAATATTTGCTTTCTACAGTGTTTAAAATTACTTCTGTTGTTTTATAGCAATGTTTAAAAGTCAGCACAGAGACATTAGAAATAAAAAAACTTGGGTCACATCCATCCATCCATCCATCCATCCATCCATCCATCCATCCATCCATCCATCCATCCATGAGAAATGCACTGCAACATTTGATACAGAGCCTAAGCCTTGATTTAATTACAAGTAGGATTAGTTTGGCCTTTTAAATGTAGATGTGGATACAGTACTTTCTATAAAGCCATGTCTTTCAATCATTGAAAACTGTCAACACTTTATTCAAAGGTAAAAGTTTTCATGAGCCTCATTTCACATTTCTTCTGTGAGTAAAAAATGATGCAAGGATAACAATAATAAATGTAAATAGTGTATCATGAATAAGTTTCAAAATGCTGACAGAAAATATTTGCCCTTGCATGAAAGAAATGCTTTGGGAAAACAGAAACAGAGATTTCCTTTACCTTCAAATGTAATAACCTTTTTAATGACTTGGGAGCCATCTGATTGTTTGTTATGAAACTCACTGTTTCTGCTTATGTAAGGATTTTGTTTATTATT
The DNA here is from genome assembly GCA_013399945.1 of Ploceus nigricollis. Taxonomy (NCBI): domain Eukaryota; kingdom Metazoa; phylum Chordata; class Aves; order Passeriformes; family Ploceidae; genus Ploceus; species Ploceus nigricollis. The sequence continues at coordinate 83,850 of VXBC01009717.1, forward strand.
ATGGTGGTATTTGTCTTTCTCTATCCGAAATTGGTTGGTGCCCAAAGGAAAGCATTAAAAAAAGAATTCACAAATTTCTGATATTTCATCATTTCAGTTATATTTTAGCAAATATTCAGCTCTCTGAGGTACTCTCAGAGCTGTGTTTTGCAGTGGTGTTATATTTCTATGAGGCAGGAGAGAAATATCACAGAAATCCAGGAATACAAATGCATCAAGACTGTTCTTTTAAGGAGGAAAAATCTGTATCACTACAAAAAAAGCAACTGCAATCCATGCAGATACTCTTTGCATTTTCTCACTAAAAATGATCATTTTCATATAGACCAAAACAAAAAAAAATACTTTTAAGTATATTTATTGCCATACATTATTTGAAGGCAAAAGGCAGGAGATAAACCTATAATTAATAAGACAAGGGGAAAAGGCCTCAAATTGTGCCACAGGAGATTCAGGTTGGATATTTGGAAAAATTTCTTGACTGAAAGAGTGGTTAAACATTGGAACAGGCTGCCCAGGGAAGTGGTGGAGTCACCACTCCTGTAGTATTTAAAAGTTGTGGCACATGGGATGTGGCTTACTGGGCACGGTGGGATCCAGTCAGAGGTTGGACCTGATGATCTTTGAGGGCTTTTCCAACTGTCATGATTCTGTGGTTCTATGATTTAATACAGGTGTTCAGAATATTTATTGGAAATGAAGTTCAGTGTCCTGAAAACCATCTAAGACAGAGAGCAATAGTCAAATGACATGGCAAGGGAGGTGTCCTATTCTTTACATAAACTTAAGTTCTCTTATTTGTTGAAATTTCATAGATATTCATAGTTCGTGTCTCTATGGTATAGAAATCCTGTTGAAGAAACATTTTTTACATAGATTATTAATTTGGGATAACTGAAAGTGTGAGAAAATATGTCTCCTGGGAATCCCTGCAAACCTCACTGACAAAATTATGCTCCAGGCTTGAGGTTTCTTCTGGGTAATTAAAAAAGGACACATAGCAATCCCAAATCCAGTAAAGAAAAGGTCAGATTCAAAATATCACCTCCAAAATACTTTGAAGTATAGTCCAGACAACCATAGAAAGGCTTTAATATAATCCTTTAACATAAAACACCAACTTTATGTGTTTTATGTATGTGTTTTGGAAACTCAAGGAATTCTGACTCACTACTCACAGAGTTTGAAATCAAAACACACATAAATATAATTTGTAGCTCAAGCTATTTTTTGGGGGGGTTAGTCATTACAGAGGATGTCTTAATAAAGGACTTGAGGATGAATGGGGAAATATATTTCCTTCTCTTTCCCTATGCAGGAATCGAGAAGGCCAAGAAAAGAAATGCCAAGGTGCACTTACTGCCTTGAAAAACAAAGGCTGACAATTAACGTTTCTGTTTAGAAGTTGGTGTAATTTTCTCCCCTCCAGTATGCACTAATTGGCTCTGGAAATGCAAAATATGTTTGTGCAATTTTGTGGATTCTCATTTCCTAAACTTTGCAATCAGGAGGACAGAAATTGCTATTAATGCCAATCTTTTTGCTTAATGCTTTTATCTTCAGATTCTTGTTTGTTTGTTTGCTTGTTTTGTTTTAAAGGACTGCCAGTGAAAGATCTACACTTTGTAGAATCTGTTTCTAGAGTGAATAGAGGGATTTCCAAACTCTGTAAAATCACACTTGTTATGGTAAAGGAAGAGAGGAAAAAGGACAGTTTTCTGAAGCAAATTATCCCTTGAAAAATTCAGAACCACATAGGCTACCCTCAACATCAGCAGAACATCACATTTCAACAGAACAGTAAAAGATTCTAGAAAAAAACCCTAAATATTCCATCACCAGCACACCCATCTCCTTCTGCCATATGCCATTTCCCTGCTCCTATTTGCATTTAAAAGTCTTCTACTGCATTGCCTTCATATCATATTTGGGGAAAGGAAAACCTCTGTCACGGGCCCTGGTGTCACATGCTAGGAGTGCCTTTGTGGAGGTGACAGTTCATTTGAAGGTGACAGTCCTGGTTCTGCTACTTTCTCTTGCTTTCTAGCCCTGCTCACACTGTGCCATGAAGCCTTGCACACTTGCATTTTTTAGCCCATGGACTCTAAATATGAACTGTGTTCACAGAATACAAGAATCAGAATGGTTTGGGTTGGAAGGGCCCTTAAGGATCATCTCATTCCATCCCCTGCCATGGCAGGGACCCCTTCCACTATCCCAGGGTGCTCCAAGCCCTGTCCAACCTTGGACACTTCCAGGGATGGGGCAGCCACAGCTTCTCAGAGCAACCTGTGCCAGGGCCTCACCACCTTCTGAGTAAAGAATTTTTTTCCCTATTTAATCCAAACCTACTGTCTCTCAGTTTGAAACCACATGTTCTACAAATTACACAAGCCATGTCCAAACATAAACGAAAAGTCACTGGGAAGTTGGGCTCTTGCCTTACCTCTGTGGAATAGAACTCCCTATCTTGCTACTCTTGTTTTTGGGATGGGCAACAAAATGCAGAAGGACCTCATGGAACCTGAAGTGACAAACTGGAAAGTCCAGGTCTCACTTAAGTGTTATACAGTGTGGAGCACTTAGAACGATCAAAAAGCTTCAGTGATGTTCTGCCAAGAGGTACTGACCCCAAAATTGATTTATGATCATGGACTATCTCAAGTTGGAAGGGACTCATACTAAAACTAAACCATCTGACTAAAAGCTTTGTCTACACCATCCTTGAACTCTGACAGACTTGGTGCCAGGACCCTGCTGAGTCCAGCAACTGACCCCCCTCAGTGAAGAACCTGAAAATGTCTTCTATCCTAATGGAAAACCTGCAAATCCTGCTGGATGAAGGTGTGGTGTGACTCACTGGGTTTCCTTAAAGGCTATAAATAAATGCAAATTGTGGAATGCTTTCCTCTTCTTTTCATCAAACATTTGGAAAGCGGAGAGAACAGACCGTCTAATTTTCTGTTTTAACAGTGGCTTGTTATGTATGAAGTCATTAGGAACAATTAAGTGATAATGCTGAACATTTTAATAATAGAATTAGAAACCTGAGAAAGTACAGGAAATGTATAATCTACGTAATTTGGGTCCCAATTCACCCAGTTCTGCTGCTGCTACTGCTCTGTGTAGCTTCCTCACAGCAGACTGTGCTCTCTGTGACCTCCACCTTGGCACAGTGAGCAAGACTTTGGAATTTAACTCCCTTTGTGGGAATAAATAAAAACTCCTTGGATTTTAATATTAAATCCAGTTGGTAATGGGCTGGATTTGGTTTGTGTTCAGAGAAGTCACATTTTTTTCAAAATCACAAAAAAAAAATAAAGGAAAAAGAGAAAACAAAAAACATTATTTACAGCTTGAAATTAAATTTTTTGGGATAAATCATTCAAATTCCCTTTTGACTATTGAGCCAGTAATCTTGTAAAGATGGGAAAATGTGTCACAAAATTACTATCTTTTTTATCCCTATTCTGGTAGCTGCAGGTACTGTGATCAGCCTTAGTGGAGCACAGGACAGGGATCTCTGGGTTGTTTTAGATCTTTTAGAAGATGCACACAAGTTCAGCTTTCGATTTCAGCTCTGGAAAAAAAAGGAGTTTGTTTCTTGTGTCTGCAGCATCACTCAATCCTGGCACCAAACACCAACCAGCTGCAAAGTTCATTAAAAAACAATATTCTGTCATGAATGGTTACATCAACACCCAAGCTGAAGCCAGTCAGCAATGGGAATTTTTTTTTTCTTTTTTTATAGGGGCTTTTTTTTTGTGGTTTTTTTTTGTTTGTTTTTAAAGAACAGCAACACAACAACAACAAAAAAAGACAGAAATTTAGTCAGATGAATATTTCATTGCTCAGTTTACTTCTCCGCTTTGAACACAATTTGATGCTTCAGCAGGACTACAAGGCAAGCAGCCACCTACAGAACTTCCCCAGGCAGAATTATATGTACTTTTTGAAGTTAAACAGAAATAAGACAGTGACAATTTTTTCCATTTTGTTCCCCTAATTGCCAGACAAAGTGCAATTTTCTGTTCTGTTCTATCAACCAGATGCCCTTGTCATCCACCATCGAGCTACAGTAATGGAACTTGACGTCCTCTTTGTTGTCTCTCGCTGCATTTGTGTGACTCACTGCTCAAAATAAAAATGTACCAAGAATACCAAAGGTTGTTGTCATAGAAAAGTTATGAAATTCCTTTCATCTAATTGCTTTCAGCTGTTTTTTTTTTCCCGGGGCTGGGGCTTTTGAAGTTGTCTTGATATGCTGTGAGCACTCAGCCATGGGGTTATGTACCAGCCAACACGTCAGTTTTCAGCAGAAATCCTGCTAAAGGTAAAGTTTTTCAAGGTACTTTGGGACCTAAAGCACCTAGTGCAAACCTGAGCAAAATTCCCAAAAATATGAAAGATTCAGGATAGCTTTTGAATACTTCACTCAGTTGAAAAGCTGTCCAGAAATGACAAATGGCCACAAATTACCCCAGAGCACTACAAATCAGCTGAAGTTGTGGTGCTCACCACTCAACGCATTTGAGCATCACAAAAGGTTAAAAAGAAAGGAAGGAATTGTGCCATTGGTTCTTGAAGCCAGGACAACAGGTGAGTGTCAGTAGGAGAAATTCCTGCAATTTGTTAAGAATTAAGAAAGCAAATCAGCCATTCCATGACTGCTTTGCAGCTCCACATCAGTAAAAACCTCAGACCAACTTTTATTTGTAAGGCCAATCCAAGACTGAGACAGAAGTTTCACTTGGAAAGATAATGACATACTAAAAAATGGAATGGAATGGAATGGAATGGAATGGAATGGAATAGAATAGAATAGAATAGAATAGAATAGAATAGAATAGAATTGAATAGAATAGAATAGAATAGAATAGAATAGAATAGTTCAATAGGAATGAGCCTACAATGACCATCCAGCCCAAGGGATTTGTTTTAAAGTTCAGATCACTTTACAAAAAAAAGTAGATGCACAAAAGTCAAAGCAAGGACAACAAATACTGAAACAAAACTGAGGGACTGACTCATGGGAAGAAACATTAAAATTTAATGTAGTTAATTTTCCTTAGTGATTCTGGAATATGGTGAGAATTTGCAACAATGACAAATATAAAATTAGAGGTGGCAGGTCAAACATTTAGAGTCCAAACCAGAATGAAGTGAAGAGAGGTGAGGATGGAATGACTGATAAGAGGAAAATATTCTCCCAAACAAGAGGAAAATATTAGGAGGTTTATTATGCAAACACAGTGACATGGTGATGTAGATAAAAGCATGGAAAATAACCACATTTTACCAAAGTAGATTTATAACTCACACTTGGTCCAGAATTATATAGAATTATGGAGTAGGAATAAATTGAAAAGCTGTATTCCAAATGACTGACAAATCCCACACATAAACTCACATCTGGACTGCGAAACCCACTGCTCTGTGATGTATTTCAGGTTTTAGTAGAGCAATTCCTAGAGGTGTGGATAATAATGCTATCAAACTTCATCCCCAAATATTTTTAAAAATTGAGAGGATATCACACTTTCACTGTTAATAGTTTTAAACCCCTACTTTGGGAATTAGAAATTAGTATGAAAGTACAGTTTGGTCAAGAGGAGAGAGGGAGTATATTCATCTTGTATTTAAAGTAATCTGCATTTTATTCCAAATATCTGCACTAGAGCTCAGGGATGCTCCTCTCCTGTGATTCCAGCCTAACTCAAGCCAAGGAGGTTATGGGCTGAAGAGTAAGAGCAGAAGTAAATCAATAACGTTCTAGGAAGAGGGGAGAGGTGAAAGTCCTGAAGTGAGATACATTTATAACAAAACCAGACAAATTACTTCACCACAGCACCTCAGCCAGACAGGAGCTTCTCTCCACAGCATCCCAACTGCTCTGTGGCAGCACGATGGCCTTAAAGATCATTTTGCACCTTCAAGTCTTGGGAAGTTTGTATATATTCTTATTTTAAAGGATAGTTTTTCTGCATTCACCCTTATACCTGGCTCTCACCAGGTTTGATGCAGGCCTGAGCGATTCAGAAATTACATAAAATCATTCTAAACCAGAATGGGAGTCACAGCACAAGGAAAAGCCACAAATTCAACTATTTTAATGGTCAAAGGAGTTTGAAAAGGCAAAATTCTTAAACCTAGAAACAATAACTTCTGTTTCAACAGAGGCCAGAAGGACTCTGCCACACTCCTACTCCCATAACCAGTGTCTCATTCCAGGTACAGTGAGTTGTTAATAAAACTTTGCTTGATTTAGGGAATTACATACTCAGGCTTTCATCCCACGGGAATACTGTAGTGTTTTGGGCATCAGATGGTGAATGTAAAACAGAGTTTAAGACTCCTTGAAGGCGTTTTGAGCCACAAGGAGTTCAAATGGCTCACCAAGAGCTGTAAGATGAGCAGACGACAGAATTCGCTTTTCATCACAGAAGTGGATAACATAAAGCTCAAAATTCTACTGCAACAGCTGTTGAAGACAGTGACCCATGTGCTTTAGTACCATTTGTTTTGCATGTATTTATCCTATAATTAGACAGCACAGTGTTCCCACCTTTTTATGCTGCAGTCGCCTACATTTACTTCAAGCTTTAATTTCCTCTCCCCAAGGACTTATCTCCATTGTCACATGGTTTATCGTGGATGTTCCATCACTGGTTATCTCTGAACAGCAGTAGGAAAGAATTGGCTTTGTCAAAACCCTTTTTTTTTTTCCCCTACTTCTTTTTCTCTCTGTTTTGCTGACTTTTTTTTTTTTTATTATTATTATTCTCTTCTTCTCCCAAGTTTGCAATGTGCAAGTGTATCCATTGCTGGAAATAACCTTAGCTTTAATAGCCTCATTGATGAGGCCATAAGGGGGCACATAACCATTTAAATGAGCTTACCCAGAATGACTCGCTGCCAGAAATGCTTGAAACATCCTGTGCATCTCTGCCTCCCTTTCAATGAGGGTCATTTTTTGCTTGCTGATTACCACAGATCACCTCATACAGCGATGCAAACTCAGTAAACTGATTAAACTTTGCTCTTTTTTATCCACAGCCCTAAAATATTCTTCAGATGCCTTGCTGAGAAATCCTAATGTAGCCATTTTTCAAACAGGGGACTGATACTGGCAGTGGCACCCAGAATATTGCTTTGGTCATTCATCTGAAAAATAGATGCAGGGCTGGATTTGCCTATGTTTACTATAAGCATAAGGATGTCCACTTCTAAATTCTTCAGGAATTTAAAATTCTTTAGAAATGTCACCTGCATGATCCATCCAGTTACTCCTGTCTTCATCCCACAAGCTCTCAGGAAGTGCAGGCAAAGGCAATGCCTCTTCCATGCTTCCCTTGACTTTCACTCACAGGGAAACAGCCATCCAAAGGCTTGGGTATCTGCAAAGCCTCTGGGAATGCACATCTGCTGGTAAGATCTGCTGTGAACCTACAGGCTGTCCTGTGGCTCAGCTCTCAGAATAAAACAGGCTGTAAGCTTGAATAATTCAGCATCCAAATGCCACCAATCACTTTTGAGAAAAACATCTCTGCACTTCAGGTCCTCATTCATCATAAAATCTGATCAAAAAAGGGTGATCCTACATAAAATGGTGTTCTTGATATGCAATGGTTAAGTGAGACATGGATGCTCCCAAAGTGGAGATTAACATTTTTGGTTTGAGTGGTGACTGAAAATTAGACCTGTGACCACATGGTAAAGGTGAGAGGGAGAAATAATTGTTCACTGGCCACATCTCCATTCTGTGCCTAATGTCATGTTCCTTAGATGAGTGAAGTTTATATCATACCAGAATATATACAAAAGAGAGATGAAATAAACAATATAAGCAATATTAATTTTTATCTTTGCTAGCAATAGCTTAATTTTTAAATATTTTACTCCTTTTAAAGTTCGCTGTCTTTGCATAAATAGTTTATACTCATTTCACTTAAAACACCCTCCTGCTTTGTTTCTGAATCATGTGATTATTTTTTCTTAACAGATTAAATTTAAATTTAATATATGTGGAAAAGTGGTAATCCCTACGTGTCAGATGTTGTTTCATTTTAAAATACCACCAGACAACACTGAAAGCATAGCACTGAATTCAGAATTCTTCATTCAGACATGACAGTTCCCTTTGTCGCTTTTTTAGGTGCTTTGCCACACCATGCCACACATTTTTTGGGGACAGCCTATTCAAATCCAAATGCCAAAGAATTCCTCTCCTGTTAGGTTCCAATTAGGATTAGCCCTAACGACACAGCTGGCTGTTCCCCTTTTATGAGGCTCATCTTGCTTTGCAGCCTGGCTGCTGAAGGCTCATTGCCTCTCCCTGGGTGTCAGATATAACTCGATGGGATGTGCCTTGAGGGGGTTCTTAACTCCCTGTTGGAGGAGCCAGTTGCCAGTGGAAGTTAGAGATTCCAATATATTCATTTTGTCAAGGCTGCATTAAAAATAAACCAGTCCCTCCCTTTGTGTGGAGAGGCTGAGGTGCCTTTCACATTCATGGCAACTTCCTTTTGATGTTCGCAGGAAGCTCCCTGTGATTTCAATATCACTGCTCACATTTCTTTGAATTTAATTGCTTAATGCAGGACTCATTATTGTCCTGGTGCTTCCCTGTCAGTGCTCTGAACTCTCCTCCCTGGGCAGGGACAGCAGAAGCATTGTGCAGCAGCTGCTCACAGTGTCATTGGTTGAGAACCAGAGCAAAGGGGCTTCCTTGCTCTTTTCAGATTATCGTGGTCCAGGTGGGACTTAAGATTGGTGTCTTCAGGTTGTTTAAGATTGATGCTGCCCAGCTGTGGTCTGCAGCTTTCTCACTGATCTCTTCTCTCTGGTGATCAGTGACAGGACCTGAGGGAATGTCCTGAAGTTGTGTCAGGAGAGATTAAAGTGGGATATTAAGAAAATATCACTCAGAGAGTTGATGGGCACTGCAACAGTGGCCACGGCAGCAACCTGACGGAGCTCAAGGAGTGGAAAGTGTTTGAGGCTGGGCTAAATGGGGCTCTGGGCAACCTGGTCTGGTGGAAGGTGTCCCTGCCCATGCGGGGGTTGAAACTGGATGATCTTTGAGATCCCTTCAATCCCAAATCATTCTGTGGTTCTTTTGCCCTCTAGAATTGGACCTACCAGCATCTTCAAGGGAGCACTGCTGAGTATCAAGCCAGCAATGAGAGGACCACATAGGCTCGGCTCTCTGACTGTCTCATCCATTACAGCTCTCACAAAAAGAGCAACTCAAGCCAGGATGAACTGTGAGAAAATCCCTATAAAAGTGAATCCATTACAGCAGAGTTTGGGAGCACAGCAGTCGAGACCCTGCCACCAACGGGAGGTCCCACCAGCTAACAACAGCCTTCAAAGATGTCTTCATATAAAGAGACAGTTCTTTTATCTGTCTCCTGCCAGGGAAACAGGTTAGGAGAAACTTAGCAGCCCTTTTTTTCCAAAGATGCTCAACAGGAGCCTCACTGCAGAGATTGAGATGAAAATGGTTTCAGCTTCACAGTGCTGGAAGGTTCAATTTGGTGGCAGTCGCTTTGCAGCTGCTCCAAAGCAAATCAGTGGCCTCATCCCCATTCCTGGGAGGCCTTGATGGTTAAAGGTACCAATGATTATGGCTGTGCTGCTGATATTGTCTGGAGAAGTGCCAGGGGATAAATTCTTTGTGCTTTTCAAAGGTTTTAGTGACTTTGAGAGACAGCACAAAGTCTTGTATGACCTTAGGTGAGAACTTAATCAGTCATGAATTTCTTGAGCTTTGATAACACTTTTTTCCTCACAGATGAAATATGTGCACTTATATATATATATGTGTATAGGCAATTTTACCCAAACTACATAAATTAGCAGTTCAAATTCAGGATGTGAAATGGGGAGGATATGACTGAGGATGTGAAATAAGACACACCATTCATACATTGAACAGGGATCCGGAACAAAACTTTTCTCTCAACCATGAAAGATGTCTTTCCTCCCCATTTTTCATTTTCCCCTCCTTTTCACGTAGCATTTCTCATAGCCCATCACTTCAGCCTGCTCTGTGTCCATGCAAAGGAGACTGGGGTGACTTCAGGTGCTCCCACTGTGCTCAGGGTTGGTTTTTGCAGGCTGTGGAGTCCTCTCATGTGCTGGGTGAAGGATCCCACCACAGCTCCCCCGTAAAATCAATGCTGCACCTCCACACCACAGCATGAGGTGTTTGTGGGCAGAAATGCAAGCCTAAGGTAATAAAGACAAGACTAACTTTTGATTCTTCTTGTTCTATCTTCCCTTCTGATTCATCTTGGGGGAATTTCTAAAATCTTTTAGAATGTAAGGCTTAAATCCATTTAGTCTGGCAACTTATAGTCTTGATTAACCTGATAGCTCTGCCTCTCATTACAGCTCTCCTGATGTCCCAGCTTAGATCCCCTCATGCTTTGTCCTGTTTTGAGAGACTGGAGAAGGGGAAAGAGCTGAATAATCTGTTCTGCTAAGTGAGTGCACTTTTAAACAAGCAGATACACAATGAGAGTTAAAGTGTCAAATTTTCATCCTGTTGTCTGCAGACAGAACTGGGACCTGCAGGATCAATCAAGTTAATGGAACAGAATCACAGAATCACAGAATCATTAAAGCTGGAAAAGACCTTTAAGATGATCAGATCCAGCTGTCAACCCAGCACCACCACCATGATCACCATCAAGCAATGTCCTCAATTCCACAGCCAGATGTTTTTGAGCACTTCCAGGGATGGAGACTCCACCACCAAGTGGTTTGGCTGGGAACTTCACTATATACTGTCTACATAACCATGGATCTGCTCTAACACTAGGAAAAGCTAGGGTGTCCTAAAATTAAGGCATTTCTAGGTCTTCTCTCAAAATGTTAAACGTGTTGGGTTTAATTTCCAGAAACCAGTGAGAATTTTTTTTTTTGTTTTGTTGTTTTGCTTTGTTTGCTCTGGCTTTTTTTGTTGTTTTATTCTCCTTTTTTACATATGAGATAATCTAGGACAGGGAATGGCAATGAAACCATGTTTGAACTGTTCCATGGGTAGCCTTCAGCTGAGACGTGAATGATTCCAGACAGACGTGAGAGGCTCATCTTGTTCCCACAGATATTCCAAACTCTAATTGTTTCCAACCAAAATGAGGAGCAGCTGATGGCAATGATGGTGGCATTAGGTGTGGAGAGGAAGATTTACAAAAGCACAGTCTCCTTCTCTCTGTACACCAGTGAGTTATAACATTTTACACTTGATTTGGACCTTTGAAGTTCTCTTTTTTCTCCATTAAAAAAATTATATTCCTGCTGACTTATTCTGTGTAGATCCTTTACTCAAATAAGCACTAAAACTCATAAGAAATCCACATGGCTACACAAGCCCATGTTTATGCATCTTTCAAAATAACTGGAACTCCAGATGATTATTTGAAATTACCAGCATAACTCAAACAGCATTGAGGCAAATGCATCAGCTTCAGACTGAGAGGGAAAAAGATTGTGAGATCCTTCCTGAACCCCAACACCTTTTAGGCTGCAGTATCCTTCCAGATTTCCATTCCCTCTGTTCCTACCTGAGGTATTTCTGAACTTAAGCAGCTCTGCAGGTAGCACAGCAGCAATAACCAATGATTGAGAGCTACAAAGTTCTGTGAAGAGAGCACTTGCAAAAGCCATAATCCTGGAGAAATAAAAGAGTTCTCCTGTACAGCTTAGCAGACTGAGAATTCATGATTTTAGTTTTTTTTTTTTTCTCTCTATGCATAAAGAAGATGTACATCCTGTATTGAGCTTTCATTGGTTTGCACTCTTCCCCCAATTCCTAAAGAGTGTGTCTAAAGTGAGAAAGATATTGCATGAGTGGAGTGCTGGCATTTTTCCCAGCAAGGATCTGAGCACTGGCAGTTTTCCTGAACTAAGAGGGACATTTCTATTTTGTCCCTTTCTGTTTTACTTGAAGAAGGATAAAAAAAATGTGCAGCAATAAAAGGAATCAAGAAACCAACCAATCCTACAGTTAATTCTACTTCCACATCCTGCTATTTCACTCCAACACACGCTGCAGCGTCCAAGCCACTCTCTTACTTTCTCTGCATAACACACCTCTGTGTTGTATCCAGGTGGTGCCTGTGGAGAGCAGCTGTTCCCAGGCCTGAATCTGAGCAAGCAGCTCCACTATCAAAAGGTTTTTCATGAGAATCATTCCGTATCTGTGATCAGCATCATTGCCTTCCTCTATATTTTGTTCCATGTTTCTATAACTTCCAGAGGCAGAGCAATTAGTCTGGCATGCAGCTTCTGTATCAGTGCATCCTGTGAATTTTTACAGGCCAGCTTAATGATGTTTTCTGGTTTGTTCTCAAACAGTTTTCAAATAACTCCTGTCATTATTATTGCCCTTTTGGCTGCCACTGAGTTCTGAGCTGGCTTTTTCAGGTGATGACTTTACAATTCCTCCCCCAAGCTGAAATAGATAATTTGAGTTCTGACAATAATTAGACACTGTTTCCATATTTTTTCCTATGCACCCATTTTTGTTTTTGTCAACAGTGAATTTTATTCTTTTGTGCAGTCATTGAGATAATTTGAAGACTCTTTAGCTCTAAATAACCTGAATAACTCTCCGTCAGCAGTAATTTTACCAGATCATTACCTCACTTCTTGAAAGAGCATTATGCACAGCACAGCCAAGGCTCCTGTTCATAATTTCCTCCACCATGAAAATTAATCACCTTGTTTCTGATCTCTTTTGTTTCTGATCTTTTTCTCACTGTTACTTATCAACCTTCTCTCTTACACTGTGACAGCTTCTTTAAATGTGGGTGTGGAAGCATTTCTTTGGTGCAGGATGCTGTGGGAATCAAAGCCCCCTGTGCTGACCACTTGTTCTTACCTGTGCATTTTGGGCTCTGACTCCCTGCATCTGACCCTCCGCTCAGTTTTTTTAAAAAAAAAAACCTTTTTTTTTTTTTTTTGCTCTGCTTCACTTATCCAGCAGTGCTGAAGATTCCTTTGAGACATTATCCTGCTGGATTGTCATTTAAAGTTTGTGACACTGAAATTACACCAGACTCACAAAAGGAGAACAGACACAGACAGAATAAGAGCGAAGCAGAGGCTATGACAAAACCCCAGATAACGAACAGCATATGGAATTGCAAACTTGTGCTGATATAAAACCAGATAAACAGGCAGGGATGCATTTCCAGTAAATCTCCAAGGATATGATCTCCAGTTCTGCAGTCCATTCTGCTTACACTGCACACCCAGCTGCCTGAAAAATACATTGTTTTGCTCATCCCAATCTTGCCCTAAAACATCTGACAGGTTTTATAACATCAAGCTGAGTTTATTTGTCTGCTGGGCAGGAGCCCCTTTGGAAGTCTAACAAGCTGAGTTATGGGGACTGACTGGGTCAGTGAGACATTTCCTTTGCTTCTGTGCTATCAGTGATGGAATAACAAGAATTTCAATAGGGCGCAATGGCAATCAATGTAGGACTCATCATTTGAAAGGGAAGTCACTGAGAATTAAGCTCTGCACTCCTAAAAACATCTGCTTTCACTTCCAAAATGTTTTAATTTGAGTTTTCATGAGTACAGGGCTGTTATTTTCCTACTGAGGGAAAGTAACTATACTGAAGGTAAGGTACGATAAATAAAGGGTGCAAAAAGCCACATATTGTTTTCTTCCTGGTTGTTCAAAATCTGGGTAGTTTGCGTGCCTGGCTAAAAAAGACACCAATGTATCTTGCTGTTTCCTCTGTAAGGCATTTTCTCTGATTAAAAATAAAGATAATCTTCATATTCAGAGGCAACCATCAACTTCAGAGGAAATGGGCTCAGGCTTTCTGAAGAGGCTTTTACCTCTTGCCATAACACAAACAAGTGTAAGGCATGCATAAGGAAAAATAAAAACTTGAACAGGACTTCTGAACTCTCTTTGAGAACAAACACATGATAATTACCTGCACCTCCAGCTCTCTGCTATTTTAATACATTTATTAGATCCATGGGACTATTGTGGAAATGGAGAAGTCCACAATGGACTTTCAGAGTTTGTTGTGTTTGCAGTTGTGTTCAGTTGCTATTTCAAAACTTGAGTACCATATGATTTTTACCTTGGGATGGGCAATACTCGGACGAAGTTGGCATAAAAGCAATTTATATGAAATTATTTGGAAGTCTGTAGTAATTATAATGCCTCAAAAATAATTTTTTTGTTACAAGTCTAAATCAACAACTAGAAATCATTTGCATGTGTCACTGGACTCACTGGATCATAGAACAGCCCAGGCTAGAAGGAACCTCAAAGCATCATCTGGTCCAACCTTTTCTGAGAAAGGGAGTCTTGGTGACTCCATTTGGGACTCTGTCCAGCCACAGACTGAAAGATTCTAGGGACAGGGACTCTGCCACATCCCTTAGAAGGTTGTCCCCAGTGATTGGCTGTTCTCACTGTATAAAATTTGTTTCTTCTCCCAAGATGAAACCTTGCCTGGTCCAACTGTCTTGCCCATGTGCCTCCTTGTGATGAGAGAGCCTCTGCTCTCTTTGTAGCCACCCTTTAAGTTCTAGAGTACCATAAAGAGCCTTCCCCTCTCCAGGAAGAGCAGGTCTAACTCCTTCAGTCTTTCCTTGCTATCTTCCTTATTATTTTTCCACTTTTATAAGGGTTATACTAAAAATAAGACTATATTTGATATTGTGCTGCTCCTGTTGGCACCTCTGCCAATCTCCCACCACTACTGCAGTCTGTCCTGCTCTTTTCTATCCAGACTTCCATCCTGATCCCAGAAATTGCCCTTGGTTCACTTCCACAATTCCCCACACCATGTGGATCTCTTCCCTGCCTTACAGGGCCACTTTACCATGAAACTCTCCTTGCAAACATCTCCAGCCCCCCATACTAAGAGAGATTGATGTGAAATTAAGAACACTTTGGGGAAGGTTTGTTCAGCTTGTACGCTCTGCAGCCCCATTTTTTTGCATAGAATGTTAAACTTATGTTAATTAAAGCTGAAAAATGGCTTCTGCTGCAATTGAGTGTTTGCAGGATCTTTTTTTTAAATTATTTTGGAGTCAGAAAATAAGTTTTACTGAGGGAAAAGCTGGAAAGGGCCCCATCAAGGGGAGTAGGGGTGTTCCTTGAATTCCTTGGTGCACCAAGCAACCTGAATATCATGACATCACCGAGCTCCTAGTCTGCCAAATTGGAATCAATATCACTTAGGACAACATTTCATTAGAATTTTATGCCCCTAATTATAATATATAATGCAGCTCGTGGAGGGCCTGTTCTCTGCTTCTCGATTCAAGTGCCCTTGCCAAGGTAACCTGTAAACTGCATTATATAGGATTTATTACATCATTTCCTTTGTGAATATAAGGTGATTATCACCTTCATTACCAGTCATAGATGTATGCACTATTGTATTTTAAGTGTATTAGTGCTTTCCACGTGGCACAGGGTAATTTACAATTACAATCGTTTCCCCTTAATCGTTACACTACAGTCTATTAGCAAATTGCATTTCCTAAGGCCTAGAAACATTTTTTTTTAATCATCCTTGAAACACAAGGGTTTTGGTTTCTTGATGGTTGATTGCTGTTTTACTTTTACACTAACTCCTAAACTGTTTTTCCTTGTCTCCTATCACCCTTGAAACCAGTGTGTTGATGGTATTACCCAGCAATCCTCACCTTCTTATGCTGGAAAACACAAAAAACTGCTGGAAAAAACTGAAAAATACAAAAAAAAATTAAATTACCCCTTATCTTACTCTTCCAAATGAATTACTCAATTCTATGCCAAAATGATCACAACTGCAAAGCATCTCCAGAGCAATTTTTAAACCAAACCTGGATAGGAAAGGAGTTTGTACTTCAGGGCCTGAGGTAATTTCTCAGTGTTTTAAAACCCAAGGCTATAAATTAATCATCACTGTCAAACTCTATCCAGAATGCCACTATGCTGATTGCTAAAAACCACCCCCTTCCCAGTGGAATAGAGGAATAAAGGAGAATATTATACAATCTGTGTGATATTTTTTTTCCTTTAACTTCACCTTCAGTTGTCTCCCCATATCAGACAGTGTCTCAGATATTTTTTATACTCTTCGATAAGTAAAATTTACTGTTTACTCTTCAATTTATCAGGCCAGATTTGACTTATCTATAGATTTTCTGCCACTCGGGGCATTGGATCATATCACAGAAGTTAAATGAAAATTTTTGTAAGTTCTAAATGAAAAAAAAAAAAAA
>VXBC01009717.1:100143-155767 GCA_013399945.1 Ploceus nigricollis
AAACCAGGAAAAAAAAAAAAAAAAAAAAAAAAAAAAAAGAGAATAGAATGATCTGTCCTCAAATTTGACCACTGGAAAATCTGCTGGAGTCTCTTAATGACCAATAGTTTGAAAAGTGAATCTGCAACTCGTGTTTTTCCTGAGAATATCCATTTCATGTTGATTCAGAAGGAAGGAGACTGTATTTTGAATATAAACCAACTCTTTTCCATCCATCCTTCTCAAGGCTTCCTGGCCAACAGCAGCAAGGAACAAAAAAATATGATCTAATTTGAGGCACCACTGATTACATCCCTGGTGTAAAACCAGCTGAGTGCTTGAACCCAAGAACCCATCCTTGGGAGCCTTCAGCAGGGCAGAGGACAGATCTTCACCTGTGGGAATGGTTTGGAAAGTGACAGTGACAGGGGTTTGGGAAGTGACAGTGCGAGTGGCTCAGGAAGTGACAGCAGAGCTGAACGAGCTCTGAATTTTGTATTGAGATCTGTGTTTCCCCATCAGAAAGGCTCTGGATGAGTGAAGTTGAACAAATGAGGCCAGAGTAGATATTCTGGCTCACTTATCTCCGAGCTGCAGTCTGCACTTAGCTGTGGAGCAGATTCTCTAATCTCTGTTTCCCCAGCATTAGAGTCGGGGAATGATGGGATGCTCAGTCAAGATTGCAGGACAGACTCTTCCTTTCTCTCCCTTTGACATTTAGAGATTTAATCCTTCCTAATCTGTGTGTGTCTCACTGCCCACTACAAGATGGTTTAACCCTTTGTTAGTCTCATTCAGCATTTTTCAAACAGGACTGAATAGAAACAAAAAAACTCCCCAAAAATAGCAGTCTGTTTGAATACAGACTTCTAAACTCTCTACTGATCTGTATCAGGCACATGAAAGGGAAAGGAGGAAAAATTGCATACAAAAGAGAACCTTGGGACTTTGGGAAAAGCATTGATTTATTCACAGTTTTAGAAACTGGATCTGCGAATATTTCTTAGCTGGATCTTTGTGATGGATTTATAGCGAGGAGCTGCATCCACTCCAGATTCCCTTCTGCAAAAAGAAGCAACACAAGCCCTTTGTGGGCTCTGTCACATTTCACTGCACACAGGAACACGGGAGTGCTGAAGGAGAACTCACAGTAAATTGGGAAAACCATTGTAAGTGACCTCCACTACCTCTAAATAGGATCAAGTGCCCCAGCCCAGGAATGAAATACAGCCCTGCTCATGGCCCAGCTGAGCTGACTGGGGTTTCTCTAGAGCTCAGCTGATCAGTGCAGCCTCATTAGACACCTTTTGTAAGACAAGGTCTCCTCCTTGTTGTCACAACAAGGTCCTGCAGTGCTCCAGGGACATTTCCAGAGTGTCTGGAAATCTGCCCAGCAGGAAAGGCCCTGGGGGTGCTGGCCAACAGTGGCCAAATGTGAGCCAGCATGTGCCAGGTGACCTCCTGACCTTCTGTGTCAGCCACAGTGTGGCTAGCAGGACCAGGGCAGGGATCCTCCCTCTGAGCTGGGCACTGGGAGGCCACACTTTGAATTCTTGGGTCAGTTTTGGGCCCCTCACAAGAGAGACACTGAAGGTCTGGAGTGTATTTGGAGTGAATCCAGAGAAGGAAACAGCTGGGGAAGGGTCTGGAGCACAAGTCTGAAGAGGAGCAGCTGAGGGAGCTTTGCAGGGGCTCAGCCTGGAGAAAAGAAGGCTTAGAAGGGACCTTATCTCTCTCTACAGCTCCTTGAAAGGAGGATGTAGCAAGGCAGGGGCTGGTGTCTTCTCCCAGCTAACAAGTGACAGGCCAAGGGGAAAAGGCCTCAAGTTGTGCCATAAGATGTTGCTATCAGGAAGAATTAGGTGGTCAGACATTGGAACAGACTGTTCAGGGAAGTGGTGGAGTCACCACTCCTGGAAAGCGTCAAAAAACAAGCAGATGAGGAACTTTGTGATAGTTTTAGTGGGCATGGTGGTATTTGGATGACAATTAGACTAAATGTGGCAATTGGACTAAATCTTGGAGGTATTTTAAGCCCTAATGATTCTGTGAGTCTGTGAATCACTAAGCAGTAACTGCTTCTCCCCCTGCTCCACCTTCCCAGTTTTAGATTTCTTAGCCATAAATATGTGTTGTATTCCAGAGGGAAATCCTGTCATCACCTGTGAAATGTCATAATTGTTTGTGTGTCCCATGTGGAAATGGATGAATTGAAAAAGGCCTCCTGAACATCCCACATCAATGCCTCACCCTCCAATCAGCCAAGTCCCTGGATGAGGAAAGAAGTGGCAGCATTTCCCTGAGTGTCTCTGCACTTTGCTGGTGAAAATCAGCTTTGTTTCTCTAAACTACCACTGTGAGGAAAATGAGATGGGTTCTCCTCTGCCTCCTATATAATGCACTATATATTTTGCCTGAGTATCTGTGACAGGGTGTGCTATTAGCAATGATAGGTGATTCAGAAAGAATAGGGGGATTGTCATATCCCAGGCAGGATCTGGTCTGTATCGAAAAACAAAACTTTCAACTGACATATAGAAATGTCAGTTCATTTTGTAGGAGTGATTTCCCTTTCTGTTTCCACTGGAGATGTGCTATCTTTGGATTTCACTGCAGCGTGATGTTACACTCATTGTAGTACTGAAGAAACAACTGCTCTTGTGAGCAGGAATGGCAAACAGAAATGCTAAATGACCAGTAATCTTTGAAGTTCAGATGAAATTTTAAAGAAGAGGAATATTTAAAAATATTCTAAGCTAAAAGATGAGAGATTTAGCTTAGGTATTAGGAAGGAATTCTTCCTTGTGAGGGTGGGGAGGCCCTGGCACAGGTTGCTCAGAGGAGCTCTGGCTGCTCCATCCCTGGAAATTTCAGAGGCCAGGCTGGGT
Source organism: Ploceus nigricollis (assembly GCA_013399945.1). Classification (NCBI taxonomy): domain Eukaryota; kingdom Metazoa; phylum Chordata; class Aves; order Passeriformes; family Ploceidae; genus Ploceus; species Ploceus nigricollis. The sequence goes on from VXBC01009717.1 coordinate 103,011, forward strand.
GGGACTTGGAGCAACCTGGAATAGTGGAAGGTGTCTCTGCCCATGGCAGGGGGCTGGCATGAGATGATTTTGGGGTTCCCTACAACCCAAACCATTTTATGATTCTATGATTTTTATTTTCTTTATTCTAAGTTATGTCCTTTAATCATTAAAAAATAGTAAAGTGGAATTGACCGAAAGTAAAACCTGTCTCTCTCTGTTCCAGTAGAATCTGATGTCTTTACGTGAAATGGGAGAGATCCACATGTATTTTCTAAAGGTAGGGAAGATAAAAGGCCCTACAGAATGCATGTGCTGCACACCTGCAACTATTGCAGAATATGCAGATGACCACCATGCAAACAAATGCTTGTTTGAGATCCCAGAAGCAGGAGAGAAGATATTAACAAAGCATAAATCTGTTTTCTTACATTCCAAGGAACAGCATTAAGATCTCACTAAATCTGAAGTGAGCCAGAAACTGATGTTCTTCTTCACAACAATTCTATAAGTATTGATGAAATTCCTAATAAATAAGTAAAGCTGAGTTTTTTATCACACATAAAAAAAAAAATATCTAAAGTCTTGGTGGAAATGTAATCAAAATTAATCTTTAAAGTTCCAAGACCAAAATCCATAGTCTTTTCCACAGGAGAAAGAAATCCTGTGCTGACTGCTCTGACAGAATGGCAATGATAAAACAAAAAGACCAGATAATATATGAGGACAAATGTTAAATGCTTCATCAGGCAGGAGCATGGAATTATCTCTTAACAGAAACAGTTCAGCCCTCTTTGGTTTGTTCCTGTAAAGTTGAACTAAACAGACAGTAAAAACAACCTTTTATTTTAGAGTGTAATGTAACAGATATTATTTTTTTTAATCTCTGATACCTTTTCAGAACAGGGTTGTGTAAAGATAACTTTTTAGTAATGGAACATCTAGTACAGTAAAAATACCTTATCTGGAAATGCATTTTTAAGAACAACACACTATATAGAAGGATTATAAGGGTATTTAAGTTTCATAGTTTTTACTGTTTCTTAGTGAAAAAAAAAAAAAAGGAACATTTTGGTAATACAAAAAAGACTCTGTTCTCACCCTTTCAAAATCTAAATTTTGTCCCTTTATAGCTTTATTTTTGAGTCCCAAAATCCTGTTTCTCTGATAAACCTGTTTAAGAGATTAATTTCTTAAACTACTAAGAATTAATGACTGAATTTCAAAGCAGTCCTGACGTCAGCAGATATATCATTGAGGAGTGTGTCCTCCCAATATTGCCTCACTCACAAGTTACTGATTACTCTCTCAACCTTCTACAAAATATGCCAAAAAGTTCATAAAAAAGAAACAAAATCTGAAACAATTAGATTTGGTGGCAGTTGTGCAGTTCCCTGAAGGAGATGGCTGACTCCTAAGGAATTACTGGGGAGGAAAAGGCGATTACAGCAAATTTGAGCTCTTTGAGCCAACACATTCTGCTGGGCAAAAGGAACAAGGTAGAATAATTTTTGTGCATTCATGAATGTATTTAGATTATGCAGACTGAAGGGCATTGAAAATGCTGCCCTGGTTTCCTGTTGGCAGGCAGGACCATCCCAACACAATTAACTCCCAAATCCATTTAATAAATCCACAAATCACATATAAAAGCAGCAGTAGGTCTCCCAGACATCCATGGAGCCAAATACAAAGCACAAAATCCAAACAGAGCTAAGGGGATTTGGTAAAGGAAGTTCATGTCACTCGCTAATGAAATTTGTGAGAAGCTGCAAACTTGATCACACCATTGTTTGAGGATGTTTGGCTTGTCCAGGCAACAATGTTCCCAGTTTTCTGTAATTATCAGCACCTGGAATCAGAGAGTCATGGAATGGCTGAGGTTGAAAGGGTTGATGGCCACAGGGAGCCTCTTTTGTTTCAGTGTGTGCCCATTGCATCTGATCCTGTCACTGGGCACCCACTGGAAAGAGCCTGGCTCCATCTTTGCACCCTCCCTTCCCATATTTTGGGAATTAATAAGATTCCACTTCAGCTTTTCTCCTCCAGGCTGACCAGTCCCAGCTCTGGAAGAGGAATCCAGACCCTGATTCCTCTTTGTGGCCCTTTTGCTAGACTCTCTCCATCATGTCCACGTGTCCCTTGTAGTGAGGAGCCCAGAACTGGGAACAGCACTTCAGGTGTGGCTTGGAAGAGCTGAGTAGAGGTAAAGATCACCTCCCTCACCTGGCAATACATCCAGTGCAGCTGAGGATTCCCTCTGCTGCCTTTGCAGCAAGGTCCTGCTGCTGGCCCCTGCTCATCTTCCTGTCCACCAGCACCTCCAGGGCGTTTTCTACAGAACTTTCCAGAGAGCTTTTTCATCAGCAGTAGGACCATTTTTTTTTTTCTGAAAGCACCAACATTTCTCTTAAGGGCATCCAGACCTTGCTTAAAAAGCAGGAAAGATGCAGTACTTGAGTTCCAGACCGGGCAGTAACACAAAGTGCTCAACCATGTGAGGACGTCATGCTGAGTGGGACAAGTCTTAAACCAAATTGTAAGGGAGACAAGAGGATGGTTGGTTTATGGATGTGGATCATTACCGATCAGAGAATCATATTATAGAATTATAGAATGGCTTGGTTTGGAAGGGACCCCAAATATCACTTAGTTCCACCCCTGGCTATGGGTTGGGACACATTCCACTAGACCAAGTTTCTCCAAGCCCCATCCTGCCTGGCCTTGAACACTTCCAGGGATGGGGCAGCCACAGCTTCTCTGGGCAACCTGTGCCAGGGCCTCACCACCCTCTGAGCAAACATTTTCTTCCTAAAATCTAATATAACCCTGCCCTCTGTCAGCTTAAAACCACTGCCCTTGCCCTGTCACTACAGGCCCTTGGTCAAAAGTCTCTCTGCAGCCTTCCTGTAGGCTCCATTCAGGTACCTGAAGGCAGAATAAGGTCACTCTGAGGCCTTCTTTCCTCCACTCCATCAAATCAACATATATTGCTGAGTCATGTATTTCCAGCAGTGTATTTGTAGTTTTGATCCACCAGTTCAGGAAAATGTTGTTGACTAAGAACAACACAGCTTCCTGCACTCATAGTGGGAAATGACACTGATAATTTGACATTATTCTTACCAGGACCCCATTAATGTTATATAAACTTTAATAAATTTCAAACTACCACTTTCTTGCCACAAGATTCAAGGCTTGCTTGGTGTGCATGAACTCTCTCCACAAACCACATCAAACTGATAAAAATAGGTTTTTAACTCAAGTAGTGCAGTCTTGACTCAAAAATACATTGGTTCCAGTTTTAAGTACTGGCTGTGTTAGCACACAGGAGCCAGCAAGTCTCACTGCAGGATAAGGCACTCAGTCATTTGATGAAGACTATTAAACTATTTAGCCATTACTGATAATATAATTTACCTTGCTATTATGGTCATTATTATCAGTATTTATGTTGCTCCTGGAAGGTTGAATCAGACAATGCATTCAGTAGCCTGGACTTCACCTGAAAACACAATAATTCCCTCCAACATGTTCCCCAAGCCTCCTGCAGCTACAGCTCTTGCAGTGGATCAGAGTGGCCTTTCCCCATTCACAGAATTATTTCTATCACAATTTTGGCCTGGGTCAGCTACTCTTGCCTAGAAAAACTTGTAACTGTGGCTGAATGGTAGCAAGGACCAAGGACAATGGACTATTCCCTACATGGATTCAGGAACTTTGTGCCAGCTGAGCCTTGATGCTCTTTTCTGCAATGGATGTCATAGGAGAGCTCTGCTCTTCCCAACACAACAGAACATGGGCAAGACAAACCAGATCTATTTATATTATTGACCTCACTGCCATGTGATGGTGGCAGACACGGCACTGTGATGTGTCTCAGGAGAGGCAACCTTGCTAAAAAGGCTTGGTAAAAATACCTGGCCTGATATCCTTTATTTTACCTTTTTTTCTTCCTCTTAAACAAAGTCTGGATGCTTTTTGAAAGCTGGAACTGCTAAGCAGGACCCAGCTGAATTCACCTGAGCTGGTGCAGGGCACTCACTCTTTTGCAAGCTGGCTGATCACAGTGATCCCATTGTGGGTGGCCCCTGGAAAGCTCCAGGGATACTTCAAAGGAAATGCATTGAGATGGGGGAGGACAATGGGAAGGAATTTGCATTTTAAATATGACACTTCCATGAATGGATAATAAGGGATTTGTAAGGCTGGCCACCAAGAATTAAAATCATTGGTGCTACAGTTAATTCTTCATGCCTGTTTTCCAGTGATATTAACTCACAGTTTCTTCCAGCAGAGGCTTTAGGCAGCCAAGATGATTAAAGCAGTCCATCAGTTAAATACCAGACTACTCTAGGGAAGGTGGAGCCCAGAACTTAATCTCATGACACTTGAAACCTGTCTAATTGGCAGCTGGACTTCTACAGGAGGTCTCCAGTCAATCTTAGGAATGGTCTGTACATCTTAATATTATGAAAATTAGCATGAAGCAGTTTTCCTAGTACTCCTTTACAATGGAAGAATTTTTTTTTCTTTTCCATTAGATTTCTAGATTTTCAATACTTCATGTGTAGCAGGTTGTGACACTCATCAGGAGTAACTCAGCTGCACCTCCTCTGTGCTTGGGCCCTACAGTGTTGTGAGAGAAACTGGAGAATGAAGCAGTACATTCACTGATGTGTGAATTCACATCCTTCATTAGTCCTGGCCTCATTATTGTGAGCATTTTAATGTCCTACAGGATTCAGAGCCAATATCTCATTTATAGCCCCCCAAACACCAGCCTTCCAGCAAGAAAAGTCTCCTATGACACTGCACATGCTGAGAAACCTCAGTGATGAGCACAGCACAGGAACCCTATCAGCATTAATTAATTAATTAATTAAAAATAAATGAGTAAACAAAAAAATAAATAATTAGCCTCATCTCTGAGTCTCAAGCAACTCACCCCCTCAGTGACCAAACTGCATCCTAACAATGATCACTTTGGAAGGGAAGAGATTCCTTCTCTCCTGTCACCAGAGTAACAATTAAAAGATGGATTTATCATTAAATCCCATCTAACTAAGCACAGCTGGGTGCAGGAAATTCAGCTGACAGAGGATGGAGAAGATGATGCAGCTGAAATAAAGCAATAAAAAATAAAACAGGAGGAGTCGTGGTCCTGTGCTTTAAAGATCTTTATTGTGGACTTTCAGTGTGATACTGGGAAAATTGCTAAACTGTGTGCTGCTGTTTCCTCAATCACTAAAGCAGAGTTAATATCATGTGCTTTCAAAAGTGTTTGGAGGTCTCCAGATGAGAAATTGTGCTGCACAGCAGACAGAGTGCTTCTGCTTTTGATTATTATTATTATTATTATTATTATAGGGAAAAAAGGGACAAAACCAGGGTTGTTTCCTCCTCTGTAGTTTCCAGTATCATTTACAAAGGAAAATAGAAAGCTATTTCTGGAATCATTCAAGGCATAAAATAAGGGCTTAACTAGTACCTCACCTGAATATAAGATTTATTTTGAATTTTAGATTATTTAAAAAAAGAAAATTATCAGAAGACACAACACTCTGCTTCCAGTAGCTGAAGGCAAATTATATATGATGTCATTTGAGCTACATTTTCAAGGTAAATTTCAAAGAAAGAGGTCTGAAGCATAAACAAGAATTTCATTTTAGATACCTTATTCTAATATTTGCCTTATATTTATCTTTCAAATATAAAGAAGAAAACAAAAATATTTTTCTGCAGAAGCACCATGTTCTTCTTGTGGAGTTCTGTCCATTTTATTGAGCAGATTCTTTGTGGCTATGAATCACATTACAGTAAAAAAAGGCAGCAGTCCTAGTCCCAGGTACAGGCTCCTTGAATATGGAGCTGGATTCCGTAAAATATTTAGGTATTCAGTAAAGATTAAGTTATTTTAGAAGGTACTAAAATGCCATTCCTACTCTCTGTTTTTTTAGCAAAGCCAAAAAGAAATGAACACAAAGTGCTGGAACAGTTGGAATGAAGCAGGCCAGAAATCTGAACTTCACACTGGCATGTTGCAAGCTTTTGAGGACTATTTTGAAGTAATTAATGATTTTTGTTCACCTGATATCCTGATTATAACACCAGGGCTGAAGAAAATGACCAATACTTTGGAAATAACAATAAATATAAAATTTTGTTATTTGAGATCAAAATTTTGTCATTTGAGTTCTAACTTTCCCCTTGCCTACACCCATGACCAGTTTGTCCTGCTCTGTATTTTGTCCTCAGTTTTAGCCATGGGCTCTTCCCAAACACACGGGATAAAGCTCTATGCACTTCTCCATCCTCAATGTCTAGTTGGGTGAATTAGAGGAAGTAAGCAGAAAAAGTTGAGTTAAACTCCATGGTGGATCTTTTCTAAAACCTCACAATGCTCTAATTGGCTTCTTTAAATGCTTCTTGTTCCTTTTTTTCCTCATCTATTTTCTTCAGTATCCCTAAATAGGTCCCATCAAAAATCATGGCTGTGGACTGGATGGACTTCTCCCTCTCCTCTCCTCTCCTCTCCTCTCCTCTCCTCAATTTTCTGAAGGACATTTACCCAGATCTGTGCAAAGCCTTCAGGAAGGAGCAGGCAGCTCCCAAAGCTGTTTCATCATCTGAGCTGAGATTAAAAGAGAGGCAGGACTGCTCAGCCTCTATTTATAGCTACAATTTTGGCTGTCCAAAGGAGAGTTCAGAGAGCTCACTGAGGCTGAAAATCTAACTTTTAAATGGACAAGTTCAAGATGATAAATCTGACTTTCTTCATTTGACTTCAGTCTGCCTTTCCTTAGGAATCCTTACAGCTGGCTCACATGGGGATTTTTTTTCTTTTTTTGCATGAAATGAGGTATAAGGAAGATAATTTGATGTTAAATATCAACACCTTCCTCATGCAGGGGTCGCAATCAATATTTGACCCAAACACAGCAGTGAAACGATTATCAAAGGCTGCTGGTGGGGGAATACATTTACACCTGAAATCCCTTAGATGGTGCAAAATACACTGGAGTGGAAAATAATGAAACACTACTAAACCCAAACAAAATTACCAGCATGAAGACAAACGACCTACTGCAACCCAATAAAATCAATTCCCCAGCAGCCCCAATAGGTGGGACCAGTGTGCTTCAAATACACACAGCAGAGTTCCTGGTGCCTACCCAGAAATGAGCAGATCAAATTAATCCCCAAAGCACTTCTGCTGAAATCGCCAGATTTATGCCACAGATATTTTCCCTTCACTTATCTAAACATATACTTTGAAAAGAGTGTAGTGCAAATAAAATCTCTTTGAGCTCGAATGGTGAGAGCTTGGGAGCAACTGACACAATTGTGCTTCTCTAACAGCCTCCAGCAAATGACTTAATCTCTTTATGTCTCAGTTTTGCTGCCATTAAAACAAGAATATTGAAAGTTCTGCCCCTCAGAGGGGTGCTCGGAGTGTAAGCTGATACCTGCTGGATGAAAGGTGTGCAGGGCTTTTATTTACATTTGTGTTACAGCATCTTCCGTTCAGCACACAGGTTTACAGTCCATTATTAAAAGAATGTGAGGCAAACACCACTGTTCAGCACTAACTGCTTCAATTTCTATTCATTCTAACAAAAAGAGAACCTGGATTCTGGTTGAATTGCAGAACTGACAGCCTGGGCTCCCTTAATGCCAGCCTCCACGATATCCTTTTATAAATCCATTTTTAATTTATTATTTTTTTACACTTGGCTACATTGCATTTCTGCTGCCTCTTGCTCGGAAATCAAACCCTTGGTCTCAGCCTTTGCAAAACCTGATAGTGCATTTCTCATTATGTCCACAGTAATTTCAATTATTTTCCTTTGTCTAAGACTTCCGTTATGCTTTGGTGCCTGTGGACATTTTAAGTAACTACCTTTTTTATTAGCTGACTCAACACATGACAGATTATTCTGTCCAGCTCTTCTCCTTAGGTCCTTTTATCAGCCTAAGTCCTTATGTGACCTCTCTTAATGCTCCTGCATTATCTGTGAGGGTGGAAGCACTCAGAAATTTGACATAAAAACACACCTTTGGGTCAGAGAGTTACACCCATTTTTAGAAGAACTGACCCAAACAACCCAAATAATTGAAACAATTGGTCCAAATGCCACTGTCCAAATCTGGGAAAGAGAAATGAACACAAAAATGGGCTGATTTCCCATGGAAAGGGACACATCAAAATTGGGATTTAAGCTGGGGTTGTCACTTTTCCATCCAGTTCCTTATCAGTCATGAAATTGGTCCTTCAGTCCAAAGAATGAAAATAAAATATAGATTTTGTGCATTCTGGAACCTAATAGCTTGATTGTTGGGGTTTTCTTCTGTAGAATGAGAAAGGCTGAAGTCCCTCAGCTGGAGTTGCTTTTCTTGCAGGAGCATTTTCACTTTTTTCAATGTCTGTGTCTCACTCTGGTCCCCAGCAACAACAGAGCAGTCAAATATTTAAAATCTGTGCTACCCGAAGGTTTCTCTGTGGTATAGATGACATTCTCAGGCAGAACACACCATTTTCCTTCTGCCCAAGAGTCTTCCTACGGGTCGATGCCTCAAGGCCATTCCATTCCATTCCATTCCATTCCATTGCAATTATTCCATCCTCTCCCTTTGTTGAACACCACCACACCTTTGAGAAACCTTACCACAAATCCACCTCTCCTTGCTGTCTCTCTGGAGACTCAAACACAGGAGTTTTAGGCACAATCTACCACAGCTACTCCAAAACTTTTCCCAGCTGAAGCTGAAAAATCTCTACACCTCTTGTAGCAAATTCTGTGGAACATCTTGGCTTGTGCTCTCGTCCTCCTTAGCAGAGTGTAATAATGTGGCTACTTCCAGAGACAGAAACACAGGAAAAAATGTATAAAAATGTCTTAGGACCACAAAAGAACCACACAGGACCCAGAGAAGACTTAGAGTTAAGGAATATGAGATGCTACCCTACACTAAGGAGCTGCAGGATTTGTTAAAGTAACAGAGACGGGTAATTTAGCCCTGAGGCCAGAGAAATGTTCTTGGTATTTTTAAAATCACAATACACCTGAGGCCTCTGGAGGTCTGGCCTGAGCTAGAGCAAGGACTGTGAATGGAGAATACACAGATGTTTATACTCAAGCATTATTTAGTCTGCTTTTCACTGGCATGGCAGGGAATCTTCCTGTCTGTAGCACCATTACACTGAGTTTTCAACTCCTCTTCTTCCCCAGGAAAAGCAACAGCAAGCAAAGTTTGTGTCTGGAGAAAAATCCTCATTAACACTCTGAAATAGGTTGGATATATTGTGACACTTTCAAGAGCTCTTCCTCCCTCTAGGATTCATTTCTCCAGGAATTTAAGTCAAAATGCACAGAAAAGAGACATCACTTCCAATGAGTGGCTCTTCTGTCAAAAGACAAAAGGATGAAATAACACATAAAATTCTCCCTAACCCTGAAACAACCCCCTGGAAAATCAAAGACTTCCCTTCCTTCTGACATGACATCATCACCTGAAAAACAGCCTCTTTGATGGAACTGTTTCTGCTGTCTCTGGTTCTGGATACTGTGAGTTAAAAAAGAAAAAAAATCAGAAACTAATATTAAGTTCAGAACAAGTCTTAGTGATCTCACTAAATGCTAATCGAGTTTTAATGCTGTTTTCATTAACTTTGTGCCCTTTCATATAAAGCTGGAGGGCTACTCAGTGATAAGAGAGCCCCACCAATAGAGTCATATGAATGGATGCTAAATGTAAATTCTGGAAGCACTGGGCAATGCTCACAGCAGGGCTTTGACAGGATAAAGATTTTATGGAGTGTCACATCAGGACTTGAGGAGGCTGAATGTCAAGAGTAAAAGCAACAGCAAGAAAAAATGAAAGCAAGAAGGACTCTGAAGTGATGAGGGGTTTTTTGTGTTTTTTTTCCTTTCTTTTTTTTTTTTTTTTTTTTTTTTTTTTGTTGGAAACCACAATTAAAAAAATAACTTTCTACTGTAAGTAGCTAATAACCCAATAAGAAGGAAGCTCATCAAAAGGAGATTAAAAATAAAAATCAAAATCTGACAGAGAGCAAAACCCTGCCTTTCACTGAAAAGCCCAAGACAGGCTGACAAAATATTTCTGGCAGGCCTAAACTTTCCCAACTTGTTTCAGGAAGGGATTTGGTTCTCTGAGCTGCAGCATCGAGCAGAAAGCTTTGCCTGATTATTTTGTGGCCGGGGTTGGATGAAGAACTCATACTTAGGCTGGCAGGAGGAAGAGCTCTCATGAACAGGAGGGTCTTACAAAACCAAAGTGGAACTGCAGAGACCTCAGAACCCTCTCCAGTATCTAAAGAGGCTCCAAGAGAGCTGGAGAGGGATCTTTTCCTAGGGCAAGAGGGAATAGCTTCACACTGCCAGAGAGCAGGCTTTGATTGAATACTAGGAAGAAACTCTTTACTGTGAGGGTGGTGAGGCACTGAAACTTCTCTGGAAGTGTTCAAGGCCAGGCTGGAGGGGGCTTTGAGCAACCTGGTCTGGTGGAAGGTGTCCCTGCCCATGGTGGGAGGTTGGGACAAAATGGTGTCAAAGGTTCCTTCAATTTCAGTTTCACAGTGGATGAGAGAAGAAAAGTGGTGCAGTGCCCTGGAAGATGAAAATCTGTTTTCCGGGCTACTGCAGCTTTTCTCCACTGTGCCTGTGTGCACCAAGATCTTACCAGGAAAAAGGCATTATATGGGCTCACAGTGGGATTTTCTGTTCCCATGGAAGTAAGCTCATTAACTTCCCTGGTGTTTAGACAAAAACAGCCCTCGTGACCACTCATTATAAATGACACAAAAGAAAGAATGGCCACCTTTTTGACTTAGGAAAACGTTTCAAAGGGAAAGCATTCAGTGTTTATTCACAGAAATGGAGAGTAATCTTAAAGCCCTTTGTTTTGAATTGAAACAACTGAAACCAACGGTATCCAATCTGCACAATATTTCGTGGTGCAAATAAAATGAAACTAAATTGGTTTTAGGAAAGAAAGTGGTCAAACAATCAGAATGTCATGGGTTGGAAGGGACCTTCAAGATCATCTCACTCCACCCCCCTGTCATGGGCAAGGATGTCACTCACTGGATCAGGTTGCTCAGAGCCCCATCCGACCCAACTTTGAACACTTCCAGGGATGGGGCAGCCACAACTTGTCTGGGCAACCTGTTCCAGTGCTTTACCATCCTCTGAGTAAAGAATTTCTTCTGAACATCTCATCTAAACTTGCTCTCTGACAGCTTAAAACCACCTTCCCTTGTCCTGTCACTGTATGAAAAAAGTCCCTCCCCCTTCTTTTTATCAGCCCCCTCAAGGTACTGGAAGGTGGTTTAAGATTTTCCCAGGACCTTTTCTTCTCCAGGCTGAACAAACCCATATCTGTCTGTCTGACACAGATATGAACAGAAAAACACACATACACACACAGATTCATGCACATAATACCTAATCCTGTTAGTAGTTTTTCCTTCAGCTCCAAGAAAATGGAAGGGAAGGCTGGCTGTGTGTTAACCTCTTGCACTTTCACTCCTCTTCATAGCTGGAGCAATCTTTACTTTTATCCCTGACTGTAATAATTTTTGTGAGTTTTTTCCACACACCAGCTTCAGGATTTTTTTTAGTGCTGCTGATTATTTCAGATTCCAGGTTATGTATGTGTGCATGCACGTCTGGGTATGCTCTAGCAAAAAAAAATGAACATTGAGTTCACCTAAAAAAACCCCACCCACAACAGAAAATTGAACTGAAATTGCCACACCAAAATGCCAGCAGGTTCTAAAATTCAGTATATCCACAATTTTAGAAAATAAATCCTAAGGCCGTGGCCTTTCCTCACCCAGATTTTTCAACAGTTGTATGAGACTCAAATTTGGCTTTTTCCCTGTGAGAACGAAGGACAGGAATGGCTCTGCCTTTGGGTACTCCTGAATGCTGTCACATTGGTTCCTTTAATCCCACAAGAGTGAAGGAGAACAATTTAGAGCTCTGCACAATATTCCTTCTAGCTTTAGATTTATAGGGTTAAATGAGAATTCAAACCTAGATCTTGCCTTAAACCCCAAGTAAGGTTTTGAACTGGATTCCTGCCATAAACCAGGAGGGTATGAGACATGCAGGAGAGGTCACCATTTAATCTGTTTTGTAGCTGCTTCACTGTTCCAAAAGTGTAAATGACTGCTGAGACAGACATTAAACAGGCCCAGTCCCATTGCTTGATAGCAGAGACAGGAAGGAGAGGCAGTGTACTCAAATTCTGGTCTTTTCATCAATAAATATTTAAGTATTCATTGAAAGTGGAAAAGAAATTGATTCCTCCCTCTCTCTCCCATGTCTGAGCTGATATGAGCTCCCTTTACCAAATTGAGCATTGCTCTGTCTCTGAGATAATTTGATTAGATTTAAGGTAGAGTTGCTCTTTAGTTTCTCTTCAGATCAAAATCAAGAATGCATTAGAGATGGAGAACCTTCCCTGGTGATTTCTTGGAAAACCTGAGCCATGAAAAATCTGCCTCTCTCTGGCAGATATCAAATCCAGATGTGCCATGGATGAGGTACCCTCTGTGTCAGCCAGATACTGAGCAAGAGGCACAAGGAAACTCAGTTTTCCATATAACAACTCATTACAAGCAACAAAACAATAAATATTTAACTCAAATCCAGCCTGGAAAATTGGCTCCCCAATTATCTCTGGAAAATTGGTGAGTTTAACTGCATGTCAAGCTACTGTGATATTCTTTGTTTATATTAAACAATAAACCATACCAGCCCTTTTTGACCCAGGAAAAACAGATGCAAATTAATATATGCCAGATTCAAGGTTAGCATCTGCTAGTGCCCAGAAAAACTGTTGATTAAAAGCCACCACTAAGCAGTTCACAGTAAATACAGTGGAAAATTATCCAGGACCAAAGAAGAAAATCAGAAACTATTGCTAGCAGTAGATGGCAGAGAAACATTAAAAAAAAAAAAAGAAGGAAAACTGGCTATTAAAATATATTTTGTACTGATAAAATTAGCTTTAATGAACTATAAAATAAATAGGCCTTAATGAACTATAGCAGCCACTTGCAATTATTTCTGTACTAATAAGCCTGGAGAATATATTTGCCATATACTGGTCATTAACAAGATATTCTTTGAAATATGTAATTCAGTAAAGGAGAGGTTGCTACAAATTAAAGGGATTCCAGGAAATTTTTGTGCTTATTACTCCACAGAAATATTTGAGTGTCAGAAGAGAAGATTTCCTAGGCCAGTGAATACCCAAGTTTGTTCAACAAGCTGAAATGGAGGTTTTATAGCTCCTCTCTTGCATTACATTTCTTCTCTATTGTCTTTTCAATACTGTGCTCTGGAAAAAATGTAAATAAACATTGGTCATTGGGATCTGCCTTGTAAGAACATTTAATAGGAGTCCTTAATTGCATGTTGTAAACATAATACAAATGGCAGTTGTAAAACTGAGAACAATTTTGTTCCAAATAATCAACAAGAACGCCTCTTCATAGAGCAAACTCTTACCAGGCACAGTACTATACATCAAAAAAAAAAAAAAAAAAAAACCCCAAAAAAAACAACCAATCCTTGCAGGAATTGAAACAGAGGAAATTCCATTTTTGGCTTAAGAAAGAAACTCATGTTCATTGGATAGGATTTTATGAAAAAGCAGACGCCTTGAAAATGTTCCACAGATGATACAGCTTCTTCTTTTTTTTTTTTTTTTTTTAATATCTGAAGAGTAGGCAGACAATGAAAAGGGATCAAATGATTGCTGTTTAATGAGTTACTGCTTGTCAGCTGAGAGGCAGCAATGGCTGGGATGTCATTCTTGGCGAGTTTTGATGACATGACATCAGGACCAATGCATTTCACTCTGCGCTCTCAGCACGCTGTGCATGGACAGCCAGGCAGTTCAGCTAACAAAGGGAAATTCAATCAACATCACTAATTGCAAACTGAAGTCATCTCCCTCCACTCCACCTCACTCTGCTTCAGTGACAAGGAGCTTTGCCCATCTTGTGGGCTGGGATGATGAGATCCATGTGAGGTGCACAGCTGTAAATGTGGTGGCTCTTTGGACAAGACCCACACATGCAGTGATTTCTGGTGACCTACTTGTGAGAGGAATTAAATGGTTTTATGGACTATGCAGCAACACTGTAATGTGAAAAAAAAAAATCCCATTTCAGTGTCAAAATATGGCTGTTGAGGAATTAAGAATCTGTCTAAGCTCAAGCAACTTCCATACCAAACTCAAAAGTAAAAAAGCCATTTCTCCAGCAGTTTTTTAGGAAACAAAGACTATTTGGCTACTGAAGTCAAAAGCCTATTTTGGGAGCTGAAGAACATTCTGTAAATCATCTCAATCATCTCTCATCAGAGAGATGATTGCAATTAAGAGGTTATGATCTACATATTGAATAGACCAAAGATACATTGTCAAAGATATATTACCAAAATGTGGACATTTGTAGTTCTACTTGAGGAGGTGGAGAGCTAACAAAGACATGGTTACAACTACATTAGAAGGAACACAGTAAGTAGGGAGTTTTAGAATTTTTATCTTATTTTTATAATGTTTACAACTTTATGTTTTTTATTTCCTAGGAAGAAAAGGAGGCCACCAAAACAGCCTTGAAGGAGCCCTGATTTCACTCTCACTTTTAAAGGATAACTCCCAGATCATCGTGGTGGCTTGGAAAACGTCACATGGCTTCAAAGGAGAATTTAGCAACCTGCAGCACATCATGGAATAAGGCCACGTCTCAAAAAAAGGTTGACCACCACCAGGGCTTCAGAGGAAATGGCTGTGACAAAGGACAGCAGTTCAAAGAGTACATTTAATCACTTGCAGTGATTTTCCTCTGACACTAAAACACTTTCCAACCTGTTGAACATCCTCAAGACAGCACTCGAATTTTGGAACTGAAGAAACAGAAGAATCTTCCCATCTACCTCACTTTGAGAGCCACAACACCAGACACACTGTCCCCTCGAACACCTTTCTTCACCAAGAGATAATCACAGATGTATTCTGTGATTTCTAAGAGTCTGCCCTGCCAGGACATGAGATTTTTCCAGCTAAACTGACAAAATATTTATTCTTTAACAGACTTTTACCAAAGAAAACATCCTGTTCTGTTTTTCAGGTTTTTTTCCAGACAACACTGATCCAAAATTACCTTTCTTTGACACATCACCAAGGATAGCAGTCAAGTTACACTTTCAAGGAGCTTGGACAACAATAAGAATCAGGCCCTGTCATGTAGGAAACGGCTCTGATGAACTTTGTGCTGCCCTATTCCCAAGAAAACCTCTGAGACCCTGTGATGGGTTGACCTTGACCGGACACCAGGTGATCACCAAGCTGCTCTGAAAGCAGAATTGCAGCAGGGAGGGTGAAGAAAATAAGATGGAACAAAAAAACCCTTGGACAAGGTAAAGGCAGTTCAGTAAGGCAGAAGGCTGCTCATGGAAGCAAAAGAAAACAGGAGATTTATTCTCTACTTTCCATCTACAGGCAATGTCCAGCCAGTTGAGATGACTGGAATGATGATAAAACACTCAGAATTTGTGGGTTTTGCTGGATCAACACAGGCTAGAACAGAACTGGCCACCCCTGATCCCCCAAACACCAAGCCCTGCACCCAGTGGCAGCAACATCACCCATGTCCCCACCACACCCAGGCCTAGAGGAATTGCTCTCCACAGAGGAATTCACTGCTTTAGCTTTATCAAAATGAACCACACACCTTCCCATGCTGACTTCACTGCAAGTCCACCCACTCCACAGTCCATGGGCACCAGGATGAATGAGGCACCTCGTGCTGATCTTTGCTCTTGTCCCTCACAACAGCACAAGCTCACTGCATTTCTGGGGCTGGATGAGACAGATAATTCCAGCACTGAAAACTGAAAATATCAGCTGATAGTGCTGCAGTGACTTGAGAGCTGTTTCTGACTCTGTGCTGCTCCTGTAAAGAGCTTAATCCTCCCTTCTCCTGGGGCTACTGGTTTATGCCTCAGAGAACCCTCCTGAGCCATTAATCAGTGCAACTGCTCCCTGAGCTGAGCCCCAACTGCTCCCTCAGACATCACTGCTCCTGAGGAACTGACACTACCCATAGGGAAGAGGTCACTTGGCACTGACTCATTCAAAGATTTTAGACTTAGGCTTACAACAATCTTTTCCAAGTTGAAACTGAAATTTTAGTCATCTAAAGCCACACTTGGGCTGGTGTTGTCCACAATTCTAGCTGAAATATCAGCTTTTCACATGTTATTTCCTTAAACATCTGTGAATGGGACAGTAAGTGAAAGAAAAACCATTGATCTGAATCAGTGCATCCATTTTTGTGCTGTTTCACAGCTCAAACTGAATGTGCTGAAAAATCACCCTCTTCTGCCAGGTCCTTAGAGGTGTGTCAGGATGGTTTAGGTTTAAAGGAGTTACAAAACATAAATAATTAGTGTCTTCAGAGTGCTTTGGGAAGCTCAGATCACAGACCTGGCATCCATCAGAAGGGTCAGCATCGTGCATTCAGTGTGAGTATCCCATTTTCCTACTGATGGCAAAGAAACCTGAGATGGGATGAAGAAAGCTGCTGGCTGTTCCAAAGTCCTCCCGACTTTGGAATCAAATCAATGAACTCAAGTTAATTGAGCTGCAGGAACTGTCTGCACATGACTCTTAAACAAAGGTAATGTGATACATCCTGCCTTCACTCTCTCACAGAGTTAATGACCTGGCATTATGTGATACTTATAAAGGTCAAAGACCATAAGATGGGCAACAACCATAATCTGAAATACACTAAAACACAGTAACCTGATTGTGTGATGTCCCATCAAAACATTAATCTGTTTGAAGGTTTGTTTCAATAGTAAAAACTCAGAGAAATTCCTAGAAATGAATCTGCCTATTTCCTGGCACTTCTGCCTTTCTTGCCCTGTTATTTTGAGGGATTTTTTTTCACAAAGCAGACTCTTGTCTCTTAAAATTTCTTTTTCTACTAATAATAATTTCTTCTGCACATTTGTGGCAGCACATTTTTATTGTTCTGTCAGGGAAATAATTTAGTGGAGAGAAGTGGAGACGTGGCCATTGGAATCAGGAAAGTCTTAAAGAATACAAATGTTGGCCTAATTTAAGAATTTGGGCCAAATCATAAACCTAGGCCCAGTATATATTATCCACTGAAAATCCAGGTCTCACTTTTCAGATCTTAAATTTGAAGCAAAAAGTTACTGCAGAATCAGGATGTACCTCAGTCTTCTTCTCAGAGCAACAATTGAGCAGGGATGCCAGGATCTGAGCAATTAATTATAGGCTAAAAGACAAGAACTGAAATGACAAGAATTGACACCTGACTCTAAATGTAGGAACTTTTTCAAAGTAATAGGATACAGGGGAAAAAAATATTACAGAGCTATTGATTCCTGATTGTGCTGCACAGCAAACATGGCAGCAGTGCCACAGCCAGGGCAGAGGGGTGAATTATTTTAGGATTTCAATGACAGCTGCCAGAAATATTATGACCCTTACAGAGCTTGAAAGATTGAAACAAGGTTAAAAACTCAGCCACTCACATATTAAGCCACATACAGATGCGTGGTGAAAACAGAGACACCAAGAAAAGCCCTGGGATAACAATTTAAAAAGCAAAAGCAATACCATAAAACAAAACTCTCTGTGCTTTGCCTTTATTTACAAAGTTCCTTAGGTTAAATTATTTCTCTGTTCAGCACTGAGTAGAAACTGCTGTGCTTTAGCAGCCTGACATAGCCAGGGAGAGATGCACTGGGCAAATGTCAGAATTTCTGCTGTGTGTGTCAGGAGAGGGTGCCCAGGCTTGTCTCCTGCTTGGAAGGAACAACAGACCTGCAAATGCCAAGTGCCACAGAGCCCCCTGTCAACCTTCCCCCCTCTGCCACCCCGACCCTCACCACCCCACACACAGGGCTGTGATGCTGTGACTGCATTTGTTGGTGGCAAGAGGAACAGCACACAGGGGCAGTGTAGTGCACGAGGCACTACAATAATCCAGCCAACTCAAAAAGCATAAGGTCTGAAAGAAAAACAAACACCAAGGATGGGCTGTGTAAAATCAGCTGTCTGAACCTCATCCTCATTGATCAGGTTAAAATAAAACACTTAACCACATTAGAAACCCATAAATTAATGATGCAAGGAAAGCTGTAACTGTGAGGGAGGGGAAAAATAATCCAAACTAAACCAATATTTTCTATTTTTCTATGATAATTCAATTTAAATTCAAAACAAGACAGTTGTATATTTGGGAAACACATACTTGGAGCCTGATTATCACTTTTTTACATGGACTACAGCCTAATTAAGGAGACACTGTCCAGGATGTTAAGTGAGACATTAGAAAGAAAATCTTTACTGTGAGGGGGGTGAGGCCCTGGCACAGGTTGCCCAGAGAAGCTGCGGCTGCCCCATCCCTGGAAATGTCCAAGGCCAGGTTGGATGGGGCTTGGGGCAGCCTGGGATAGGGAAAGGTGTCCCTGCCCATGGCAGGGGGTTGGAACTGGATGATCTTTAAGGTGCCATCTAAACTCAGACCATTCTATGATTCTAAGGATTTTATGTCTGTACATTCAAGATTACATGGAGACTGTAATCAGAGTGCAACTCCTCGCTCAGGATAGTTAGTATTTTACAAGTTTAGGATGGTTCAAAATCCAAATGGTCAAATTATCAGAAAAGGAATTGAATCAATGACCATTAAAGATTGAATAACTTGTCTCCTGTATCAGGAAGGCTTTGAGCATCAAGCTGCTGAATGCTGGGAGAATCTGTTGAGTCACACCCCACAGGATTTAAGGAATCTACATGGCAAAGTGTGTGTGCTCAGTCCAGTAACCTTCATCAGACAGAAATGTGTCTTGGTAAGGGTGAAGGCACCTTCTGCTGCTTCCAAGAACAGGGCTCAGTCAAGTCATCATTGATTCTCCCTTTCTTTGGCTAATGGGATTGAGATGATGAAGTTGTCATTGAAAACATTATTTTCCAGCTGTCACACACATGCAGCATCTTTCTCAACGTTTGTCACCTCCATTTTCCTATAAAGAAGGCTTAAAACTTAGGATTCCAACAGTCTTGATTGTCACTTTGGATAAGTGTGCATTCATGCAAATGAGTCAAAAGAAGGGCACAGAAGGTCTGTCTAGCTGAAATATTGACACCATCCAAAAAAGCTTCCTTCAGACTGCTCCTGCAATCCTGTCCTTTTGAATGGGCACTGATGTTGATGGAACAGCAAAAAAGAGCAGCTGCAGTGTTGCTCCGAGATGTGCACAACGTGACCCAAAAGTTCCTGGGCTATTTTCCTAAGGTGTCAGCAAACAAATGTACAGACACAAGTCCTCAGGAGTTTCTCTGCATTCGCTGTAGACACTTTCCTCTCTCTCTGCCAGACAAAACTGCCCCAAGGGAGCAGTGACACACTTATGGCAGGGCCCTCGACAGGCAAAGCCAGGGCTGGGAGCTCTCCTGAGCAGCTGCTCTCTCTCTGAGCCAGCAGCCAATGATGGCACAACTGCTTGGGAAACTCACAGGGAAAACTGCTTTTGACTTTGCAAGATTCATCAAGTGATCTCCCCTATGGAAGGAATGGGCTTGTCTGTCCAAGCCATGTCTGATTCGTGGTGTGGGGAAAAAAATTCTTCTTTTGAGAAGAGCCGTTGATTCAGTATCATTGTTGCAAAAGCAGAAACATCAAGCAATTAAAAAAAACCCCAAAAATGTAAGAATACTTTATATGCTAATGATCAAAACAGTAAATACTAATCGTAGATATTAATGGCATGATTTCTTTAATTCACTGAATAGTGACCTTCATATTTCTTTTCACCATAAAGAAGCCTAACTTTAATATCCTGCAAATGTGATTTAAACCACTGGAATGGAGTGGCTGGAGCTTTTTCTTCTGGCTCCTTACTGATCCAGCATGGAACAAACATTTTGAGGAGGTGTTAAGTGGAAGTTCTTGCCATTCTTCACCAAACTTTGGATTTTATTTATTGATATGTCCTGTGCCAACCAGAGTATTTAGTAATTAGTTCATGCACTTGCTTTCCTCCCTTTATTTTGTCTGAAGTCATGCAGAGCTGTTACACATTAACCCCCAGCTGTTCCTTATCTCCCTAAAGTGTGTAAGAGAGCTTTATACAAACCTGTTTCTTGAGGTAATCTTTATATACACTGCTATTTTAAAAACAATGGATTTTTTAAAAATCTGTTTGCAATAAAATTCAGAATAGAATTTCTTCTATCACTGTGGACACAGAAACCCTGAAAGCATCCTGGTTTAGAAGTCCTCAAAGCATAAATATGAAATTTGCTGCACACCACTAGGGCTAAGCCAGACTAGGAACCATTTATAAAGGTCAGAAATCATCATTGTTCCAGTGTAACTCAATGCAGGTCCTGCCTCCAGTTCTACTGCTGCAGAGTAACTCTTGATTTAGAAGCTCAATAATTGGTTTCACAACCGATGATGAAAAGTAGAGCATGATACTTTTCCTGGGGCTTTCATTAGTATCTCTAGGTTCACTTCCCTCAAGACATGGATCTCATAACAGGAGATTAATTTTAGTTTTCCAATGGAGTTTTATTGTAAGATTATTTTGTTCTCTGACTTTCTCCACTAAAGGGATTTTGATTAAAATGTGCCTAGACGTAGTCAACTGATGATAAGATTTGTAATTTCCAGTAGATAGGAATATTTAACTATACTAAAAGAAATTGTGTTATATTACAGATTATCCTGATGGAAAACATTTCCAAACTAATGCAGAGTAAAAGCAGAGTGATGCAATTAAAATTATTGTAGTTGCTCTAGATTTAAATTAACAGGACAGATCCCTGTTTGCACCCACAAACAGTGTCTCTTCTATAAAAACAAGATAAAAAATATATAGAAATGATAGATTAGATAGATAGATAGATAGATAGATAGATAGATAGATAGATAGATAGATATGCTGTAAGGACATCAATATTCAGTGAATTAAAGATCCATTTCACCAATATCATCCTCACTTCAGGGCTGGCCAAACACCTAAGTAAAGATTAAGTGTAGCAAAATATTTCTACCTATTTCTCCTAGCAATGATGTAGGGCTTGTGGTCATCCTCATCCAAACCACTGAGATGGTTCTTGACATCCTTCAAACATTTTTTTTCTTTTTTTTTTGATTTGTACAATTCGCTTTTGTACCCAAATTTTGACAACCACAATGACAAGGCAGAAGAAGTGCCAAAGCTTAAGAAGTGTGAAGAATCATCTTTCTGTGATGGTTTTGAACCAACTCCTTTTAGTTCCCAGTGGAAAGAAGGCACTTCAGAAGCCTCATCCTCACGTGGAAGGAGAGCATCTTCAACTGAACCCTTGTTAAACTAAAGAATTAACAAAATCTCTCAATCCTTTGGCTTTCCCATGGATAGTTTCACAGGAAAGTTGCTGTCTGCAGGAAAAGTCCCATTGCTGCTTTTGGGTTTTACCAGATGGGACCCCTGCCCTCACAGCAGGCACAAAGCCCCCTTTGTGGGGGGAGAAAATCTGTAAATCTGATATCCTCCCCTTGAACAATGGCCTGGCAACCTTTTAAAGAAGGAGAAACCCAGACATGCTTTGCATCAGAAAGAGAATATCACAAATAATTGGTGAGTCGTTCTCCCACGGTAATGAGGGAAAAGAAAGGAAAATGAATTTTTTGGTCTTATACTTTACATTTAAAGCACATTTTGTTTTACAAAGTAAACATGCTACAGGTGAAACTTCACTAACAGGATGAAGTTGCTTTGATATCTCACCTATATTCCTAAGGCTGCAGCCCAATCCTCCTAGTAGAGACCAATATTCCTTCTAGGTGTAGATCCAGAGCAAAGATCACCAAAAATCCATTTTTATTTTCACCCCTACTGAAACCTCCAGTTCTTTGTCTTCCTGCTCCTCAGGAGGGTCTCTGGAACACCTCAGAAGATAAAAGCACTTGGGAACACCTCAAGAACTTGGGAACACCAACATCCTTGGGCTGTTGGATTGCCCCTGACCCTGCTCCAACCTGGAGTGTTTAAAATTGCTTCTGCATCTCTAACTCCTAATCCTAATAATTCTGATCCATTAGTTAGCATTGCTATGAGATTCCTTTAAAATCAAACACGACACAAACAGCAGAGGAAAGGGTCGTATGTTGTTTTGTTGGAATATCACCTTGGCTTAACTTTAAGGATCCATTAAGAATATTTCTAATACCCTTTAAAAGAAAATATTTTATTATGCCAGACCTGACTCTGCCGGTGAAGATATTTTTTTCTTACCATGATCAGCTTCCTAAATTGTCTTTCAGGCACCTTGCAGAGTATGATAAAAGACTTGGCTAAAGGGTTTTACCTGTGCAAAGCTCAACCAGGTCAGCGCTTGACGGAAACCGCGATGATTATGACAATGAACAGCAGAACAGCCAAAGCGATGGAGAGAAGGCAGCACTTCATCTTCCTGGCTCGTAGCTGAGGGGAGAAAGACAAGGAAATTAATTCATGGAGATTAAATCCACTGAGAAATGTTATTTTTTCCATTGAAAGAATTGTTTGGAACAAGCTGAAGCAACATGGAGAATTTCTTTATTTTTTTGGTCTGACTTATCCTTCTGGATAATCCAGATTTCTCCTCCTGGATACAATCCCCTTTTTCTACAATACTTTCTTCCTGCTTAAATCACTGTGTCAAACTAAATTTCCAGGCTCTGCTTGGAGGGCTGAACTTGGGTAAGGCCACTCAGTTTGGTTTTGGTCTGGGGGTGTCGGAGCTGCTTCTGGCTGCCAGGAGAAAACTGCCCCTGTAAGAGAAAAGGCTCCTTCTCCACTCTGCTGTGCATTGAAATTGAGACAAGCACTGACATGGGCTGTTCACAGGGCAGGCAAATGTGCTTCCAGTGTTAATCACCCTGACCTCATTCATTTTCAGATATGGTAAAAGAGATTCTACTGAGTTTTAATTTTGATATCTGTTTCTACTTCAACCCATCAGTCTTCCTAGTGACCTCCGTGGATGTGATGTTGTTTATTCCTATTTAAAATCTTTGCAGATAATTAAATTCCCCTTCCTCCTTTTTAGATAGATTGGAAGAAAGGTGTTTCCATGATCCCACAGTGTAAGGAGCTCTGTTACCCAACACACACACAAAAGTAACTTCAGAGAAATCCTTAACTTGGACATTTTTCTTGAGACCAGATCAACCGGTCCTCCAGCCACCAGAGCTGATAACATCATCTTCATGTGACAAACCAGCTGCTTTATTCCAAAGTCCTTTGCCTTCCATACAACTGAAGCAACACTTTCACAGGAGAGATGATAATGTTACTGCTGTTATCCACTTTTCCTTCCTTTCCCTAACTGCTGCAATCAGGTCTCCCAGCCTGCCTTGGATCCTTCTCTAACTGCTTTACATCACTCTGCACTGCATTTCCCACAGAGCCATTGCTCCCCAGCTGTTCTGTTCTGTTCTGTTCTGGGGATGTTTTGGTCTCTTACACTGCAAAGGACAGGAGACTCATCTCTTCCATTGGTGCTCCAAATCCTGTCCTTCATTCCCTCTCAGTGCCCAACAAGCTGGAGAAGCACTTCCAGCAGGGAACAGTGAACCTGTCCTCTGTTTCAGAATCAACCACCAATCAAGCTGTGGTTTTATAAAAGTGTGGATTTGCAGATTACTGTTTTTTGCACCTTAAAATGCTGTACTGTCCTGCCTTCCTAGCAGATAATCAGTGAATCATCGTGGCTCTCCATCAGCTTTTCAATCACTCATATAGATAGGTTTTCTTTGATTTGGATGAGAAAAAAAAAGTTTTAAATATATAATTCCATGTACATTCATGAAGAGGGATCTTCTTGTCAGGCATGCTAGGAGGGAGTGTGTGAGGGGACACAATTGCACTTCCCAAAACCCCTACTCTGGAGCACAGATTTGTTCATGCTCTTCCATCACTTTACTGTGACTGTGGGGGAGAATATGAGTGGGCAAAGGCCCACAGAAATTATTGGGATGGAGGTGAGGCCCTGGCACAGATTGCCCAGAGAAGCTGTGGTTGCCCCATCCCTGGAAGTGTTCAAGGTCAGGCTGGATGGGGCTCGGAGCAACCTGGGATAGTGGAAGGTGTCCCTGTCCATGGCAGGGGTTGGAATGAGATGGTTTTTAAGGTCTCTTCCAACCTAAAACATTCTGTGATTCTCTGATTTTTTTAACTTTTTTTTTTTTTCACACACAAAAGGATGTTTCTTCATAGCAGATCCTCACCTAACACTTTAATTTCTTCAGAAGAAACTGCAATGCATCCTGAAAGCTCAGCCCATGAGACAACAGTCTTGCTACTGCTTCCCCTTTAATTTTAACCTTCATTAATTCCAAGTCAAACCAGGAAACCTTTGCTTCAAACTGCAGACTTTCAAAGGCACTTGGGTGTCCTTGTCCACTTCTAAAGTCAGAGCCTGTGTTTGGTCAGCAGAGGATGCTAATGGGTCATTTAGCTTCAAACAGAATTCTCAAATAGTCCATTAAGAGCCTCAAAGAGTGCACAGTTATCACTTCACATGGCTTTTCCATCATTCCCTTTGCAGAGGGATTCTCTTTTCCTCTTTTCCAGCATTACAAAGTCCGAGTCACTCTTATTTTGGATTTGCACAGTCTCTTCTCCCTTCCCTTTTTTCCTTGCTCTTAACCAACTAAACCATAAACAGACTGAGACTGATCAGAGGACAGGAGAGCTGCAGCCCAGTCTGAATCCTGGGATTTGGTTCACATTTTATGATCTTGTCCTGGCTGGCAAGTCAGGGTAATGATTCCTGCTCTTCAAAATATCTCCTAGCATATTTAGTATAACTGTCCTTCAAAGCCATAAAACCCATGGTAGGATTCTCCTGTCTATTCATAGTTTTAGTTTGGTTTTTTTTTTTCTTATTTTATATTCCAATAAGGAAAATGTTGAATTCTTTGAGTTGCTTTAGTCTCCAGCCATAAATCTGAAGCAGCTTCTGATCCCTTCCTGGACACACCACCTTTCCTACACATCCTGGGGAAGAGTGGCAGGATACCAGCACCCCAGGGTTTTGTCACTTAGTTAGAAAAACACTGATATATGAGCAAAAGCAGTGTGTCCCTTCACTGGACAAGTGCACACCCTGCTTCAGGAAGGGCCTTGAAAGAATCCTTTCAATGAAACTTGACACAAAGATTGGGCTTGATGACCATGGAGGTCTTTTCCAACCCTAATATTCTATGATTTTATGATACCCTGTGGAGCTCACCAAGCCTGTCCTGTGGAGAGGATCAGCCTGGATTTCTGTGAGTTCTTGGGACCCTTTTCCTGCCTTTATCAGAGGAGAAAGATGCAAGCACAGAATGTGTTGAACAGATTCTCTTCCCCAGACAGGATCACAGACTGTGGTATGGGCATCCTCACTTAAATATTGCATAAATATACACTAATAAACAACATAAATAATAATATTACATCTAACTAACTCTGCTATTATCCCTAGTTTAGGTTAACAGAGTCTGATTGCCAAATTGACATTACAAGTGGTGTCTTAATGCTCCACTGCCATTCTTGAAGGGCATTGAGAGACAAAAATAAAAACATCCCTTTTAACGAGTTTTTCAAAGAGTTTTTCAAGAACCCCAAGGTAACATTGCACACTGGAAGCAGAGCAACCTCAGAAATGTAAGCACTGAGCAGCAAAGAAGTTCCAGAGTTTGTGTTTTCCATGTGTGCATATACAGGGAACAATCTTTGCCTCTCTCTAAAGTAGGATTTCTGCCTCGTTCAGTAAGGGAATAATTATTATGCTGCATACATCATACATGTTTAGAAATTTTACTTATCTACTCAGGTTTTCTTAGGACATCTATCTAAAGTCATGTTCACATGAGACCACGCAAAGCTCTCACTTAATGTAAAGATCCTGATTTTTTTCAAGGGGTTTCCATGACAGCAGAATCATATAATTAATGCTTTCCATCCCAAACATCAATGCAATCATTGGGTTATATACATTTTAAGTGGAGGAAGTAGAGACACATTCCTTGGGTGAAAGTACAGCTCATCTCAAGAGAGTTCCAGTTTTCCCAAGGAATAAAAAAAAAGGAATAAAAAGCAAATGTGATTCATGATGCCACCCCTTGCATCAAAGTTAATCTAATCTACACTTACATGGAAATGGAAAACTGTTTCCAAACCTGTAACAGGATTTCTCACCAGGACAAGCTCCTTACTGCCCGAGACAGACACTACGAGCTTCTGCCATAATTTTAGTAGCCTCAGAATAACAGAACCCCAGCCACAGAAAAGCTGATGAAAAATTTTAAAAAATACAAAACCGAAACAACCCACAAGAAGCCAAACCAGCTGTAAAATGAATCATTTATGTTACAGCATAATTCTTCAGGGAGCTTTGCATTTTTGCAGCATTTCCCACGCATACGACTAAAACGCAGTGGATTTCACTCATCTTTCCCCAGTTCTTTCTCCCCTCAGCTGCTGAGGCTCCTTCTCTCACACTCTGCATTATTCCTATTCCCTATCTTCCTTGACTTTCCTGGAAGCTCTGAGGCAATGTGACCTCCCCTCAATTCCTGCAACTACACCCATGATTGCTCACAGGAGCAATTTTAAGGCCATTTTGCCCAGAATCTTCCACCTGCCCTTGGAGTTAGATGTTTGCAGACAAGACATACCCAAGGTCATTGGCACGGCAGAGGATCAACAGCTGAAGGGCATTTTTGGTACAAACTATTTGGACAGTCCTAACCTCAACTTCACAAAGTATCCAGAAAACCTGAGGGAATTACTGTTTTGTCGGTTTTTTTTTTCCCCAGAGGCCTGGAGGTTTTGCCAAACATTCCTGGAGGTCACAAAAATCTATGGCTAATTTCTCCATTTTTTCCTGTTAAATTGCAAAACTGTCCACATACAGGAGCTGCTGGAATTTAACAAAACCTCCCAAAACCCATATTTCTCCCAGGGAAATATGAGTTCTCCTAGAGTTCTCCTAGAACTCCACCTTGGAAAGCACTGACTCCCTTTAACTATCTGTTAAAATGAGTATTTAAATAGAGAAATCAACGCAACAAACAATTTCAGGCTGAATTTGGGAAAAGTTCAAAGCTACAAGATTATCTTCTGCTGTAAAATGTATGAGAAATAATTATAAGCCCACTATCTGATTTAATTTTAATTATCTTAGCTTATTCTAAACCTTGAATGCTATGCTGCAGCACTGCTCTGGTTTTATAGCTCTGTCCCAACCTGTTGTAAGTCCATTTCCCATAACACCTAGAATTTGTTGCTTAAATTGGAGCTAATCTATTTTCATTGTACACATTTTCCCAAGATGAAAAGAATGCAACAGGGGACCAAAAAAATTCTAATCCTGTAGCAAGATGTAATGGATTTTTACAGTTATTTTTTCTGGGCTCTCAGGGTTTTTTAGCAAAATAAGTAAAGATATATTTTAATCCTGACAGAGGCTCTTTAAACACACATGTGAAATAGGAGTGAAAAGCAGGGAAGGAATGAGCAAGGCTATTTAGGGACACAGCTGAGAAGCACTTTATATTGACAGGCAAACTGGATGTGACTGAGCCTGGAAGAAACCTTTCCCTCATTTTTTCAGAAAATTAAGCTGCAAGTCATATTTTACAGCCTAGAAGATATTTATTTCTTGGGGGTGAAATGCTGAAAAATATTTTAATTATGTCACAACAGATAGTTAAGTAATTAAAACCCATTAAAGCCCATTACAGCCCCGGGCCCAGAAAAGTAAGTTTCATCTTGGAAATTCCTAAGCAAACATATTTACAAGGAGGAAAAAAAAAATGCTTTCTTGCTAAGCATTCAAAAACTAGCTGAGGCCAAGCATAAATAATAGAAGAGGCTAAAGAAAACTGTTTTTCCTCTATTTTTATTGAATGGAGAAAAACAAACAAACAAACACTTGATTCACATATAGAAAAGCAGCACTGAGCTTCTTCACCCTTTGTGGATTGACTACATTATGGACTGTAAGGCAGGGAGGAGTAAGGCAGTTATGGACTGTAAGGCAGGAGTTGAGATTTCTCAGCTGCCTCCACAAAGGAGGTGAAAATCCCTAGAAACAGGAATTTTAGTTCAGGCAGGGATTTGTACTAGAGCAGCTGCTCTATTCTGGGAACATCAGAGCATATGACACCACTTCAGAGCAGAGTCACACCCTACAACTCCATGGCTGGGGAGTTTTCTAGGTCTTCTGCAGGACAAAATTGGGAAGGTTGCTTTCATTAGAAATTAATTAAATTAATCTCTCCAGTATCCCATCCTTGTTCTGTCACTCCCAGGTCTCAGCCCTGGCACTGGGATAAGGATGAAGACAGTAACCAAAGAGCTTTGCCCTAAAGGGTTAACCCAAGATCACCTGACTCTGTCTCTCCCTCCTGCAATGTTAAATAATATAAATATTCATAGAAAAATGGGATTGTTGAGGCTGGAAAGGACCTCTAGGATCACCAAGTCCAACCTTCAACCCAGCAAGCAGCACCATGTTCACCATTAAACCCTGTCCTCGAGTTTCATATCCACAGGATTTTAAACAATTCCAGGAGCAGTCACTCCACCACTTCCCTGGGCAGCCTCTTCCAATGCTTCCAAAGCTTGGGAGTGAGGACTAGGAACAGGTTTGGAAATACCCTGAGCTTTTCAGTTTGGTTGTATGGGCAAGAATCTGTCTCCCAGTGAAAAAGGACCAGTTTTCCATTATCATTTCTTAGGTTATTATGGTAATCAAGCAAAAATCTACCCATGTACTCAATGCCAACAGACTCAATAAAACAATCCATTTTACCTACAGAAATGCTTACCCATATTTCAAACACAAATTAAAAATAAAGAACAATTCATGAAGCATTTTTGAACAGAGCCAGGAGTGCAAGAACTTCTGAAAGTACAATTCCACTACTCGAGCAAAGAAACCATTGCAGACCAATCTGCTCTGGAAATTTATTTCCTGCAAACCCATTCAGCAGATAAAAAACAAAAATTATTAAATTTAGCAACCACACAATAACAGCCTCCAGTTATCAGGTCAGGTCCTTTTAAGGGCCTCTATTGGGCAATGAAAACTCACCCTGATTAATTTTCAAGTGCTGCTTCCTTTATTGTAAGATTAACAAATCTGTTTGACATAAAATGGTTCATTTTATATGCAAATCTCTGTAGAGAGTTTTGTGACATTAAAGAGGTTCACACAATTTTGTTCACCCTGACCTCAGAGTTCATTTGGAATTTCATGAAAGCATTTGTCTATGCTCTTAATATGCATTTTGAAAGCTAATTTGAGGTTTGCTGGATTGAGAGCCCAGGTTCTTAATTACGTTTGGACGTGTTTATACAGAGATGATATTATAAATCTGAAACTGCTGTCATTCCAGTGGACAATAGCAGAAGCTCTGCTGAAGGCTGGGGAGTTCTCATGGGAGAGGAAAAGAAAATATTGGAGCAACACAGCAGGAAGTCAGACGTTTTAGATGTCTGGTTACCTCCAAGAACTATGTAAACATATAGAGGGGAAAAAATCCCCTTACACTTACATTATTATTATTATTGTTGTTGTTATTATTATTATTATTATTAATTTCATATTCCATTTGCATTGATAATAGCTAAGCCATACACAATCAGCTCTGATAAGAGAGTAAACACTCTGTGTTTTTGCAGTGGAAGGGAGGAACATGACCTTTAACGTGTGTACAAATTAAAATGCACTGACCAAATTTGGTGACCTTTATGGTATGGCTTCCTTATAGAGCTACAATGAATTTGCTATCAAATATCACTGCTTCTGCAGGCAGGCTAGAAAAGGCCAGGAATATTATTAAGCACTTACAAGTGTTTTTAAATGAGAACAAAGTAGACAAGTTACATATGAATAAAACCCAGAAGATACGAGAGCAACAGGGAAAGGCCAGCCCACAGCAGCAAGGAAATAGATCACTTGGCTTTGACATATTATTTTTGGGCCTTCACTTGCATGTCATTTGGACTGATTCCATGCTTTCCTTTATGATGTGTCTATGTATTTGCTGCTTTCCACTAATTCTGTGCAGTTTTCCCATTCCCTATAAGCCTCTTCATGATCCCTTCCTCATTAATTAATTTTCTTTGCATACATCTCTGGAAGTGTTCAAGGACAGGTTGGATGGGGCCCTCAGCAACTTGGTCTAGTGGAAAGTGTGCCCATGGCTGAGGGGATGAACTGGATGATTTTTAAGGTCCTTTCCAGCCCAAACTATTCCATGATTCCACATGTTTCCATGGTATAACCCAGGTGAAGTACCTACAGGTAATCTGAGCTGATTGCTCAGCATTGCCTACTGCAAGACTGTATTTTCTGCCACTTATTTAGCCAGGGACAACCACCCAGGATTGGATTTTCCATGCCTGGAATCTACCCCAAGCTATTTCTTTTAAATGAAAATGTGCCAGCCAAATCAAAGGAGAAAACCATTAAAAAAATTTCCAAGTATTCCATCCTGAAAAAGATAATGGAAATACTTTCTCTAGTCTCTCCCTGCTTTGGGGAAAAATCACAGAATCATTAAGGTTGGAGAAGACCTCCAAGACCAACAAGTCCAGCCTTTGGCTGATCACCACCTTGCCCACTAAGCCATATGGAGAAGTGCCTCATCTACTTGATTTTTTAACACTTACAGGGATGTTGAGTCCACTCTGTCCCTAGCAGCCTGTTCCAATGTTTGACCACTCTTTCAGTGAATAAATTTTCCCTGATAGCCAACCTGAACCTCCCCTGGTGCAACTTGAAGCCATTCTCCCTTGTCCTGTGTAAGGAAGAATAGGGAGAAAGGGGATTGTTCCTTTGATGAGGGTGCTCATTTTAGTGTTTCTGGGAAATTTGTCTCAGTTTAGGAAAGATACGACTTCTCTGAAACCCTTGTTCATGTACACTCTTGACTAGTTCAAAATTTGAGATAATTTTCATCATCTGCCACATCTATCAGGATGAGGATGGCAGCACAGTGCTTTCTGTGTTGGCTTGCCTAAAAGCTGACAGGGGCTGATGTTGAGCCTGTACACACAGATTTAATTGCTGCATTTTCTACCTTCTGAATGCTTGAATTAGCAATCCTAATATTCCCCTAATACTCTTGTTTTTCTAATGGCTGAGACATCATTTGTAATAACACATGATAATGGCTTACATTTCTAGCACGCCTTTCAAGGCAGCAAACCTCCAACATGATTTAAAAATTCACTATAAAGAGGATTATCTTTTTACCAGCTCTGGAATGAAGCCACCTACCTCTGGCAGCTGTTTGAGTTCTACACAGCAGACCCAGCCAGCAATTTAAAGCAGGTAATGAGTGGTGTGTGCACCTGAAACACCAGAGACTGCATTTCCCAAATCAGAATTCACCCAATGTAGCAAAACAAATGCTTACACTTTTGTAGAAACCACCCTGAGATGCTTAAAAGCCCCACACAGGCAGATTCAGAGAGAACTTAACTCCCCCAACAATTCAAACCCAGAAACACTGCAAGGGAGCAGAGCAGAGAGAGAATGATTTGACCACATTAAAGCTGTGCAGTGCTCGAAGAAAACCTTCCTGCTGAGCTGTGTTGATTAGTTGGATTATATTATTTTATGAATGGGACTACTTGGAAGGATTGCAAATGACAGATTTTGGCTCATTGTGCTGCCAATCTCAGCATTTTGAGCCCATTAGTTCATCCAGCTTTCGACCAACCTCACTTATCTGGTCTGTACATCATCAGTTTCTCTTTCAGGGCAGAAAGTCCTAATTCTTGAACCAGCTCAATCTCTGCTCCCAAAAAAACCTGAGCCCTCCCAGGACTGGCTCCTTTTGCCAACAACAACCAGGTCAAACTTTGCAGAATTTAAAAGGACCAGAGCCAAAAAAAGCATTTAGTCTGGTTTAACTCCAGTGTACTCTGATAAGACTGTGATCCAAATAATTTAAGAATTTCTCCTCACTACCCTGTACATAGGTGCAAAAAAGAATATAGATTAAAAATCCTAATAAAGATAAAATGCTTTAAAAAAGAGTGCAACATCAGCCATGAAGGATCTTTTGAACATCCTCAACAATGTCAAATAAAGAAAACAAAGGAACTTGCAGGGGGTAGTAAAAAAAAAATCACAGAATCATTTGGACTGAGAAAGCCCTCTAAGGCCATGAACCAGCACTGCCAAGGTGACCACTAAGCCATGTCCCATTTACACATTTTAAATCCTGCCAGGGATGGTGACTCCAACACTTCACTGGGCAGCATTTTCCAGGGTTGGACAACCCTTTTAGTTCAGAATATTTTTCCTACTATCCAACCTAAACCTCCTCTGCTGCAATTTGAGGCCATTTCCTCTTGTTATACAACAATTTTGTTCATGCTGGGACTGAAAGAAAGGTTTTCTGTCTTCAAGGCACCATGTTCTTGAACCTAAACTTGCCTTCAAATCTCACCAGTAATAAAGATAAATTAGTGCAAGTCTTCAGGCACCAAACAACAGCTTGAAGATCCAAGCTGGTCTGACCCTACCACCAGAAGGTATCTGTGTACCTCAATGGAAGTCAGTACATTACAGGAACTGATACACAAGAAGCTCCTCCCAGCCCTAGGAATTACAAGTAAAACCAAATTTTGGAAGGGGTTCCATGAACTACCGTGTCATTAATGCCTCAGAATGTCAGTGTTAGGAGCTGATGGATCTCCAGAGCAAAGATGTCACAGAACCGTAATAGGCAGTGTCTAGTGTCTGTGTTTTCATTAAATTTATTGATACAATTGGGATTTTTTTTTTTTACTGTGTCCATTGATTTAATATAAAACATTACTTCCTACAAACTTTGCTCACCACTATCACTAAGATCACTACTACCTCTACTACTACTAAAATACTCCCATCATTAGCATGTCAAACAGTGGTTGACAGGCACAAACTACTCTGCATTATTTTGTGACATCATAGAACAGAGCTGAACTTGTGCTGCACTGAATTTTAAATAGATTTCCAAATACAGTAAATTGCTTTTTTTTTTCCTGGTACCAAAATCCAAAGAGTGCAGAAAATATTTACAAGCAACCACCATGCCCCTGCTGATCCTTTGCACCCTGCAGGCTGCTTGGGAGCAGAGGGCTAAGGAAGAGTGAGAAAATTACATGGAGACCAGGTATGAAAACCTTCCTTTTGAAAAGTGACAAGTTGTCTGCTAGGAACTCAAGGAATGCAAATCTCACACCTTGCCTAATGCAGACTGAAATCTATTTTATTGCTTCATAAACCCATGTATGCATTTACAAATGTGAGTCTTCACCTGTTCAAAGTAGAGCTGAGGCATAAAAGCTGAGAATCTTAAATAATTGCAAAATGACAAAAGGATATTTCCATTTTACTACTTACTTATATGTCTGTCACAAAAAAGAAGTGGATAAAGTCACATCTAGTGTAGCACCAGTAAAACTAAGCAGAAATAGAGCCTCTATATCATTTTATTGGGTGGCACAGAATTAAATTTGAGGCAGCTTGATTTTCTCTAGAAGCCATGGAGAACTGGTTAGGCTGTCAAAATACCTGATCTAAGCCTTTGTTTAGACCCAAACAACTTCTTCAAGGTTTGAAGAGTATTTTGACTCTCTACTGTTTTTTCATTTTCATTTTCCTGGTGGATTAAATACACAAATGGCAGGAGGTAGACTGAGTTGATATTGAACTTCTGACTGCAGGGGAAAGCACCAAATATTGGAAAATCTTGTGTGAGACAGTATTCTCCTGAGGTTTGCTGCTCAGGTTAACAGATGGAGATCCAGGGAAAGTCAAAGAGCAGAGTTCAGGACTTGTAAGAAGAGCATTTCAATATAAATACCAAAAATAAATCTGCAAATAGCAAGCAATGAGGGGAACTGTACAGGCAGATATAGCACTATCCATCCTTTTCTCATTAAATTGTTATGTGGCCATTTATAAGTCATTTAACTACTTCATTCCTCATTTTCCATGTTATAACATCAGTGATGTGACTTCATTAAATAAATAGAGCAAAATTAGTGACCCCTGTGATGATGGAGCCATTACTTGCCAAGATCAACACACAAACACCATTTTTTAAAAAGGTCTGGCTTTTATAGGGATGAGTTTTTTTGGTTTTGTTTTAGGTAAACTGTTCGAGCCATTTCTAACTTAAAACCTTTAAAATCTTCTGGGATGAAAGCATTTCTCTTTAGTTATGTAGTCACACAATAGAGTTATGGATATGGCAATGGAGCTCTTGTTACAGAGGAATAAGTTTTTGTCCCTTCCTTCATCTCTCAAACAACCATTCTAAGCTCTTGGCACCATCCTTAAATACATCCTAAAGTGGAGCTTGGTCTGATCTGAGCTAAGGGGGACAATGAATATGAAAGCTGAGAATGACCAGAGGTCAAAACGTTTCACTGTTCCTCAGTCCCTGGCAATGAAACAGCATTCAGACCATCCTGAATTATTCACTGCCATCAAAGCTGAGAGTTTCCTGCCTCTATGTCAAAATCACGGCGTAATTGCAAACTGTAATGGATTCTGAATGAAGGAGATGATTGTACCAAACAATGGAATATCAGCATTGCTTCACAAACGGCCTTGGAGTCTGACCTTGCTGGTCAGAATCACAGCTCCTGTGTCTAGGCAGAGACTTCTCAGCCCTGCCAGCACAAAGGGCTCCTTATGTCAAGAGTGTAGGAATAACTCGAGTGTGATAGACAACATAATAGAGCTCTGGGAATGTCACAAAGCACAGTGCCAACAGTCTGTCCTGCAGAGCGTATCAATCCCTCACAGCAACGAGAGGACAGGCTGGAAAAGAAAGAATTAAATTAAATCACGGGTCTGTAAGGATGGAAGTGAAAACAGTCTTCATGTTTGAGTTTCATGTCATTGCAAGAATGGAAAGAGGCAGAAAGCAATTAAATGTATTAAATTCAACATATCTTTGTGTTTATGGTTTCTGTCATGGTGCCAGTTTGGAGCCAGATTCACATTAGAAAGCTCATCTACTCCATCCATGCTGTGGAAGGAACAAACAACCTCTAAACGTTTCCTCCAATTAGCAGAACAGCAGAGAGATGGGATTCTCCAGAATGGTAGAACCCAGGACATGCAGCCAAAAGGCCACGTGTCACTCAACCATAACTAACTTTTAGCCCAGAAAAAGAAATTTAAATTACACACCATCTAAAGAAAATATTCTTAGACGTGCAGACAACAAATTAATAAACTGCTAACTAAGTAAAGTTAAAAAGGAGTTTATGTAGTTCAGTTTGTTATGACATAATTTTCTTAGAATATGGTGAGTGGTTCTCCTACACTGCTGAGAAGATGAGGACATTAATCACTCTTTGGGATAAGGCTGATCTGAAAATCCTCCAAAACTTATCCACAAATTCTCCCAAAGTCCTGAAAACTGGACTGAATGAGTGGTTTGAAGCTCTGAGGAAAGTTTCTAAAGTAGTTCTGAGCACTTCCACCTAAACTGAAACCTCCATGGGAGATTATGCCCTGGTGCTATTTGGAGAACAACTCAAAGACAGAGATCTCCAGGGAGGTCCCGCTTACGGAATTTTTTTGAGGTTGACATTGAAGTAACCAGATATTTTTGAAGAGTCTGGAGAAGTGAAGGGAACCTCTGAACTTGTGAAGCGTCCCAGCTTTTTTTACACACAGTTGATCAAAGCTTTTAACTCTCCATCCCTTTTCTCCTGGCATCTATGACAAGAGCTTAAATAGTTGAGCTCCACGTGGGGAAAAACCCATATAGATATCCGTATGGATGTGTGTACATTTAAGGCCCACTGCTTGTCAGAGCCTCTGTACTTAACATATTAATTTACCAAGTTTAACTTTTTAATGCTAACTCCTTTAAGTCATTAGAGATCCTTTTTTCATTATAATCCTCTTATTTGGTAATCAGTCTGAGCCTGTCTATATTTTTTAAGAATATTTTAAAGTTTCTGGTGAAGATCAAGGGAAGTTTTCTCTTGCTCTACTTCACAAACTCCAACGTATTATTAGTAAGTGGTTTAGTACAACACTTAGACCACAGCCGGTTTTTTGCACTTTTTTGTCACCCTTTATACAACCATATTATCATAGAACTGTTTAGGCTGAGAAACCCCTCAAGGATCATTGAGTTACAACCATTATGAATGGAAGTGTTACTTTTAAATGCATTATGGCTGTTGAAAGCTGATCAGAGGAGAGATGGAGGAATGGAAATGGATATGGCAAAGATGGTGGTAATAGCTACTGTAATGTGCTTCAACTGGAGGAGCCACCAATAGACCCTTTTCCTTCATGAGTCATTCCTAAAATTAGTCATAATGCATTTCTTAATGATCTTTTATTTGTCATGCAGGACAGTCTTTGCACAAGAGGTCTCAGAAGATAAACTAATCTCAGGGCGCCAGGCAGATATTACACCATGAGCAACAAACCCCCAGCCACCTCTGACTCAAGTTTCTATTTCTAAAAACAAATAAATCCACCCCTCACCATCACCACCCTTCCTGCTGCTCACAAGATGTGCTTTAACAGCCAGAGAAATCATGAATTCATAACTACATCATATCCCAGTTTGAATGCATCAAAGAAATGCCTCATAATCCCTTTGGATCTCAGCAAAGGGGCACAGTGAAACTCACTGAAACAAAGGGCCACAACAGACTTTGCAGAAGTTTAAAAGCTCCCCTACACCCTCTATGAGCTTTCAAACTGGATTTAAGATAGACCTTCATTTATCCACTTCAAGCTGTAGACAACAAGCTGTTTATGCTTTTCCCTCAAATTTAATGTTCACAGGAGGAGGGGAAAAAATAAGAAAAGCAGTGTAAAGGCAGTCCTACATCAACTAATCTCTGCAACCAATTAATTAAACAATTATATTAGCCAAGCCGTCACTTCTGACATGGCACAGCTGACATTAATTGGGCCACAATCAAGATAGTAATTCAGGTTAATTGGATTTCCACTGTCAGCAGCTATCAGCTTGTTTCAATATGCTGCTGTCATTTAAGAATAATTAATCATGGATGACTTTATTGGATGACACCAGTTGACAGCTGATGGTGTGGTGACGCTTGAAAAACTTGGTGATTGCTGCAGGCCTGGGGAAGGGGAAATCTGGATTCCTTTGGAGAGATTATTGTGCTTCCATTGCATGTTGAGACCCAAAATGTGCTGCATGAGGTGTTGAACTGGTGATAAAAAGAGGGGGCTGGAGAAAGAAAGAGCCCTTCCCATGGAAACAACCCAGCAAAAGGTCAGAGGGATGGGCAAGTTCCACCACCTTCAGGCACTCAGGCATTGTTTGGCTCTTGCTGCAGCAGCACAGGATTCAATAAAACACCCCTGCATGTGCTGCAGGAGCAGAAATGCCAGCCTTCATCTGATGTTGCTTTTTTCCATTCCATTCATAATAGGCCATTACTCTGGCTAACGCTGGGTAATATAATTTATTCAGTCTGTTGTCAGAATGTCTGCAAAAATGTCAAGGAACTGATGGAGCCAAGTCTTTATTTGTTATTAACTTGAAGCAAAAAAAGGAAAAGGAAAAAAAAAAGGTGATGAAATTGTTGTGGGGAAGTGGGGGGGGGAGGGGAAGCTAGAAATTAAAGTGTAAGCTGAAAATAGTTTAGAGTGTTCCATGAGGGGTAATAGGAATACATTATGCCTCTGAAGAAAAAAAAAAATAAAAACGCAATTTAAACTTGAGGAAAGAAAAAGCTTTAGCACCAAGTTCTATTAGACTACATAATTATTCCCCAAAGGGGAAAATATACATATATATTTAAAAGTAAAGTGCGATTTTAGGTTATTCATGACAGAGTGCTAAAAAATCATACCAGAAGTGGCAACACTACTTTGACAGCTGGACGGTGAAAATTTTCCATCAGAAATATGATGAATTTATTGTGTAACTGCCAGAAACCAGTTCAAAATGGATGGAGTACACAGAATCAAATTTCTAAAGGAAAATTTTGACACCATGGTTGATGAATTTGGCTCCCTCCTTTTTAGCAAAATATTGGGCAAAAAATGATCATGTGCACTGCTCAGCAGAGCACAAATTCCCATTTTGGAGATAATTTCTTGCTGTCAGAGAAGTCTGATGAGGCAGAAGCACCCATTAACTAAAGATGGGCGGAAGAAGCCATTAATTGTGACTTCCCTCCAAAATGGGTCTGGCACTGCTGTAGGTACAAAAGAGCAGCACACAGGAGGTTTTTACTTTCTGGGGGGTTTCAGAAGAAAGTGAACTTCTCCAGCATTTTACCTTCTATTCTAGCCAAGACCTGGTTGCTTCCTTTACCTTATTTTCTTGGGAAATTCCTGGGTTTACAGCATGCTTCTCTGTCAGGATGCAAATAACCAGTCTCTTGGAAGCTAGGAAAAATCCTTGTTGAAATCCAACAATAGCAAAAACCACCTAAATTTTATGTCTTTTTTGTGTTTTGCATGACCCGGCACATCAAGGGAGGTGATTCTGCCCCTGTGAGATCCCACCTGGAACACCGTGTCCAGCTCTGGGCTCCTGAACACAAGAAAGGTTTGGACTTCTTGGAGTAAGCCCAGAGGAGGCTACAAAGATTGTCTGAAGACTGGAGCACCTCTGCTGTGAAGAGGGTTTGAGAGAATAGGGATTATTTAGCTAGGAGAAGAGAAGGCTTTAGGGAAACCTCATTCCAGTACATTAAGGGGGATTTTGAAAAGGAGGGAGAGGGACTTTTGAAATGGACAGGCAGTTCAGACAAGGGGGGATGTTTTTAACTTAAAGAGAAGATATTTAGGATATTTAGGAAAAAATTCTTTACAGTGAGGGTGCTGAGGCCCTGGCACAGGGTGCCCAGAGAAGTTGTGGCTGCCCCATCCCTGGAAGTGTCCAAGGCCAGGTTGGATGGGGATTGGAGCAACCTGGGATAGGGGAAGGTGTCCCTGCCCATGGCAGGAGGTTGAAACTGGATGATTTTTAAAGACTCTTCCAACACAAACCATTCTGTGTCTCTTATTCAAACCATGCAGTAGCTGGCTGCCATTTAAAAGAGGCGTGATTGGGAATGTCAATGAGCTGCTTTGCTTAGCTCACTGTTGAGTTGTTGGGGTTATCTTTAATCCATAATCCTGCTAAATCTTATCAAAATTCCTTATTAAATTGTGGGTGTAAATTACTTCCCTAATCGGGGAGTTCCTGAATAAATAGCCCAAAATGCTGCTCTACAAGTGAATGTTGCAAACAGTTGATGCTTATCAGATTATCTGTGGGATCATTGCTGACAGATAAAAATTGAATCTGAAGCTACATGTTTTTTAAGTCTTTTTTTGTTCTTCTACACATATCCTTTTAAAGCAGGATTGATGTGCTCTGTCAGCAGCCTGTAATTTGCAGGAAAGCAGGTATTCTGTTTGTCAGTCCTTTTCCTGCTCCCAAGTGCTCCAAAACTTCTTTGCCAAATTCAATCACATCTGGGAGAGAAATGAAGCATCTAAAGTACTTCTGTTCTCAGGATACTTGATGCCTTGTAAAGAACACACCTCCTTCTTTGGTTAGACAGAAGTTAATTGCTTAAACAGCAAATAATGCAGTTTCTGGAAATACCATGTTTGCACAATTTATTTACAGTGGAGTATAAAAGGGAGAAATGCAAGAAAAAGAGAAAATTAGGGTGACAATGGCCACAGCTGACAGCAAATTATGAATTATTAATTCTGCTCTTTGGAGAAAAACTTGGATTTCAGTCCTAGAGTTTCAGGGAATGCTTCTGGGACAGAGTGAAATGCAATGTCCTGCTCCCCATGACAGCTGCAGTGTGTGGGTCCCTCTGCAGACCCTGTAGATCATGATGGCAATATTTGTACAGGGTGATCCTAGTGGGTCCTTCCCAACTCAGGATTTTCTTTGAGTCTATGATTCTATTTGAGGAAGAACCTGTCACAGGGAAAGATATGATGGAATAATAATTAATTGTTTTCTGTTCTTTTCTCTTCAAAAGGCAGAGGTCCCTTTTGGACCTGGTCTCAGATAATTCCTCCAGCCAAGAAAAACATGACAAAGCAGGAAACAGCAGCCATGCCTCTGAAGCAAGCAGATAAAAAGCTAATGAGATCAAGAACAAACACTGCTCCCAGCCTTTTAGCACTAAGGCCAAAGACTGAGCTGATCATAAACTTTAGCCTATGCTCACATCTCCACATTTAATAAAAAAATGAACCATGGTGGAAGCAAAGGTTACCTTCACAGGCAACTGTTTCTTCCCTGGAGGTTTTTCTCTTGAATAAGAGATTTTCTGCTTTGTAGTCTCAGCCCACCCTCCTTCAGGAGCTCCCCAATTATTAAAAGCATGTGAAAAACAGGAGGAAAAGCCTAAGGAAGCAGGTGAGCTCAGCTGCACCTGTGATGTGAACCACGGGAGTCTGCCCCAGCAATGTCAGAGCAAAGCTGATGGTGCATGGCCATGAAGGATGTCAGGGGAGCTGTAAATTTGGGACTGCTGCTGCCTTTCAGCAGTTCACTAACATCTGATATCTCATCCTGCAAGGAACACTGAGGCCATGACAATATTGCCAAGTGCTGTCATCTCTACAAGCTGTCACTGGTGCCAAGGGGTGGGAGAAAGGAATAGCCAGGGATGTTGGAGCTGTGGCTTCAGTAATGCTCTGGGCATTAAGCTCTAAACCTTGTTCCTTGCCAAATCTCTCTTCTCTTCTCTTCTCTTCTCTTCTCTTCCCTTCCCTTCCCTTCCCTTCCCTTCCCTTCCCTTCCCTTCTTCTCTTTTATGCAAAGATCTTGGAACTGTTTTCATTTATTTTCTCTTTTAAATAAGGCTCAGAAAACAATCCAGATGGCAGGCACGTGAATGTAGTGTTATTTTTTTTCATCTTGGGAAGACACAAAGATGATGTTTTCAAGAAGAAAAAAAAATACCTATGTCATTTTTTGCTCCACCTGTTCAATGGAACAGAAATTATATCAAAAGATTTGTGGGGGGAAATTATTCACAATTTGTTTGTTTCACACAGCTAAGCATCATATTGGAGTATTTTGGGGGTTTGATAATTGTCTGAACTAGTAGCTTAATCCCTCAGAGCACATTGCCCTTAATAACAGATCACCTCACAGCTTTTAGGTTTAAAAACTTCAGAAAAAGCCAAGGTGTTCCTCCTTGGGTGCTTATGTAGAAATGCCATCTGATGTATCTTATACTTTAGAAAAAAAAGTGATTTTACCTCTCAAGTTTAGCAGTACCTAGCACCTGGGTGTTAATTAAAAGATAAAAACAGGTCCATCCTTTTAACCTCCTGTTGGAACAGCAGCTTACAAGGGGAGGTGGGTGGGGATCTTGTATGTAGCATTTTTTTAATTTCTCAAATTCACACACTTAGTTTGTAAAATCCCTGCAACTGGAGCCTTTTTGGATGCATCAGCCTATGATGTTCAAAGCAGTGGAACTGCAATAATTACCATCTCTCTGTAATTAGTTCTGTAAATCTCATTAGCTCAGGTGTTGATCTGTTGATTGTCAACTTGTAACTCCCATGAATCAATAAATGACTGTGTGGGTGTGGTGGTAAGAGAGAAGTGAGA
Source organism: Ploceus nigricollis (assembly GCA_013399945.1). Taxonomy (NCBI): domain Eukaryota; kingdom Metazoa; phylum Chordata; class Aves; order Passeriformes; family Ploceidae; genus Ploceus; species Ploceus nigricollis. The sequence continues at coordinate 144,715 of VXBC01009717.1, forward strand.
AATTGTGTGGTTTTTAAAGGAGGTTTCTCTTTTTCTTAGACCTCCTCATTATTTGCAACTCCATTCAGCAGATGATTCAAATCTTTTTTTTTTTTTAAGAGCATAGAAGTTCTGGGTTAGCAGGCTCCAAAAATCCAAGTATTTCAGAAGAAAAGCCCCACAGTACAGGCAAGAGCATTTTCACTTATCCCTCATCTCTTGTGACATTTTGGGGTGGCATTGCAAGAGAATAACACATCAAAGGAGAAGTTTTCTGAGCTCATGGCTTGTTCAACACTCCATCTTCACCAGGACAGTCAATGAAAATGCTCTTCTTGACCAGATTTTTCTGCTTAAGAAACTGGCTTGATCTTTTGTAGAATCATAGAAAAGTAAGGCTGAGAAAAAACAGATCATGAACTCCAACCTTTGACCCAAAACAACCACACCCACCAAATCATGTCAAGAAGTGAGATATGGACTCATTTTTTTTAATACTTCCAGAGAAGGTGCCTCCACCACTCCTCTAAGGAGCCTGTTCCAATTCTTGACCACTCTTTTAGTGAAGGAGTTTTTCCTAATATCCAACCTCAACTCCCTTGGTGCAGCTCGAGGCCTTTTCCCCTTTTTCTCCTGTTTGTTTCCAGCTGTTCCCCAGCAGCTCAGCTGAGATAATTTGAGATACAACAGCTGAAAGACATTGCTGAATTCTAAAATGCTTCTCAGTGGGTGACAGAGATTGATGTAAATAAAAGGACATGTCTGAGGTCTCACAGCAGAACCAGCACTGCTGTGTGTGATGTGTGTACAGGCATTGCTGCTATGGAGACTCACAGTTCTGCACCTTGGAAGATGCTGAGCCCTTTCTTTGGAAGGTGAGGAGGTAGCCCATGAGGAGAGAAGGGCAGTGGATTTAATCTCTACCTGGCAGTTTAGTGAGCTGGGAGCACATTTTGAGATGTTCACCTCCTCAGCTTTCCCAGAAAGTCAAACCAACCACATCTGATGTTTAGTACTTTCTTATTTAACAAGGCTCAAAAAGGTGAGGGGGGGGAGAGGACAGCAATAAGAACTCTTCATCAAAGACACTGCTTTTTATTAAATAATTATTAACAGTTAAGAATTTCAGGATTATTTCTGAGCCACTATTGCAAAACAATTCACATTTCTGAAATTCAATCCTACTAAGTAAAGCCCAGGAGCAGACACAGACATGGGGATTTGTTATAACTATCAAATAAAACAGAGAAAATGAAGTTACTCCTTAAACACCTGCCTGTTGATGAGAGAAGGTTAAAAAATTAAAACCAGAATCTATGTTGGGAAGCAAAATTTCAGTTTGTGAGGAGTATGATTAAGGTTGCAAAGAGTCACTATTAATGCATAAAACCAGCAGCTGCTACTTCTTATATTAGGCTACTGTAGCCACAGCAAAATGACTTGGTTGCATCTGATTATGAGGGATATAGATGAATTACTTACTGGGTTGGAAATCTGTAGGCACCCAGGGATGAGTGATCATGATTTGATTATGTTCAAGATGAAAAACAGAATCAATTCTCAATCAGTACCACCTTATGTATGTAATTGGTGCCTCTAAAGGGCACATCTCCTGAAACTGAGAAAGTTCTGGGAAAAAAATCACAGCAGAAACTATGTAAATAGGAAAATAAGAAGGAAAATTGAGTGTGCTCAAAAGGATGGCCCTTTAACTGGTGAGGATGCACTGATCTCACATCAAAAAATTGACAGTTTTAGCTAAAACCTCATCCTGAATCGGTGATAAATTTTGGGCAGCAACTAGAAGTTGAAGGATTTGTCCTGTGAATGGGGGAAGAACATTCTCTGCAGTCCTCTAGTTCTGCACCCAGACTGGAAATGTCCCTGCAGTGGTGACAACAGCTCTTGGAACTGGATGATCTCTAAGGTCCCCTCCAACCCAAACCATTCCATGGTTCTTTAATTCTCTTACAACTATGCCACAAATGGTAGATCCATAGTCTGGAATCCTCACGAGGGACACCCAAACCCCACCTTAGTCTGATATCCCCAAGTCTCAGTGAGGACAGATGTGACAGAGATTATTGATAAATACACCTCGTTTACTTAAGAGATGGAGCTTAAAAATATAAATGTACTACAAATAGGTTGTAAGGTCAGCTAGACATTACAAAGAGAAGCTAAAAGCACCAGTAGAAACAATTCCTGGCCTGGCTAAAGAAAAACATTTTGGGGATTTGGGGCAGAAGGAAAGAAAAGAAACACAAGAGCAGCGAGACAAGTAACTACAATGTGCTGTTTGACCCCAAAAGGATGCAACAACACAGGACTCAACTGAGAATGAATTAAAGTGTGAGGCTGGACCAGTACAAGACTATTTATTTATTTATTTATTTTATTTTAAAAGAAACCCCATAAATTATTTGCATTAATTGCACTGCATTCTGAAAATAGGAAAAAAAAAAAAAAAAACAAACCAAAAAGAAACCTGATTGCTGAAGGTGATTAACAGTCCAATTGTCAAGTATGAAGTCCTTGACTTCCACAGCCCAGAACACTCTGATGAAAAATGCAGCACTGATAAATTTCCATGGAATCATAGAACAGCTTGGGTTGGAAAGAACTTTAAAGATCATCTTGTTCCACCCTCCCTGTCATGGGCAGGGACAGCATTTAAACATTTCCATTTCAAATAAAGATGTGGGCATACTACCAGTATAGACATCACTAAGGAATCAAGTTCAGGAAGGAAAGGAAAGTCTGAGACCATCAGTAATCCCTCCTGATCCATTTCCTGGGACATGGTCATATCCACAAAGCTTTCCAATTCTTCATGCTGTTGTTGAGGAACTCATTGAACAGAACAAGTTCTAAGGTGGTTTTCTGAAGCAACCACTGGATCTGACATTTCTGATCTTTGCACCAGTGCTCAAAGTGCTGCAATGAACACAAGGCAATAGAGATGATGAAAGACACCCAGTCAAACAAATTAAAGCATTTCAATGCAGATAAATGTAAATCTAAACCTCTGAGAATTGCAAATGTACACACTGGAAATGGGAAAATGTATTTTAATATGTAGAGAGTGCAGAGGATTTAGGAGTCAAAGCAGATAAACAGCTCGAGATGAGCTGCTGGTGCAGCCATGTGACCACAGGTCTGATGCAAACCTTGGCTGATTTCATGGCTGTGAGACACTGAAGAGATTGGTACGAAAATGTTCAGTACATTTCTGTACTGGTTTAAAATGGATGCTAAGTAACGTGACATGGGTCAGAAGACAAAAATTACTTAAGGCTTATAAAACTCTTTTTCAGCAAACGACAGAACATTAAAACCTTTAAATAATCCAGGGACAGAAAAACAAAAGCCATCTATTACAATATTCTTTAAGCTAATGGGAAAGACCACAAAAGAGAGTGTAGTTGGAAACATCAGTTATATTCTAATTAGAAGCAAGGTGTGGTGCTTGGGAGGTTGATTAACCACTGGAACAAATGGTCTAATTTCTGAATCTGGTTTGCTGGTTAAGCCTGAACATGTTGGAGTAATAAATACTTTTAAAAAACACAGTTATGAGTTTCAGTGGACAAGTAATTGAGCTGGGATATAAACAATCAGACAGATCTTCTAATTACTTCTGAAAATCAGTGCATCATCAATGACCTACACAAAATTTTTGTGCAGTTTCAGAAGTATAAATTTCAGCACTTTAACTCAAAAAAGGGAATATTTGATGCAGCAAGATTGTGTGCTTCTGCCAAGTGGGAAGCATCTTTATTGCCTAGATGTTGCACTTGCCCTGAACATGAGCTGCACCGTTTCCAAACAGAATTATCAAAACTGTGCAAATGCATTCTATGTAAATATATCCATAAAATATGTCATTCAAGGTAATTTGTTTATATTTAGACTACATGTCAGATAAAGTACTCTAGGAACACACCATTTAGATAGATCCAGGTGGAATGTGTTTATTTCTTAAGTGGTGCTGTCTACAGTGCTACATTTAATAACAGAGTGCATTGCACAGGGGAGAGACAAAAAAAGGATACCAAAACATGTGGATGTGTAAACAACAGAACTCATCTGCTGAGAAATTATAATTACAAAAAGCATTTATTAGTTCTCTGGTAAAGGTAGCTAACACCACACTATTTTCTTTGAAGGTAAAGTATTGATCCCATGAATAACTGGCAAAATGTTTCATCACACCAACCCTCCCTGACTTCAGGGAGGACTCAGAACCACGGTCCCTTGTCACATATCTAGCGGGTGACATCCCTTCCCATGCCAGGGGGGTTGGAACTAAATGATCTTTAATGTCCCTTCCAACCCAAACCATTCTATGATATCCAAGAGGAAAAGTTTGTGTCACCTAGGATGCAACAAGGCGTCTTCATGAAGCTTAGATGTTCTTTATGGTCTTTGTAGTTATGAAGAGCTCTGTGAAAATATCTAAATCATGTCTATAAAGTTTTAGAGCACTTCCATGTTCCTGGAAATGATCACCACTTGTCCTCCAAAAAGCTTCTGTACTGTTAAGCCAGAGGCACGTTTTTCAATTGCTATTCTATTCCCTGCTCTGAGAAAGAATGGTGTGGTTTCTTTTTCCCTCATTTTAGTGTCACCTACAGCAGCTGAGGCAGGAGGCAAGGAGAGACACAGGCCCCTATTTTCCCCCACTAGTTAGTAGTTCACTAAACAGTTGGAGCCAAGGAAGCTTCTCTTTGCTCCAGAACTGGTTGCAAACTCCAGTGATCTGCGCTCCAGATTGTTCCCAACACCAATCACCAGGAATCCTTACAGCCCTGGAAGGCAGGTGGAATCTGCCTGTAAATACAGCATTAGCATTTCCTATCTGCTGTTGCAGACAGCAGGAGCACCTGTTGTGAGCAGCACAGCTGCTCTTCCAAGAATTGTCTCCCATAATAAATTAATAAATGAGTAGAGGGCCCATGCAAACCTCAACAGGGCCATGGGCAAAGTTCTGCACCTGGGCTGAACAATCCCCAGTGTCACGAGACTGGGAATGAAAGTTTGAGAGCAGAGAAGGACTTGGGGATTCTGGTGAATGGAAAGCTGGCCAGGACCCAGCAGGGTGAAGTTGCTGTCAGTGGTATTGTGGGTATGGCAGGATGCTTCACCCTGATCTTACCTGCTTGGCTTGGAACCCAGTCAGGAGATACAAACACTACAAGCTGTCTGTGGCGAGTTACCTGAGGCACCAGTGGGGATTTTTTGGTGTGGAATCTGCTGAAAAGCCACTCTGGCTGATTATTTTCAAGCACACATCTGTCCCTCTGAGGTGAGGTTTGACAGGTAAGCTGTTAAACTGCCCTGAAGGGATGTGACTGACAGCTTTGTTACTCTGTAAATCCAGAATACCTTCCATATAGTCAGATTCTTCCATATAAGCCTCAAAAAACATGGAGATTTTCCCTGGGACAACTCTTCATGGTTGCTTCCTAGGGATTGAGAGGAAGAGGGAGAAGTACTCCAAAAATGAAGGGGGAGTGGTGACATACATCACCCTCTCCTTAATGTTTTTTTGCTAGTTTTAATATATTATTGCTTTAACATTATTCCTTTAATATAGTGCACTTTGCCCTTTAATGTTATAGTCAATTATTGGTTTTAGCTTTTATACTGTGCAGTAATTCTGATTCAGATCTTCTGTCTGTTCATTTGTCTTAATAAATAAATCATCTTTCATAAATATAGCTGATTTATCATCACTAAAACTTGCAGGACAAAGTTTCCAAACTTAAACTGTTGAGGCTAAGACTAGATCCAGCTGTCCCTAAACTCCTCCCTCTGAGAAGGGTTTTGAAAGCCAGGGGGTCTTTTTAGCACCTCATGACTCAGCCTCAGGGATTCTTTAATAAACTTTGAAGCTCCTACTCCACCCATGACAGGGGCTGCAACAAAAGCAGGGTGGGCAGCAGGAGAGGGGGGTGAATCTGCCCCTCTGCTCTGCTCTGGTGAGACCCAGCACTGTGGTCCCCAATACATGGAAGATTTGGACCTGTTGGAGTAGGTCCAGAGGAGGGCCACAAAAATGATCAGAAGGATGGAAACATCTATGAATGTTATTTCATCTATGAATTTCATCTCCTATGAATAAAGACTGAGAGAAGCAGTGCTGTTCAGTCTGGAGAAGATAAGGCTCCAGGGAGACCTTTTTGGAGCCTTCCAAAAAGGTGCCTAAAGGGGACTTAGAGAAAGATGGGGACAGACTTTTGGTGTCACTGTAGTGATACAAGGGGCAATGGTTTTAAATTAAATGAGGGTGCATTTGGATCTGACATAAAGAAGAAACTTTTTTGCAATGAGAGTGGCAAGACACAGAAAGAGGTTGTCCAAAGAAATTGTGGATGTCCCATCCCTGGAAGTCAAAGCCTCATTAGATGGGGATTTTAGCAACCTGGTCTAGTGGAAGGTGTCCCTGTCCATGGCAAGGACACTGAACTAGATTACCTTCAGAACTCCCTTCCAACCCAAACCATTCTATGATTTTATGATGCACAATCATTTTGATAATGCCATAACCATATCAAATAGTTTTATGTTTCATCTGGCTCTTCTCCAGTGCCATTTATTACTCAGTACTAAGCCAAGTGCTGACTACATCTCACCACAGTGTACCTGGCAATATTGTGCACACAATTCCACAGCTGGTTTCAACCAGCTCTGGAGAGAAGAGCTGAACACTTCTGAAGAGAGGGAGTTTGCAGTTCTGCTCCATTTCCAGTTCTTGCCTTCTCAAGAAAAATCCAGTGAAATAATTCCCTTTATGTCAAAGTAATGAACACAATTCATCACAGATGAGTCCACAACTGTGAGACTGAAGTATCCCATGCTGTACACAGAGAAAAACTGTTCAGAGGAAGGAAAAAACCTAAAATCTCTACTACTTTGGGAAGGGAAGAACTGCTGGCAAGTTCCATATTTTGTTTAAAAACAACCAAAGTTCACAATGGCTCAAGAAAAAGGGTTGAATCATTTGGTGTCTGAAAAAAATCTGTTTACTCACTTTTTTTTAGTTTAAGTAGGAGAAGGAAGAGGTACTGACTTGGCAATTTTCAAGTGGTGCACTCCTTTCAAAAATGGTAGTGCTCCCTTTTTAAATGGAGTTTGTGCCACTGACGGTGTTACTACATCATTTTCCACTCTGCTATTCCAGACCAGCATGGGTAATCAATCATTTACTTATCACACCAGCAAAACAGACTTTTCTTGGAAGGAGTGTAAAAAGTACTACAATAAAGCAATTTTGCCAATTTGAGTGTTCCACTTGACAACTATTTGCATAATAAGGTTTTGCCAAGATAAGAAGATTGGTAATTTTCAGCAGTATGGAGGGGATTGAAGTTTTTAAGCTTTTTTGCCCACTATCTGCACACTCACAGACCTCCGCTCTTGATGTATGGTTCTTTTTAAAGTACTCCATCTGTCTCCGTTGTGTAATGAATTCTGTCACTCTCAATTGTGCTTCTGAGCACTGAGCAGTGGAAGGGAGTTTGCATTTTGATTACAAAAAGGTACCGTCAGCTCTTATTACAATGGAAAACCCATCTCCATGTGAAATTTTAAGGCACTTATAAGCTTAGTTTCCCCCTCAGAAGCTGCCTGTAGATCACACTGTCACCATCTGACAGTGAGAGCACAGGGATGGGCTGCACTGCCAGAAGAGAAGTTCAGGGAAATGGGGATAAATCTAGTTTCCTTCCCTAAGAAGCTCATGGGAGGGATAGAGCAGTGCTGTCATGTAGAAGTTGTTCCACGTGCAGTTTGTGCTGGAGCTCTGAGGGGCTGGCTGGAGGAAAAGGGTGGCAGGAGGAGATCAAGCCTGTCAGCTTAAGTCTCTTTCCATCTCCTCACCCTCATGAGCCAGTTTATCTCATCCTGAGACTTGTCAGCAGTTTTCTGTTTGGGGTAGTGGGAGGGCAGGAGAAAGATTAGCAGAGCTTTTACAGGTTAAGCATTAACATACTTTGAGGGGCTTTGATAGCAAAGTGCTCAGAAAGGATTAGGATGCTAGGGAAAATGTAGAACACATCTGCACCATGCAGAAAGAGCTGCACAGATCCTGGGCTGGTGAGAATAAACCTCCTCATTGTGATGCTGTGTGGAACTTAGACTGTCACTCCTGCTAAAGGACCAAGTAAAGAAAACCACCACAAATTAGCTTTTTCCTAAACACTCTGGAAGCAGGTTTGCAGATTCAAAGTGTCCAGTGTCCAGCCAGCTCAATGTGCAACTTTTAGCCCAATTTTAGCTCCAGGTGTGGTGCAGGTGGACTTAGCTGGATGAAGCAAACAAGTGATAATCGCAGGAAGTCTTGTCTGTAGAGAGCCTTAATTAGTGTAGCTCAAGATCCTGAAAGGATAAAAAGGAACCCATTGCAAACCCCAGACTTCAAGAAAACAGATTTTGATTTGCTGAGGGAACCAGTCAGTGGATCCCATGTTAGGCTACTCTGAAGGGAAATGGAGTTCAGAAAATCTAGCAGAGTTTTAAAGACAGCATCCTCTAAGCACAAGAATGGTGGGAATGGAGCATCCCAACACTCAAAAAAACAATCAGACATACCAGAACACAAGTCTGGCTATGAAGAAAATTCCTGACAGGCTCCAATGCACAAAGGTAGGACTCAAGGGGCAGAGGCAGCAGGTTTTGAGCTAGAGTTTGATCTGCAGAGCTGTTGAGGTCCCTTTCAGCCTGAATTATCAACCAATGTTATGCATTCACCTGGAAAAAATCATCACCTACCAAACCCAAACCAAGAGATAAACAATGTGGAAAATGAAAATGTCCTTTCATTCACAGTTCTGGATTTGTGTGTCCCAGGTCTGTAGTCCTACATCTGGGGAAAAATAGTCCTACACACCAGCATGGGCTGAGAGCTGGGATTTTTCAGCCTAGAAAAGTCTCAGGTGTATTTTATCCATGTGTATTGGCACCTGAAGGGAAGCCCTAAAGGCTGCCAGGTGAGAGAACAAGAGGCAACAGGCCTCTTAAATCAAAATAGAAGAAATTTCATTTAAACACAGGATTTAACATTCTTCTTGTTTTGTGAAGGTGATCAAACATGGGAACAGCCTGCCCAGGGGGTAGAGGAGTCTCCATCCTTGGAGATATTCAAACCTCAGCTGAACACAGCCCTGAGAAACCTGCTCTAGCTGACCCTACTTTGAGAAGAGGGCTGGACAATGCTTTCTCCAGAGATGCCACAAATGGGATTATTCTGTGATTCTGTCAGTGCATTCCTAGCCAGCTCCCAGACATGGACTTCATAGTCTTGACCCAACAGTCTGTTTTGCTTTGCCACCCCTCCTTCTCTAATTACAGTGTCCCAGAGAAGCCTTAATTGATTGCAGAGAGCAGTAAGAAGAGCACTGCACAGTTAAAAAGCAGCCAGTGCAAGGTCACAGAACACATGTGGCAAGAAAAACACCATCCAGAGGCTGCAAATGCTGCTGTTCACTGCTCTCCAATCTGGGCTACCAGCTGTCCTATTAAGGTAGGAACTGGCATGATAACAGTGTTAAAACTCCCTGTTAAAACTACATCTGTGCCTCCAAACCATTCCTCCACCCCTCCCTTTTAAATCCCTTTGTAAAACCCACTTTATGGCTGACAGCCTCTTATGCACTTAGCAATAAAGAGGTTTAAAAGAAATAATCACAATAACTAACTAATAAACATTCTTCATTATTTTGAAGATGATAATAATCCCTTGCACTTGCATTGCACTTTACATATTCAGGCACTTTATAATCATTAACTAATTAGTCCTTGCAAAGCTCATCTAAATATTATTATCCTGTTAATGCAGAAAGAGAAGCTGTAAGAGAGAAGGTAGAGAATTTGCCTAAGGGCATACATCAAGCCATTTGCAGAGCCAAGATTGGAATTCAGCTCTTCAGCATCCTATCCTTGGCTCATATCCCTCTCACTGTCTCTGATAATATGGGCTAAATTACGTGATAGTAGGATCATTTTCTTTAATATTCATCCCCAAATGCATGACATGGAATATTACATTTCACCACTTTGTTGTCCTCAGGATCACTTATTTCTTCCTCCCTCTCCTGCACTGATATTTCCTCCTGCCTTTTTATCATGAGGAACCCTTAGTGGCACCCATGGTCTAGCTCCCATTTCTGCACTGAGATAATGGACTTGGCCATGTTATCCACAGATAAAAAGAGCAAAATTCAGGCATGAACCTATGAGCAGGCATAGGAAACTCCAGGTCTTAAGGGAATAACCTTATTGATGGTTCACAGACAGAAACTCCGTCATATACAGCCCTTTGTTATTCCTCTTCTGATGCCTCAACTTCACAAGGAGGAGTACAGGCTGATTTACCCCAGTACCTTTTATACCCCCAAATAAGTGTGAGGATCAGCCCCTTTCCATAATTTTTTCAGATAAATTGAGGGTGATAGTGATCACAGAATCATAGAATGGTTTGGGTTGTGAAGGATCACAAATATCATCTCATTCCAACCCCCTGCCATGGGCAGGGACACCTTCCATTATCCCAGGCTGCTCAGAACTCCATCCAACCTGGCCTTGGATACTTCCAGGTATGGGGCAGCCACAGCTTCTTTGGGCAACCTGTGCCAGGGCCTCACCACCCTCAAAGTAAAGACTTTTTGTTTTAAAATCTAATCTAAACTTATTTTCTGACAGTTTGAAGCCATTCCCCCTTGTCCTGTCACTCCAAGCCTCTGCAAATAGTCCCTCTCCGTCTTTCTTGCCATCTCGTCCAGATACTGAAAGGCTGCAATTAGATCACCCCAAATCCTTCTCTTTTCCAGGCTGAACAATCCCAGTTCTCTCAGCTTTTCCTCCCAGCAGAGCTGTTCCGTCCCTCTGATCCTTTTGGTGCCTCCTCTGGACTCCTCCAGCAGCTCCAGGTCCTTCCTGTGCTGGGCCCCAGGGCTGGGGCAGCTCTGCAGGTGGGGTCTCACCTGAGTGGAGCAGAGGGGCAGAATCCCCTCCTTTAACCTCCTGGTGCTGAAGGGATTTTGGGGAAGAATTTTTTTTTTTTTTTTTTTTT
>VXBC01009717.1:155785-166834 GCA_013399945.1 Ploceus nigricollis
TTTTTGTGGTTTATTTTTCCTCCACTCAGATAATTTATACAAGAAAACCAGACCTTCACATGAAAGTGTCATATGGTGACTCTGACAATGAAGGATTTTTTTCTCTTCCCTGTCATAATAATGCAGACTGTGGAAATTATTCCTACACAAGAGAGTAGATGTTAATGTCTTCATGGTTGCAAAATAGGAGTTAAAGAACAGAATCATACAGCAGTTTGGGATAGAAAGGACCTTAAAAGACCATCTAGTTCTAACCCTCTTGCCAAGGGCAGTGACACCTTCCACTAGAGCAAGATGGAGTGGGAAAATAATGGAAAAAAATAAGTATATTTCCATCAAAGAGTATTAAGCACATGGTTAGCATGGTTAAGAAAATACCTCAGATAGGGAAAGTGGTATCAGGGATTTATCATCACATGCCTGTCCCTGCTGTTCTCCCCACTGAAATTATGAAGAAAGTAAACTTTCAAAACATGGTCATGCATGCTCTATGCAGAAACCCTACCCAAACCAACCAAATCTGAGGCAGGTCCTGATCTCCTGCTGTTCTCTCTCAATACATTCTCATTCTCATTTTATTTCCTGCAGCTGTCATACTAATTCCCTAAGGTAATTTTGGTTAATTGAAAAGGAATGATTGCCATTGAAGGCACTCTTCCTAGCGAGGTAAATAATGTTTTTCCCTTAATGTGCCATTGGATTTTGTTTAAAAATTTAGTTCATTTTAATTATATACCTTTTTATAATTGAAAAAAAAAAGGGCAATAAATTAAATTATTATTTTCCACACCAGTAAGGACAATTTTCTCAAGGAAATTAAGCTGATTTATGCCTGTGCCTTCCATGTCTGCAGTAACACTCAACGTGCCCTTTAGCCTCCCAGCACAGCCCCTTTTTCCATTGATGAGGACAGAAAATCAGACTATGATCCTGCAGCCCTAAAGATTAAATCTGAACTAAAACACAGTGGAATCACTATCCCTGGAAGTGTTCAAAAAATGTGTGGATGTGGCACTTGAGGACATGGTTTAATGGTGAACATGGTGGTGGTGCTGGGTTTGTGGCTGGATTAATGATCTTAAAAGTCTTTTCCAACCTTAATTATTCTGTGATTCTATGAGATCACCAGCCAATGATCAAATTTCAATGGGAAATCATGTTTCTATTGAATTATTCAGTAAAACAGAGTTCAGGTTGTACCTTCATGTGGTATTTGCTTTTACAGAAAATTAATAGAAACTTAATACAACTCCTGGCTGACCTACAGTCTGTCATGGCAGGCTACTCCAGCCAACTTGAACAGATTTTAACCTGATCAATGCCTTTAGACAATCAGTACATTACATTGCACTGATGCAGCATTTTAAATTCATTATTAGTCATTCAAATCACAAATTTCAGAGCCTCATGAGCTTTTTAATGAAAAAAAAATCTTTTTTTTTTTGAAGCTCATGGATGTATTAGTTGTACTTCCAATGACTGACTGCAAATAACAACTGTAACAAAAGCAGTGGTGAATTCCCAGATAAGCTTTTCCATGGTGTGGATTCACTCCCAGGGTATATCCAACAGAGCCAGTCTGGCATTCTCCACCATTCTCCATGAGCCAGCACCTTCAGACATCTCAGCTACCCTGTGAGCATCCACTAAAAGCAGCTACATCTGAGGCTAGATGCCTTCTTTTCCTAAAATAATGGGAGTTTATTGTTTGGATCCTACTTGGAGCCTCCTCAGCCAAGATGCTGTCCCAGCTACTCTTCCTGCTGGAACAACCTGGGAACAGGGAGTGTTCATTCACAGCAGCTCATCTGAAAGGTGTTAATTGGAAGTTGAGGTGTGGAGGCTTTTTCAGCTGCTCTAACCTGACTGCAAGATTAGATTAAATTTATATTCCCTCTAGCACTGGAGGACCTTTGAACTAAGAATTGGGAAGGACTCAAAACTCCCTGATGGTTCCTAGAACTCAAGGTCAGCTCCAAACAGATTATGGGAAATGAATCTCTGGTAAAAAACAGTATATAAATTAGCAAAATAACATTATTTTGGGTTTATTGCATGTGCTTCCCATAATAATGGGATTGTAATTTTTAAATAAGTTATCTCAACTGAAATCCATATCCCTTTGGGGAAATTTTCCATCTCAGTCCTGTATCACACACCCTTTGTTTGTGTTCCATGACCATGGAAACTTTACAAACCCAACGTGGTTCATCTGGTAGAGGTTTTGTTTTGTTTTTTTTTTCAGTGGAAGAAGTTTGTGAAGAGAGGGTGGAAATCTGAGGGAAGCATCAGCCCAAATAAAGCTGCAGCAGCCATGCAGAAATTATTAATATATTCAAGCCAGAGGGGCTTCTGAAGGCAGGTGGAACAAATTTCTTTCCCGAGTTTCTAAAGCCTGTGTGCTGCATCACAGTCTGCAGTGATAACCAATCTCAAACACTTATCATTGGGTAGGATGAAATCCTTATTGAAGGAGTCTTTCTTTTCCCACTAGGAGCGCAGATGACTTAGTTTAAAGCAGGCAAATCATATTTGGATGGTGTAAATTAGTTACAGCAAATCCTGATGCTTTTTACAGATAATTCATAAACTGTTTTTTAAACTGAAGTGACTCTCCACTCTCTTCTAGCATGTGTGAGGGCTGAGTGTGCTTTGCATACTGTGTCCTGTGTCTGGACCTGCCTTCCTTGAAGATACTTAGCCTTAAGGTGGTCACAATAACCACAGGAAATTTCCCATCTGTATTTCTGAGGGATAGATTTATTATTCCATTTCTTTTGGTCTGCTTTTTTTTTTTATTATTTTTCAGAGCAGGCTGCTAGGATTTAAAGACAGGTATTTTTCCAAGTGGGCTCGTTACAGATCAGCTCTTTAATTACACCTACTAAAGAAGTAATGCATAGTGATACCCTGAACTTGTCCCTAATTAAAAATACTGTACTTAAAGCTTGCGTGATTCCCTTCTGCTGAAATCTTTAATCAGGAGATGAATAAGGCTCTGGAGCCTTGATTAATAACAGGACCAAGTGCTGTGCAGCTGAAAATGCCAGGGTATTAAATTTCCTTAAGTCACCTGGTGTCCCCATCTAATAGAGATCCTGGCAATGTTACTTATGCAACAGCACAGAATAATTAAGGTGTAAAGTTACTGGTCCCCAATGAGACAAATGATCCCAATTCTCCTGGAGACAAGTCTGACATGGATGTGTGTACTAATGTAATAAACACAATCCCTTTTTAATTGCATCATTAAATAAAACAAATGGCCTTCTTTGAAGTAGTACCCATGGAATCCTATGCAGAGGTGAGATGCACTGAAATTTGAAAAAAATCTAAGTACAAGGGAGTTGGGAAAGCACAGGGAGAAGCATCCTAAACAAAAACAACACAGATATGACAGCCAGGAGAGTAAGATGAATTTTCAAACAAACAAATTATGCAAAGAAGAAAAAGGTGTCTGATTCTTTTACTTGAAGTGCTGGGTTTGGATCAGGTGAAGAAACAAACCAAACATAAACCAAAGCTCATGGATATGAGCTGTGTTTTCTCTAGGCTGGTTCAAGAACAGCTGGTGGCAGAACAGATTCACAATTCTCAGGAGCTGTGAACAGTTAAAACTAAAATATTAAGAAGAAGAAGGTGCTTTCCTAAAATTTCAGGTACAATCTCCTCCTCTTGAAGAGAACTGTGTCATGTAATCATACTTGGCTATTTCACAGCACTTAAAATAATGCAATGTTATTACTTTAAAGGCATATAAAGGAATTAAAGTGGTAAGAAATAGTTCCACGACAAGTCCCAGGTACCACTAAAACTAAGTTAAAGGTTGGGCTTTATGATCTTGGAGTTTTTTTCCAACGTTAATGATTCTATGATTCTGTGCTATGGGGAGCACAGGAGCAGTGTAGAGTCCTGAATTAATAACTGCAGAGGGGAGGCTGCAAAACTTTTCTTGAAATGTGCTCATTACTATGATATTTTTAGGAGCACACACTGAATCAGGCACCTGCATTTGTGCCCTTACCCCTGCAACTGATCAGAATACACCTAAACCTGAGTCAGATTGTCTTCCCTGGACAGTCTTAATCCAAATTTAGCATCAATTTACTCATGGGTGTGGTGTGTTTGTTCTTCCAGTGTTAGTGATCTGAGGGATAAACAGCTCCCCTCAGCCCTTCATTAGCTCTCCTGTCATGTCACATAGAGGCAAACTCAGCTCTGAGTGACTTCACTGAAGTGTCAGGTGCAGGAGCTCTGGGTTTGGTGTTTGGGAGGCAAACAGCTGAATTTCCATGCTGGAACTTTGTCCATGCACTGCCACTGTTTGCAATATCTGAGCTATCCCATGCAGAGCCAGCCAGCACATTTCAGTGCTGAGCTGCAGATTGCAGCAGGTAAAAATGCCTTTATTCAGGTAACACCCCCCTCTTCCCATCACATCCCCTCTGCTCTTGCCTGAACTCAATTTTTTTGCTCAGAATGACCCACAATCCTCTCGTTGAAGTCCCCACAGTGTCTGGTACAGTGGCAATAGTCCCTCTAAGCACCAGAAATATCTTGTCTAACACATCTTATGGCCACATATGTCTTTTCAGGAACCTGTACATTAATAATTTATTCCCACCCTGGAACGCACAAGCCCTTTTTCTTTCTCAATTTCAGCTGATATGATACCATTTTACACTGAAAATTATTAGTCCCTAAGTGAATTACCTGGTACTTTCTGTTAGGAAATGTATTTGCAGCTTCACTAGCAGGGGTAAAAGTATTCTCTGTGATATCCTTTTCTTCCCCTGAACTCCCAATACCTCCTGATTGAGCACCAGGCTAGGATAACATGTGAAAATCCTGAACAAGATCAGTCCCAGTTTGCACTGCCAATTCAAATCCAGCAGCAACTGATCATATCTCAGCATCTCCCCTTAAACCAGTGCTTTATCTACTTCTAAGTGTTTTCTGTAATCTCCAGCTTTTACAAATTAAGTGTTCACTTTCCAAGTGATAATATATCAAAGAGCTCACTGATTTTTTTACATGCAAGCCATCAGCTTAATTTCCTTATCTAAAAACTCTTGAATGTTATCATAAAAATAAATATTTTTGTGGCTGATTTAGCAAATGGATGTTGGTCTCTAAAAGCAGATTACACAGAAAAATACAGGTAAGACATCCCTACATTATTTTGACCTATAGTTTCTAGTGTCTAGTCTAGTAATTCCAATATGGAACAGCCCATGAATTAAAAGCTTCTGGTTTCCACTCCATGCATTGCCTGCATACCCCTAGCAAGGGTTCTAATCCTTGCACATACAATCTGAATATGATCCCTGAAAGAGACATGAGGGGGAAATTACAGTGAAAACAGCTGTAGCCAAATAAAGAAAATTTCTTGTGACTCCATCTGCAGATAATAAAGTGTTATTGAATTTTTAATTTTTTTTTGTGCTGCAGTGTAACAATTCTCGTGTTGTTTTGGCATAGGCAGAATTGTAGTTGGAATCCATGTTTTAAAGGCTGTGGATGTGTAGAGGCCTCGTAAAACACATAATATAATGTGCACTTATAATAAATACTGTTAATCATGCTTATGGCAGTACTTAAAAAAGGGCCTGGAGTACCAGGCATGGTACAAATTCACACACACAGAATGACTGGGTTGGAAGAGACTTTCAAGATCATCGAGTCCAACCCAGCCCCAACCCCTCAACTAAACCCTGGCACTGAGTGGCACATCCAGGCTTTGTTAAACACATCCAGGGGCGGGGACTCCACCACCTCCCCGGGCAGACCATTCCAGTACTTTATCACTCTTTCCATAAAAAACTTTTTCCTAATATCCAACCTATATCTCCCTTGGTGCAGCTTGAGACTGTGTCCTCTGGCTCTCAGTACCATCAGTCCTTTAATAAAGGATTGGAGCTGAAGTGGTTGCCATGAAATAGGTGAAATCAGCAGAGTGCCAGAGGTCAGCTTGGTGTGTGGGACAACAAAGAGGATGACAAAGCTTCATCCCTCAGCACTGGTGGAAGTCCCAGTGCCAGGACAGAAAATGAACCAGGCCCTGGGGATGCCTTTTCCACGCTCTGCTGTGTGCTCAGACCT
This sequence comes from Ploceus nigricollis, assembly GCA_013399945.1. NCBI lineage: Eukaryota > Metazoa > Chordata > Aves > Passeriformes > Ploceidae > Ploceus > Ploceus nigricollis. Next base: position 161,888 of record VXBC01009717.1, read on the forward strand.
GGGGTGGGACACGTGGACCTGCCTCCCATGACATGCCCACCCTTCTCCTGCCATCCCCCACTGCCAGGCTGCTGAGGCTCCGGCAGTCACTTCCAAGATGTCCTGCCTAGCCAGGCAAGAAGTGATCAAAGAAGAGGAATTGCAGAAATGTTTCTCTCAGGCCTTGCTTATCGCTTTTAATAAGCGGATTTTATGTAAGCAAATTCATTTGTGTTTCTTCGCTTATATTTTCATTGTGAGGTTTAAATCAATGCCATATTAGAGGCTGAAAATAATCCACTCAATGGTTATTACATTTATTCCTTCCATTTTTTTTTTTTCCCCTCTTAATGCAGGCAGCTTACATACATAGATCACTGAGGAATTTGGCCAGTTTTTAAGACATTAAAGTGCATGGAAAGTGAAGTAATTCTTCAAATGGATATGATGGCTTGGATCAGCAATAGTGTGGCCAGCAGAACCAGGGCAGGGATTGTCTCTGTGCTGGGCACTGGTGAGTGAGGGCACACCTTGAAACTGGAGACAGATTTGGACCTCTCATGGTAAGAAACACTTTGAGGGGCTGGAGCATGTCCAGAGAAGGGAATGGAGCTGGGGAATTGTCTGGAGCACCAGGAGGGGCTGAGAGAGATGGAGGGGCCCAGCCTGGAGAAAAGGAGGCTCAGGGGGGACCTTCTCAGTCTCTACAACTCCCTGATGGGAGGTTGTAGCCAGGTGGGGGTCAGGCTCTTCTCCCAAGTAACAGGCAACAAGACAGAAATGGTTTCAAGTTGTACCAGGAGAAATTTAGATTGGGTATAAGGAATAATTCCTTCACAAAAGGGGTTGTCAAGCATTGCCACAGGCTGCCCAGGGAAGTGGGGGAGTCCCCAACCCTGGAGGGATTTAAAAGGTGTGTAGATGTGGCAGCTGGGGACATCGGTTAGTGGTGGACCTGGCAGGGCTGGGTTAACAGTTGGACTCAAGGATCTTCAGGGTCTTTTCCAACCTAAATAATTCTGTAATTCTACATAGGAAATAGATCAGATCATGAAGATGGGAATCTACACCAGTATGGGCCAGTGAAAAATGGACAGACCCACAGGAATGTTTTCCCCACTGCTTTCAATATTTAGGTTAAGATTGCCTTATGGAGTCTTCTCTTTGTCCCTGAATTTTCTCCTTTGACCTGGCCAAAGGTGAGTGAGTTCTCCTGCACCAGAGAAAGGGCTACTTCTCCTACCCAAGTTTTCTCAAGTACCTCTGCAAAGCAGCACAATTTAAGATGCAGCTGTTTCCTTAGAAAGGTTGCTAAAGTTACCTAAGACTGCCTGCATTAAAAACTGTGGCTCCCAAATCCCAAACCAAGCTCAGGAAAATGTGTGCTCCTAAAGACAAAGATTTGGCATCACCCAGATAGTGTTTCAGGTCCTTCTTGCATTTGGGTTACAATATGATAATGATGCTTTTACCTTTTTCTTCCTCAGTTTTCAACACATCAAGAGATGGGCACTTCCTGATGGGGGAAATCCTGACACTTAAATGACTCTGTGACAGTCTGGGGAGTGGGAACTCATGGAGTTTTCCTGGAAAGCCTAGCCATGGATTTCAGTCAGGAGGCAGTCAATCTGTGGACCATCATTTGTTAAAGAAGTTGGGCTGAATTTTGGATGGCAAAAATTCTCCCAGCATTTTTTTCTGACTTAGTTCAGATCATAATTTGCCATAAGATTTTTGAGGCCTAATTAGACTCAACCAAACAGCAATTACAATTCCATCACTTATGTTATTCTGCTGTCAAAAAAGAAGAGGAAAAACACTAAGATTTTGCTTGATTTTAGCTTTGTATGCTAAGTCTAACATGAATTCACCTAATTTTTTTCTTAACAAAGTGTCATCTTGTCAGACCTCCCCCAAAGAAATTACAGTATAATTAAAGAGCAAACAGAGTGAATCAGATGAATTGCATCTTCAATTTGCACAGAAAATATTTGAACAAGACAAAAATAAAGAATTTTTTCCAAGATTCACTGGATATAAGTGGCATCTTTCAACAATGGAAAATGGAATTCCAGTGTCCAAACTGTAGTCCAAGTATCCAAGTGTGCTTTCAAACAAATATTGCATGTTTTTCTGGAAGAATATAAAACTTCCCTTTCCTTCACGAAGAATAGAACTTAAACATTCCAAGATTTGGCACTGTAATTTGCAGAGATGAGATAAACCAAGAAATTTGTAATGAGAAATCTGTCTGTTCTAATATAATCCTATATTAATCATTTAACAAATTATTAATCTCACCATAATTAAACTCTCCATAAAGAATATACAAGTATTGGAGAAACTAATTTATTCAATTCTAGTTTTAAATCCCACCATGCATTCATTTTCTCTGATTTTTTTTCCCCTCTGTGTTTTGTAATATTGAACTTAGTCCTGTCAGGAATGTTTTATCTCTTTTCTTGTTTGCTTCCCTGACTTTTGGAAGTGAATTTCACAAACCTCTCCACTTATGACTCGCTGTCTCCCCTGAAGATACAGGGCAGATAATGTCAACAAATGGCTCTCTGTGTGTTCAGTGAACTAGAAAGCAAAATTTTGTATCTTAAGAGTGCTCTTGTTGGGGCCCAAACTCCTGGAGGACTGTGGAAGGTTAAGTAAATTGAGAGACACTGTCAGTGCTACAAGGGCTTTGCTTTCAGTACCTGGGAGTTCCACTGAAAATGCAGCACTGGGATTGGCAGAGCACAACAACCTTTTTAAGGTCAGATGATTCCCTTTGAATTTTAGCTTTGCTGAAAAAAGTAGAAAGCAACATGAATGAGGATCTGCTGCGCTTTGCATGTTGGTGTGAAATCCTACGTCTGGGAGAAAACAAAGTGACAACTAAAGCTACACTGCATGTTGTTTCCTTTCCTTTCCTTTCCTTNGGATCTCTCTCACCCACATTTCCTCCTGTTCATTGCCACTTCACAGACTGACAGAATCCCAGAGTGGGTCAGGCTGGAAGTGACCACAGTGGGGTCCCCTGGTGCCACCTCCCTGCTCCAGCAGGGCCATCCCAGAGCACAGGCACAGAATTGTGTCCAGATGGCTCTGGAATATCTCCAGTGAGGGAGACTCCACACCCTCTCTGGATGATCTATTCAAGTGCTCAGAAAGAAGTTCTGCCTCCTGTTCTGGTGGAACTTCCCGGGCATCAGTTCCTGCCTGTTCCTCCTGTGCCATTGCTGGGAACACCGAGCAGAGCCTGGGCCCTGCTCTGAGCCCTCCCTGTGACAGGGATGAGGTCCCCTCTCACTCTCTTTTTAAGGCTGAACAGCCCCAGCTCCCTCAGCCTTTCCTTATCAGAGCAATGCTCCATTCCCTAACCCTGTCTGCAGCCCTCCAGGAGCTCCAAGTCGTTCTTTTATTATCTCTATTTCCTTGCCATGAAATCATTAAATTCCTACCCAGTCGAACTCTTAAAATGTGTCATGGAAGCATCCCCAGTGTCTGTGCCTGTAAAATACCCCAGAGATCACAAAGGCAGCATCATCCGTCCATGCAAGGCAGAGCCAGACTCAACCAACAGCCTGATATCAGATGGTTACTGAGTGCTGGAGAGAAGTTATGAATAAATGACAAAAAAGTGCCTGCTCTCCTCACAGAGTAATCTGAAATGTGCAACTTTGCTTGCAGAATGTTGTATTTCCATCCCCTCTTGCCAATTACTGAGTTAAGTGGTGCATGGAGCCTTTTAAAGACTAGAATTATTTTCTAAAGAGTAAGAGAATGTGAATCAAAGCTGCTCATTACATATTCTCCTAACTTGGATGGTGTCCTCCATAGTAGGCTGCAGCTACTGGTTATTACACTTTTTTTTTTTTCTGTTAACAACAAGAATAAAAGGCTCTGAGCCAAAACCCAGAAATACCCAACAAGCAATTATAAAACCCCATCAGGAAATAGCTGCTGGTTGATTCTGCTTATTATAGCAACTCCTAATAACAACAATGTACTTCTAAAGTCAATTTGGGCACCTCGTGCTGGATGATGATATTTAAAAACACATTTTGGAATTTTCCAGGATGCTTTTCATTGTTGGATGTGGTCACAGAATATCCTCCTGAATTAACAACCCTTTCCTCACTTTTTTATCTATTATGGATGTATGGGGAGACTTAATTGTACTAAAATAGAATGTACCTATCTATCTATTTTAAATATATATCAAGGGAGGAGGAAAAAAAAGGTTTTCTCTAAAAAAAGGTTAGACAGATTGTTTTCTGGGAGAAATGTACTTTCCCTTTACACTGAGGAGCAGAGTTGGTGATTTATTATTGATCTTGACACAGAGAGCAAAAGTGTAACACAGTAGTTCTGCCACACACTGCTCATTGACTTGCTTAAAGCTGCACTGTTAAAAAAAATCTGTTAATGTACAGTTCTGAAAAGAATTCAATAGTCTGATACAAATCCTGAGCTGGAGGAAACAGTCATACCTCCCACAGACTTCAAAGGCTGCTTCACGTTCCTGCACCAGACATACCTTTTTTATCTCTCTGGGATGTATTTAATCCTGCCTCATCTCTTCAGCTCCAGCAAAGATCCAACAACAGACAATCAGCATATTAAATACATGTCAGTTATACTGAGGATCCCTGAGACACATTTGGGCTGGACCAGTGGACATGTTCTCCTTGAGGATGTGAAATTGTGAAGGCTGATACATTTCTCTGCCCATCATCCTCTTCTTCTCCCTTGTTCCTACTAAAAGCCAGACACAGAGGAAACTGCTCTGTTGCACTATTTCTAATCTTTACAGCAAAAAACATCCATGGTAGAAGATACCATGAACGTGGGTATAAATGACATGATATTGAGATTTTCCTGTGAAGAAGAAATGGCATTGCAAGGATCAGCTTGCAAAAATGGTCCTGATAAATCACAGCAGTGCTACAAAAAAAAAAAACAAACCAACAAAAA
>VXBC01009717.1:169399-227635 GCA_013399945.1 Ploceus nigricollis
AATATATATATATATATATATGAAGGTTTAATATTCTCCATCTGTTAAAACCCCAGAGCTGCAGCAGAAGGCTCCTATATTTCTCACTGAAACATAGCAAACCCTCTCCTTCTAAATTGTCCCAAAAAAACCCAAAACCAAACCAAGAGCAAAAGCCCAAAAAACCCCAAAAAAATTTTAAAAACCCCCAAACCCAAAAACCACAAAAAAACCAACCTCCCAAAAAAACCCCAAAAAATAACAAAAAAACCCCCCCAAAAAACCCCAGAAGACAAAATCCCCATACTTTAAAAAAACAACCAACCCACATCACCCAAAGGGGATCCTATGACTAAGTGTGTGTTATACTCATAAAAGCCAAAGGCAAAGGGCTATTAGTGCACACTTGAGATCACTTAGAGAAGCCCAAGGGAAATGCTCCAGTATTACTGTCAAAGAAACACACAAAGAAACTATGTCTCTGAATACCCTGAAGGGATGAAAAAAAATGTTTAATAAATGAGTTCTTTTCAGAGGTCAAATATTAATGATTTGTGTGTGTGTTTTCTATTGAAATTTCATTTTCTCTGTTCCAGCCTGGACAGGGAAAAATATCAGGAGACGAAACTTTGATTAAAATAAACGAATCAACACAGAGCTGTGTGCCTGGATGAAGCTAATGCATGAGATTATAGAGTGAGACAGCTACAATATTAATAAGGTGAAGAAGAGGGAAAAAAAAGTGATAGAAACCTCACAGGCTGATCTTATTTGGCTTGATTGTTCCTGCATTATCTCTAGGAAAAGAGCCAGAACTGGACAAAAATTATCTCTATTCTGGATAATCTTGTTTTCTGATTCTGTGGTATGGTTAAGCAGAAATGGAGGAGGGGGAGAAAAAATTAAAAAATAGACATAATGGAATCATAGAATGGTTTGAGTTGGGAAGGGTCTTAAAATCTACCATGGGACACCTTCCACTAGACAGGCTGGTCAGAAAGAAGAAATAAAGAGAAATAATTAAAGAAAAAGAAAGAAGAGTTAAAAATATTATTAAAGAACTAATCCTGGAGGGAGTACAACGGTAAAAACGAGGTTGGAAAGGAAGAGAGGAAAACGGGAGGCTGCAAATATTAGGGCTGACAGGCAGAGGAGGGAGGGATGCTGCTTGTGTCAGGGAATCCCTCCTCCGTGGTGTGAGCCCTGGCCAGGCTGAGGTGCAGCGCAGGGTTTGTGGCTGCACAGGGCTGGTGGCAAAGTCTCCCCGTGCACCTGGCTCTGCCTGGCAGTTCGTGATAATGAGATCCATTACCGCCACGTGCTCCGCTGGAAACGCTTCCAAAGGTTTAATGGGAGCCACACAAATGAGTATTTACTTAGGCAGCACTTCATTAGCTGCTCCTGCCCTGCCGTGCAATACGGGATAAATTACTGCCTGCTGTGGCCAGCACCACACCCAAACTGCCTGCCCTGCTCATCGTGCCATCAGCTGCAGGGGATTCTGCTGTAGAGATTAAAAGATACCACTCCTGGCCAAAAAAAAAATTCCAAAATATGTGCAATATTTCGATTTCCAGGCGCTACATTTATGGCCTGTATAACAGAATGCTGTATGTGCCAGAGAGGGAACAAAGTCTCCTCTTCTAGGTAACAAGTGGCAGGATGAGAGGAAATGGACTCAAGTTACACCAGGAAAGGTTTTTATTGAATATTAGGAAAAATTTCTTCCTGGAAAGGTTTGTAAAGCCCTAGCATAGACTGCCCAGGGAAGTGGTAGATTCACAATCCCTGGAAGTATTCATAAAACGTGAATGTGGCACTTGAGGACATGGGTTAGGGGTGAACATGGTGGTGGTGCTGGGTTGACAACTGGACTTGTTGATTTCAAGGTCCTTTCTAGCCTCAAAGATTCTGTGATTCTATGAATAATTTGACATGCATGGCTTGAAATTTTTCCCAAGCCTGAAAAATCCACAGAGCCCACAAAACAAAAGTGCCCTTTGCAGCCTCCCCTGCTTTCACCCCTTTTGGTTTTCACCACATTCTTTGTGGAGATTCCTCTCAACAGCACCAAGATCTCAGGTGTTCAAAGCAGGAAGAAACCACAGGTCAGGCAAGGAGCTCAGAGACCCAGAGCTTGGACCTGGTCTGTTTTGGGGGACCTGGCACCCAAACCTGTTTGATGGTGGGGAGCAGAAGCAGGTGACAACACCCCATTAGTTTTAAATGCTCCTCCAGTTTTAAAAGATACCAGTCTCAGCTGCAGGAGCCAAAATCAAGCTGGTTTGTTAAAGCTGGATGTCAAGCCTTATATTTTTTACTTCTCTGTTGAAATGAGGCTGTTCCTGTGTCTGTGTGGAGCTGACACTGCACACTCCCAGCCTGTGAAGTGTGGCACATTCCTTGTCATTTAGATTGCAAGGCAAAGGGTGGCAAGGAGGGGTCTTTGTATGAAGATTTGGGCCAAGACAAGTAGAAACTTGAAATCTTGCAAATTGCTTTCTGTGGGATTTCTAATAACACAGAGTCTTCTGCAACCACTGAAATGTGACGAGGCAAACACAGACTTTATTATTAATTAAGCCTGTGAAATGCAGGTGGATATTTTCAGCTAATGATGATGCAGGCAGCAGTTTTCCCTCCCCTGATTCCCCAGAGATGCCCTGGCTGTGGTGGCAGTGGCCTGGTGGACAGACAGGCACTAGACCTGGATTCCTCATGGGCTGCCTTGTCATTAGGTTCCCTGGGCAAGTTCTATGTGCTCCAGCAGCTCCTGGAGCCATTAACCTCTACATTAGGCAGGATGAGAGAGGGCTGTGAAATCCTGGTGTGTGTTGAGCCATTTTCCCCACAGCACCAGCTCATCACCCCAGTTATACACACAACTACTCAAGCACAGGACTCAAATATTTCCTGAGGCTCTTCCATCCCAGTAGCAATTTTGATTTACATTCATTAGTTGGATAAGAGGAGACCTCAGGACAGCCACAAGCTGTCACACAAGTCTTTAGGATACTTCACTTAGCTCTCAAGACCTTTATTTTTGTACTGTTTGCACAGCACCTTTTAGGCTGTTTCTGGGTGCAGCACAGTCTCTGAAAATGATTTTACAGGGAAGAGTCACAGGCATCAGATTGGATATTGGGAAATTAGGAAATCAGATTGGATATTAGGAATAAATTCTTTATTGTGTGGGTAGTGAGGCATTGGAAGTAGTTGCCCACAGAAGCTGTGGCTGTCCCATCCCTGGAAGTGTCCAAGGCCAGGTTGGATGGGGCTTGGAGCAACCTGGGACAGTGAATGGTGTCAATGCCAGGGGTTGGCATGAGATGATCTTTAAAGTCCCTTCCAACCCAAACCATTCTATCTGAAAGACTTGGGGAGCTGGGAAGATGAAGTAGTATATTCAAAACCCCCAAAAAAGGAAAGTGGCCAAGCACTTTTAAAAGCTGTGGAAGGCTTGTTTTCCTTAGTACCTTTTAAATTTGTGCTCCTCTGGCTTCAAATTTTCTCCAAGCAGAGCACCATGAAGGAGAACCCTTCCAAACAGAAGTCATGAAAACAAAAAGCAAAATGATTTAATTATTTCCTTAAAAAAAAAACCAAACAAAACAGATATGGCAGTAAAAAGTGATGCAACCCTGGCCAAAATGAACACCATCAGAGGAGGCTTTCAGGGTTATTTTCCATGCTGTGGGTGTGACATTCCAGAAAATCCTTAACAGGCACCACATCATGCCACTGTCCCAGGTTCTCACCTTGTGAGTGCAGTTCCAGTGCAGGCTACTGACTTCAGCAATATTGAATCACACCACAGAGAAACCCAGGATGCCGACACGGATGGAAAATGATGAGTGATTAATATTCATAACCAATCACAGGGATCTCTCCCGAGCTTTGACCAGACCAGGAGAATCCTGGACTTGACTGGGAAAACCACCAATCATCACTTCTGACCCAGGGAAGCTGCCACAATCACCTAACACCTCTAAGGGGGTTCCCAGGGATATTTATAGCCCACGTCTGCCTCAAAAATGTAAATATCCAAGGATTTAGCAACCTGAAGAAGTAGAGCATCCCATTCCATGAACACCTTCCTATGTCTGGAAAGTAATTTTCTTCTCCCCCCTCTCTTTCTCATCTTACAAATATAATTCCCAAGATTCCTCACTCAGCCAAAGCACTGCTCCATGCACAGACTTTTATGCAAATTATTTTGTTTATTTTTATGATGTATGCAAATGAAGTCTTTACTCTGAACATTCTTTATGGTGCTATAAACATAAGAACAGATCTTGAATTAGCCCTTTTCATTGTCAGAGTGGCATTAAAACCAGCTGAGGGATTCAGAGGCTTAAATGTGTAAGCAGTTGGGTATAAAACAACTTTTATATCTTGTAAAAATTAAGGGTCTGGGCTGAGGTATTTGAGCATTAAACAGGATCTCTAAGAAGTTAGAAAAGCCATGTTTTTTCAGAGCTAAATGGAGATCAAGACAAGAAACCAGTGAGTGAAGCAACCTGTGGTTTAACAACCTCTTTCCTTTTAGTATTCCTTTTCCTATATTAACTGGTGAACTTCTAATGGGACCCAAAGATGGCAATTCCAGCAGGAACTGAATAAACAAGATGATGCTCTATCACTTTTTTGCTGCCTTATACTCTCCGTTCTCTGCATTTTCACATTGTACCGAATAGCCCACACTACTCTAAAAATAGGTTTACTTGGCAAAATACATCATCAGATAAGCTCCAGTTTTACACAACTGGGACAAAAGGAAGTGCACAGGAAGGGAGGAATCAGAAACAGGGAAGGCCTGGAATAACAGGAGCAGATGAGGGAAGATCAGAGGCCAAGGACTGCTGGGCAGCTCTGAGGCAAACACTTGACTTTGCCTCTAACTGTGTGTAACTCGGGCTGCTGCTCAAATACCTTAAATACATTTCCCTCCTTAATCTGACTGTCCTGTTCATGGGAAAAAAGGAAACCATATCCCAGCCTTTTCCCACAGAGAAGGATATCAATTCCTGCCACTGGGATAGTGGAGGACAAAGAGTCAGTCAGGAGAACACTCCCACGTTGCAGGTGATCAAGATAAATATTCCTGCCTGCAGACATTCCACACTTAACAAATGCCTCTGGTGAATGAAGGCAAAAGGTGTAGGAGATGCTGGACTTGCAGAGTTATTCCCCATGGTTAAACAGAATCTCTAAATTTACAGATATGGATAAATATTTTCTCTTACTCTACTGATTTACAGTAGAATGTTGAAATTTAAAGGTTATTTAATTCAAAACTTCCCCTCCTTTCAAAGAGCCGAAAGAACAATGTTGGTTCCTGTCCCATGGCAGGGGGTTGGGACTGGGTGATGTTTAAGATCCTTCCAACACAAACCATTCTGTGATTCTATGATTCCATGATATTTCCATAATATCAGCATTCTGAAATCTGCTAACACTGGAAAACAAGAAATTCACTGTTCTAATTTTCTTGAGGAAACCCAAGTCTATGACATTTTTGTGTCACTGTGTGTTGATCAACACAACACGAAAAACCAAAAAAATCACCTAACATATGTAGCAAGGAATAGGAGAGACAAAGGGAATTTTCTTCTATAAACCATGTTCTCAAATTGTTTGAGTAGCCAGGAAGGCTCTGTGAAGACAAAATTCATAGTCTGTGCTTAGGATTTAACTGCATGTGCCAGCTGGGATAAAACTGATGCTGGAACAGGGAAACTGCTGTGGGAACAGAGTAAGAGGAAAGGTATAGAGGAGGCTGGATGGAGGAAAAGATCTGAAGAGCTTAAGTGTTTAAGTATGAAAATATCCACATTGACATGGTGCCAGTGGTTCCCTATGCCACTTGCAAGAAGTAAATATAACCCAAAGCTCCTGTGAGGAGAACTGATCTCCCTGTCAGGTGTAGGCTGGCAGGAATGTGCTTTTACATGTTGATAAAGTCACTTGGAATACAGTGTGAATAAAGGCTTCTGCACACAGCAATTCAAGACCTTTCTGCCCCAGAATGTCCAGATTGTCATCTCTGCTTCCACTGGACCATGGAATTCTTGGGAAGCTTGACTTTCTTTGCAGCAGCCCACAATGCTGAACAGAACTCAACACGCTCCTGCTCATCTTCCCAAAAAACATCCTTTGCATGGGCAACACTGGAAGTTTATGAAGATTAATTTAGACTTGACTGCATAACCAGTTCCTGTCTCCAACTTCCCTAACCCAGAAGAAGAGATTAACATCTCTTTTCTCACAGAATGGTTGCTTCCAAGGCCAGTTCTAGACCAGGTCCCTTGGTAAGGTCCTGTTCATATTCTCACTGCTGGAGCCCAAGATGCCTCCACTGTGCTCACGCCACGTCTACCCTGCACTGCCAACAACACAGGATGGAAATCCTAAGGCATCAAAGAGGGAAAAAGTCAAAGATCTTCTGGGAGGAGTCTCTTAGAGGAAAGAGAGGCTTAAGGAAGTTGATGAGTATTCAAGAAATACCTCTTCCAACTTCCAGAGAGCTTCCACCCCAGTGAGTAAGAAGTTAGATTAAAAAATGCTGTTTTATTGGTGGAGAATAAAAACTCAGTGAGACAATACATCTTCTTCATTATTTTTCTATGTCAAGAACTGACCTGAACTCAGATCCAAATTATTTTTGTAGTGAAAAGGAAACCTCCTTCCCTAGACCTCCACCTCCTCTACAATGAAAACAAAACAAACCAAAGCAATTCAGCCTAAGATTTCTTTACAGCCAGACAAAAGTTACTGTGGAAAATAAGACTGAAGAGTTTGCCTGCTGAGCTGTATCTCTGAGCTTGCAGTACAGATGCCTGCAGTAACCTCTGTGGGACTCTCAATTCTTCCATTCAGAGTCCAAATATGGATATTTCCATGAATATATTTGCCACATCCACAGTGGCAGTTGCAAAAGAAAAGAAAATCCTATTGTGCAGAAAGTGTGGAAGTGAGAATAACAGTGAAAGTGGCACCATTATAGCATTTAATGAGATGCCCTCACCTGTAATATTATGCTCAAGTTTCACTGCACTGCCTCAAAATTGAAATTAAATTAAATGAAATGAAGTGCCATGAAATAAAACACAGTATGTAGAAGGGGACGAGGAGGAGGCTGGAAGAGGTAAAGAAAATTATCAGAAGCTTGGGAGAACTTGGGAGAGGGAGAGGGAGAGGGAGAAGAGAAGAGAAGAGAAGAGAAGAGAAGAGAAGAGAAGAGAAGAGAAGAGAAGAGAAGAGAAGAGAAGAGAAGAGAAGAGAAGAGAAGAGAAGAGAAGAGAAGAGAAGAGAAGAGAAGAGAAGAGAAGAGAAGAGAAGAGGCAATCTCATTCATGTAGCAGAATTGTGATTGGCACAAGGAAAGCCAGGCAAACAGGAGAGGGAAAAGACAGGGGGAAGGGAATCTGGGAAAACTAAGACAGCACAACCCTGTGAGAATAGGACAGGAGACAGAAAAGAAGAGATAAGCATTTTGGACCGTAGATTACTGAGTAGGTTTCCTGAATTACAACTTATGCTTTTGTTTTGTGAAGGTTTAAAAACGTATCTCTGTATCTTAAATAAGCAGGTGAGGCAGATGGAAGTTGTTTTACAAGCATGAATTCTTCTTGTAAGAAAAGCCAAATGAAAATAATGAAATAAAATTAATTTAATTAAATGAGATTAACAGTAAGGAAGAGAAGCATCTGTTTCATGGATGTGACTACATGGTTCACATATATGTGAAATGAAGTTTTATTACAAATAATAAAATACAGCACCATGAGGTATATAATTAGCTCTTCTAGCCACAAAAAATCCCAGATTTTCTACTAGGCTTCCATAAGAACCAGAAAAAACTATCTTCCTAAGCTATCCAACCAAGTTTTATCCTTTGCTGGTGCAGCCTTTTACAGTATTTCAAGAGTTTAAACCAAGACCTCACACAGTACAGATCATCCCATCCCAGGACATCCACTAAAGCCTTTAAAGTCTTCAGCCAGGATCTACAGCAGGCGGCTGGGTACAGAGGGCCAGGAAATATGATGCATCACAGAGGATTTTGGGGGGTTTTGAGTAATTCCTGGGCTTTGCAGAAGACCATCTGATCAGAAGTGAACACCTTACCCTAAATAGACACAGAATTATAAGGCTTTGGGGCTGGGAGCATATATGGGATGTGGAAAAGCAGGCTCTTTTTTCCTTCTAGTGTTTCCATGCTCCCGCTGCTCCTGTCACCACTGCTCAGCATGCTCTGGCCATGTTGTGATCACCCCTTGGAAAGAGGTTAGACTTAAATCTTCCACTCAAACCCCTTTCCCCAAGCTGGGCTCAGTGGCAAGGAAGCTAGAGCTGGGAGTAAGGCACTGGGAGTTGAATAAACTCTTCTGTCACAGGATTATCTTCTGTTTATATTTACACTGCTGCAAAATGTCTGCTCTGGGACTCTGACTACAAAGGACAGAGTAGCTTTATCTACCTCATCCTGGATTGGCTCCTCTGGAATGGATCAGGTCTAACTGAGATGCCTTCACAGCTCCAAGATATGGGATCACAGAATCATTAAGGTTGGAAAAGACCTCCAAGATCATCAAGGTCAACCATTAACCCAACACTGCCATGTCCACCACTGAAATGTGTCCACAAGCACCACATCTACAGGCCTTTTGAAGACTCCAAAGGAGGGTGATTCCACCACTTTCCTGGGCAGCCTATTCCAATGCCTGACCACCTGTTTGGTGAAGAAATGTTTCCTGATATCCAATCTAAACCTCCCCTGGTGCAACTCATTTGTTACCTGGGAGAAGAGATTGATCCCACCTGGCTCCTGTCAGGTGGTTTTAGGGAATCAGAAGATCCCCCCTGAGGCCCCTCTTCTCCTGGCTGAACCCCACAGCTCCCTCAGCTGCTCCTCATCAGCCTCGTGCTCCAGCCCCTTCCTCAGCTCCATTGCCCTTCCCTGGACATGCTCCAGCTCCTCAGTGTCTTTGTTGTTCTTGTGATGGGCCCAAAACTGATCCCAGGTTTCAAGGTGGGGCTTCACCAGTGCTGAGTACAGTGGGAAATAATGATCATGTTTTATGTTTAAGGTTTTTGTTGGTTTTTTGGGTTTTTTTTCACGTCAAAGCTGCCAAAAACACTTGAAAGCTTCACTGCTACCCACCATGGTTGGGTTTTATGGCATGATTGTATGAGGATATTGGAGGCTCACACTGGAAGTCTAGTGAAGTGTTGGAGTGCTCTGGATGGGGCAAGAAGCTAAACCTTGTGTGTTTCCATTCACACAAAGGGGATTCATCCCACAGTCATCCAGGTTTCACTTTGGTGTGGACTACTTGGTTCATACAAACAAAAAAAATGAACCCAGAGAATTAATATTTATGTAATGTGGATGATCAGGGGACCAGGGTGTGGGAGTTATTTGACAGCGTAGATGCATCTTCTGCTGCAGCCTTTGTTTATTCCTCCATCCTTTATCTCATATTGATGTTTACAACTTAAGGTTCCTGAAGCAGGAACAAACTCTCCCCATGGATTTGGGTAATGCCTGGTATGGGAGGTCTGCGATCTCAGCTAAAAATTACTGTCATATCAATACCAACATTCCATCTTATAGATGGAAGAATCTCACAGGACTTTATAATTTTAAGTGATTTACATAGGCTGGGATTGCTCTGTCTGCTCCTGAAATGCCGCAGTCTCTGGGGGAGAAGGTTTTAGCCTATAAAGAATATACAGACTGTGCATGAGGGAATTGGGATTGAGTAGTGATCTCTCTCTCTCTCTCTCTCAGAAACTTGTTCCTCAACTGCTTGCACTTAAAGGAATTTAAAATGCAGCCCATAAAATAGATGTTAAGTAAGGAAACCAGCAGTCTGCAGAATAGGTTGTACACATTCTACAAAAAGCTGTTGAGGGAGAAATATTGTCATAACTTGTGTAAAGCACAGTGTGTTAAGTCAGGAGCACGGTTCTGACGGAAATTACAACAGCAGTTCAAAGACAAATCATTTTGGGCCTTGTACCACGCTGAGCAGGTTGTACAAGGCCTGCTTGATGTGCCTGGCAGCAGTTCCTGGTGTTTTCCTCTGCCACAGCCATTCCCCTGGAGATGCACCCCTGTGGAGAGAAACTCTTGCACAGAGAGGTCATGGGCTGCCCATCCCTGGAAGGGTTTAAGGCCAGGTTGGAGGAGGCTTTGAACAATCTGGTCTAGTGGGGGGCGTCCCTGCTCATGGTAGAGGGTTGTAACTGAATAAACTTTGAGGTCCTTTCCAACCCACTCTGAGGTTCTATGATTCTGCAAAATTTGGCCCAGGTTGAACAAACTGGGCATCAATATTGTGCCCACTGATTACAAAGAATTTTTGGAGCACTTTTTGGCCTCATTCCTCACAAGTTGCTCAGGTTTGGACTTGAAACCTCTTATTCCTTGTCCTGCCTCTCTGTGTTTACCTAATGGCCACCAACTTCATGACTGCTTGTTTTTAGGTCACCAGCAACAGAGCATCTGGCAGGAGTTCCAGCATCCATCCCTTTCCAAGGATACAGTAGTTGACATAAATCCTCACCAGATGGTTGGGTTTAGACCATTTTTGGCATCAAAGCAGGACTTCCATGGCTTTCAAGACACGTGTTTTCCACACATAGGTAAAGATCAATTAATAAAACACATCTTAGTAAAGATCAATTAATAACACACACATAGGTAAAGATCAATTAATAAAACACCTGGCTTCAACTGGCTTGAAAATTTACCAGCTCAGCCTCAAACTGGATTTGCTTCCCTGTGCTGTATTGATGATAAGGGAAAAATATGTAGAGTAATTTGCAGTTAAAAGGCAGGGAGCTCAGCAAGCTCAGAGCTTCCTGAATACAGAGAGAATTGATTTTTCCCAGAAATAGCTGATGGGGAATTTCTCTGCCATTTATACAGCTCTAGTGCCAGATGACTGCTCCTAGCTTGACATAGGAAATCTGCTAAGGAAGGGACGAATCGGAGTGTGACAAAACAGAGCCCTGCTGTTCTTCCAGCAGTGTCAGCATCTCTCTGTGAGTGCAGCAACCATCATTTTAGGATTCATCCCCACGTTTCCTGCCACTGCCCATACTGCTGGGTTCACTCTCAGACCACAAGAAACTGGTCCCTTCCCACTGGTGAGATTCCAGGTGATTGTTTGGATTTGTCTGCCCTACACAGAGAGTAGGGATGGGCATCACACTGGGAGCTGCTTCCTTAAGGAGGTAAGAAAAAGAAACATAGAAAAGTGTTTTGGGAGGGTTTCATACCAAGGAAAGGTCATGTTGACTCAGGAGTTTCTGCCAGATTCTGGAATGTCACCTTCCCTGAGTGCTGAGGACGTTATGGACTCAGTGAGCTATTTTTGGAGGCCAGAAGCAAACAATGAATCTAAGTCAAATGCAAATGGATTTTTCTTCTGATTTTGAGTCAAGAGAAAGCAAATTTTTAGGTTTACAAATAAAACCTAATAAAATAAATAAATAAATAAATGAACCTAATTTTGAAGTCACCTAATTTTTAATCACCAGTATTCTTGAGTGGCTTTTCCTCATGAGGACAAAACTGGATTTGCTGGGAAGGAAGGCTGCTAGGAAGCTTTCTTGCCCTTTCGTGGGAGTAAGTTTTTACCCTGGATTACCACCCAAACACCATTTGCATTTTTCCATACTCCTCATTCACATCTTTTTTATTTTTCCTTTAGCTGTCAGATCAATACAGAGAATTCAGAAGCTGGTAAAAAAAAAACATGTGCGAGAAGGATTCTGAATCATAATGTATAAGACATGTGTTTGCCCCCTGAGCAGCAGACAGTGAGGATATAATTGGCAGGTTTTTTTCTTCTTCATGCACTCTAACTTTGCCAAGAGCAAGCTGACAGGAAAGCTGAGAGAACAGCAGAAACTCCTCAGGTTTCAGAGGAAATGATGGCCTGCAGCTCAGCCCCAGCTTACAGAGTAGCTAAGTGGAATGTTAGTTAAATGTGGAAGGCCAGAGTGGTCCAGAATTCCTCTTCCTTGGGACTGCTATAGGAAATGAAATGTGAGTTTCACCTTGTCTTTGAACCATGAGTGCACAGATCTGAGACCCGCAGGAGAATGAGCAATGGAATTCCTCTGGAAAGGATGGCTGGGGAGTGCACAGGATGAGGATGTCATTCAGGGCCAATGTCAGAACCAGAGAATCACAAAATGGTTCAGGTTAAAAGGAACCTTAAGGATCATCTTGTTCTGACCCCCTGCCATGGGCAGGGACACCTTCCACTATCCCAGGCTGCTCCAAGCCCCATCCAGCCTGGCCTTGAACACTTCCAGGGATGGAGAAGCCACAGCTTCTCTGGGCAACATAGGCTAGTGCCTCACCAGTCTCACAGGGCAGAATTTCCTCCTAATATCCAATTTAAACCTACCCTTTGTCAGTTTGAAGTCATTTGCCTTTGTCCCATCCCTGCAGACCTTTGTCCCAAGTCCCTCTCCAGATCTCTTGGAGCCCCTTTAGGCACTGGAAGGGGCTCTGAGGTCTGCCTGGAGCCTTCTCTTCTCCAGGCTGAACAACCTCACTTCTCTCAGCCTGCCTCCATAGAAGAGGTGCTCCAGTCCTCTTACATGGCACAGCCCCTAGCCAGACAATTTAGTAATTAGCCCTGTAACTTTCCTAATGCAATTCCCCAACACAGGAATCAGTGCTGTGACAATGGATGACAGGACAGTGGAGGAGGACAACAATGGATAAACGTCTGCACCATCACATCCTTTTGCCTCCTGTGCTAAGCCCAAAATTCTCCTAACATATCCCATAAGCAAGGAAAAATTAGTCAGATCCTGTATGACACCCTGCTCTAGGGTTTAACCCACAAATTCCTCATATTTCTTCACATTAATGATATTTTCCAAAGAGGAACTGGATCTGATTGTCTGAGAAAGTGTTCCAATTAACTCTATAAAAGTCACTACTGTTTCTGGAAGCCTGAAAGGAGCAAAGTCACTCTCAAAAAGTAGAACTGTGAAATCTTACAGCTGCTCTGTGGCTTGGGAGATTTGGACGAGGCTGTTTGTTCCAACAAAACCAAGTTCAAATCCCGTGAGAGTTGTTTTGATGATTGTGTGTTTTATTTTGAGTGTGTGTATGTTTTTACACTATCTGTGGCTGGTTCAGACCAGGAGAACAAAGGCTGAGGAAGGGGATGACCAACCTCTGAATAAAACAGGAGAATCAACATCAGGGAGGAAGACAAGCTACCTAAAGCAACTGAAAAAGTTGTCACAAGGACAAATTTTTGCAAACTAGCCACAAAAACATGGAGACTAAAAATTAGAAGGTTGTCAACATAAGAGTTGTGAAGCTCTGGAACAGCCAGAGTGGGAAGTGATGTGGGAAGGAACAAACTGATAGGTACCAAGATAGAAACTGATGCATTTATATTCTTAAATAATGAATAAATAATGGTGGTTGCATGCACCAAGTATCAACCAGCTCTCCTCTCCCTCTTAGCACACAAACTTTGGGGACTCAAGGACAGTTCCATGTTTTAAATTGCTGTATTTTCCAGTTTTTTCTGCTCCAGAGAATCAATAAATAAATACTCACATAAATTATAAATCTGAGCTGGAGAAAACAAAACAAAAAAATGAAAGCACCTAGAAAAATCAGAGAATGAACCATCCTCCAGCCCCAGAAGAATTAGGAGCTGGACTGCAAAGAAAGCGACCAAGCACAGGGACTGCATGTCCCTGAAGCCCTGACTGTGAATGTTTCATCTGTCCCTACAACTAGGAACTGAGAACATTTAACAAACTACACAGTGTTCACAGATCAGACCCAGTGACATGTGACTGACATGAGAGAAATATTTGGTTCTGCTGGGAAAACACTGAGAAACTGAGATTCTTTCTTCCTGCTTTTTACTTCGGAAGAAAGGCTTTAAAAACCAATCCAGGCAAGCTCCACAAAAAGGAATTTTCTTAGAAGAAGACTGACCCACTTAGGTTTATTTTTAATAGATCTGAAAGACCTGAGATATTTCAGAGACTAGAAAAATAAAAGTAAATAGCACAAGCTCCTTTTACTCTTTAAATGGTGTAATGAGAGAAATACTGGAAAACTTTCAGGGAAAAAAAAAGGCAAAAGAAAAGAAAAGCTAGACAGTGGCTGGGAAAAATTAGCAAATATAATTTTAAAGCTTTAAGGAGTTAAAGAGATAAATTGACGTCTTAGGATGGCTTTCTCTTTTATACAAAAAAATGAGAACAGGGTAAGGCATGGGCCTGGGACTGTGACAGAATATTGTGCCATACTGGGTATTAGGGTACCTGGAGCTGAATTCAGGCCCCACTTTCTTATCTGTGTTTACTTGTAAAACTCAGCTTGGTGAGGAATTAGATGTACTGGTTTGGTCCAAATAACAACAACTTGATCCTGCAGCAGCACCTTCACCCTGGCTGTATCCAAAGTTTCTGTGTCCTTTATAAAGACATTGATGCCAACAATTTGCTACTGTTGTTACACTTCAGAAAACAAACAAAGCAAGATAGTGATTTGTCCAAAATACAGAGAACTGGCAATAATTACAGAGACCCAAACTGGTTTTTTTTTCTTTTCTTCTGATAATGGGAATGCAAATCACCCATTTGCCGGTTCTTAGAAGCAAAAAATGACAGACTCATTAAAATTGGAATAGATCTTTAAGATGATCAAGCCCATCCATCAACCCACCACCACCACCATGTTCACCACTAAGCCATGTCCTCCAGAGCCATATCCACATGGTTTTTGAACATTTCAGGGAAGGAGATTCCATCACTTCCATGGGCAGCCTGTTTCAGTAATTTACAGTCCTTGCCATAAAGAAATTTCTCCTAATATCTAAGCCAAACTTCTCCAATGCAACTTGAAGCCATTTCCTCATGTCCTGTCATTTGTAACTTGGGAGAAGAGCCTGACCCTCACCTGGCTATGACCTTATTTCATGTATTTGTAGGGAGCAATAGGGTCTCCCTTCAGCCTCCTTTTCTCCAGTGGAGGCGACTAAACTTTCTTCCTAAAATTTTATTCCTCTAAACTTTCTTCCTAAGATTTTATTCCTCTGGTTGCAAGCACAGAGCAAAGTCCATGTCTCAAGGAAAACTTGGCAGTGTTTGTTTCTGCAGCAGTATAGCCATTGATGGTCAAAAATAGTGGAGAAGTGGGAAGAAAAGAGCCATAAAGTTCCTGCCCAGTGATGGGGAAGTGGCAGAGAACTGAATTACCTGAAAGGAGGTTGTGGTGAGGTGGGGATAGGGCTCTTCTTCCAGGCAGCTTGTTATAGGACAAAGGGAAACAGCCTCAAGTTGCACCAAGGGAGGTTCAGGTCAAATATATAGGAAAAATTTCTTTGTTAAAATAGTGGGTAAGGATTGGAACAGGCTCTCCAGGGAGGTGCTGGAGTCACCATCCCTGGAAGTGTTCAAAAAAGGAGTAGACATGGAACTTTATGGGTATGGTGGTCTTTATGGGTATGGTGGCAAGAGGTTGGACTTGATGATCTTGGAGATCTTTTCCAACTTCAATGATTCTGTGATTCTAAGACAGAGCTTCCAGATCCCATCGCTGGCTCCTTATTGATTCCTCCTGTGACTGATACAATATTTGTGGCAAAACTGGTATCCAAATGAAAAGAAATCTTCCTTCAAATTTCCTCTCTCTCTCCATCCTTTAGAGGGGATGATAAACATGCTTCAGTCTTTAGCTTTTACACCTGTGTTTCATTGCAAAAATTGCTGCTGGTTCTGTAGAGGTTCCCTTTGTTTCAGAGTAATTATGCATTGTACACAACAGCAGAAAGAAAAAAATAAAAAAAGCAAGAAGAGGCTGCAAGAGAAACTCTGCCACGTTTATTGTCATTTCATGGGATCCTAACCAAAAAAAGAGACTTCACAAAGCTATTAATTTGCTCAATTATGGCTGATAGATGTTAGCTCTTTCATTCCTGGGAATCCATCTCTCTCCTCAAAGCTTGTCAACGAGTCCCTGAGTGACACTACAACCTTCACCAGCGACAGATCTCAGGGCTTCATTATGGAAGATTTTTATATTGTTCAGTGATTTGTGTGTCAGTAGGTGCTACATACTCACAAATCTGCATGCAGAGACAAGAGAAAGAAAGACAATGTGACAGTTTGGTTTCTTCAGCATTTTCTGCTGTGTAATAATGGAGCATGTTGTTCAATCTTCATAAAAAGAGAGGTTTGGTAACACAGCCTGTCCTCAGCAACTCAGCCCAATCAGATCCAAAGTGATCATTAGCTGATGTGACAAATTGCCTACCTACTATGATATGCAGAACCTCTCATACCAATTGCACCCACGAAATGGTCTTGAGTTAAATAAGATCGTTACAACTAAATTATAAGTGAGGGAAGGAGAAATTATCAGGCAGGAGCCGGGGAGAGATGAGCTGTTTTCAACTTATGTTTGAAATGAGTCAGAACAAATGGGACACAAGGATAAAGTCAGAGCTGTAGGGAAGACACCGACAGCAGAAATAGCCCAGGAAATGCCTGCTGACAATGAAAGAGAGGACAGTGGTGGCAGAGGCTGGTCTGCCTCTATGGTGGGTTTTATAACACAGAAGGGTCATTTTAAACTGGAAGGTGTCATGAATGAGGGAGTTAAGAGGAAATATCTAAGGCAGAGGAGAGTGTGGACTTTGTCTTTTAAACACGTAGAAAGTGGCAATAGCAGCTGTGCTTACCCTTGATGAACTGCAAGAGCAAAAGATGCTGATAGTGGTAATGAGGACCAGAGGAGAACTAATTAAAGTCAATTTATTATTATTACTCTCTATTTCTCTGTGTTCCATGCTGATTATTACATATCTGTTTCATAACTAGGCTCCTCCTGCTGTGCTGCTTCCTAAGCTGCACTGACAAGCATCTGGAATTTCCAGGATGCACCAGGTAAAGCCACTTTGTTTGGGGTAAACATTCAGATTGGAAATTAACTGCTGATTCCTGCAAACAGAAATCTGACAGTCCACAGGGAACTTTCCAAATCCTAAGTGAATGTTGAAATTAGAAGGAAACAAAGTTTAAAGTCTCTAGTTGGGGCGCACAGCTGAGGATAAAGGTGAGTTTGTATTGCAAAGGAGGTATTTTTGTTTGTATTGCAAACAACAAAAAAAATGTTTTGTATTGTTTGTATTGCAAAGGAGGTATTTTTGGAGGGTATTTGATGGGTGATCTCACACTGGCAGAGGTTGAAGCCTGTCCTACAGAGATCCCAACAGATCCTATCAGTCCTTAGAGAAGGAATCTGTGAGGTCCTGGAGCATTACACAGCACACAGGAAGGACCAGAAAGAGAAACTGCCTACCCCTGGTGAAAATTTCCTAATGCAGAGAGTAATAGTGAAGTTGGAAGAAAAATAGGATGAACCATAAATTCACATGGAAAGAAAATGGCTAAAGTACACCTGAATAGTTCACTGTCACACTTAGCTTTTGTTAATTTTTCCTTTTTCTTTCTTTTTTTTTTTTTTAATTCTATTGAGCAAAATTCTTATATGAAGGAGAAAAACTCCACAGGATTCAATAAATCTGCTCCACTTTATCAACCTACAATTCAGTCTGACTTTCTGCTATGACCTACCATTATCTTTCTACTTCACTACTCTTTATTACTTGATTCATTCCCTGTAGACATCAACACAGAAGTTCTTAAGGAAGGAGGTGAGTGTGATTTATGCAGCAAATCGATGTATGGTTCACAGAAGGGGTGGGATTAATTTAATTTCACTTAAAGGGTCTGATAGGGGTGTCCCACCTGAGTCTCTTGCCTCCCATTGAAGACACCGGAGGTATAGAAAATGTAGTTAATGAAGTTCAATGTGAGTCATCTGGCCAAATGTGGGTGCCTATTTTGGGATGGGAAATCACACCCTGAGCTCCATTGACTCTGCTGACTCACCCTCCATTGACTGTGAGCAGAATCCAGGGCAACTTGCCCAGATACTGACACCCACACTGCAGATAATCACAGCCGATGGGACAACTCCCACCAAACGTGCTCCAGGTGAAGAGCACGACCTGCAGGGTGCCAGGTGAAGGGGCTGTGTGGGACAGAGGGACAAAAGTGGTCCTTCTATAGGGGACAGGGTGTGGGATGGGGAGTTTTGTTGGCTTGAGAGTGAAGAGGAATGGATGGGAAAGATGTAGCTGTTAAATATTTTTGCAATATGCTGATGACTGAGAGGCTGATTTTCAGAACTGCTGAGCAGCCATGATGCCTGCTGAAGACAACGGGAGCTCAGCACTTCCGAAAATCAGGCTCTTGATGCTTACATTGAATGTAATCTTTAATATTTAAAGGAATAAAAGGGTCTGGGGGACGAGTATGCAGGAAAGTGAATGAGCTTCCTCCTCAGATGCTTTGCAAAGCCCTTTCCATCATTAATAATAATGATGTCTGCTTGCAGACATTATGTTCTAAGGAACACTACAGCTGGAGCATTACGTGGAAAGGAAGATTACAGAAGGTTGGGCAAACTGGCTGCTGTGTTCCAAAGGCTGATCCAAAGATTAATAAAATCTAAAAAAAACCACCTACTGGAGTGACAGAAGAGAGGTTTTATCTGGTTGGAAAGAGGTTCCCAGTGGTCCCTCTCTGTCAAGGCACTGGGGCTCACTGTCCCCTCAGGGTGAAGCTGTGTCACTTGGCTGAGATATGTAAAAACACATCTCTCAAGAAATGTGTGTCTTGCTCCTTAACTCCTGTCCCTCCTCACCCACCCAAAGCGCCAGTGTGTGCCTGCTCCAGTCCTGGACTGAGAACTGCAACTCCTTTCTGCTTTTGAGGAATTTCCCTGCTAGATGAATAAGCTGAACTGGTTCTCCACAGCACTGGGCAGACACCAGAGCCAGCACACAGCAAGGTGAAGCACGAGATTTTGGGAAAAGGGCAATGTGTCCTCACCCTTTTACAGATGGTAACGTGGTCCCATGAAGCTACACCCTGCTGTGCTTACCTGGAAGGAGGTTGGAGTGAAGGGAGAGTTGTTGTCTTCTGACATGTCTCAGATGAAAGAGGAAATTATCTTAATTTGTGCCTGCCAGGGGAAGTTTAGATTAATTTTATTTTTTTTTTTCCAGTGAAAGAGCGATTGGGCATTGGAATAAGCTGCTGGGGGAGGTGGTGGAGTCACTGCCTCTGGAAGTATTCAAGAGGTGTCAGGATGTGGCACTTGGGGACATGGTTTAGGGCTGATCATGGTGGTGCTACACTGATGGCTGGACTCAGTGACCTTGAAGGTCTCTTCCAACCTTGATCATTCTATGGTGTGCACATGCTTTGAAAGAATCATGAAATCACCACATGGTGGTGGGGAAAACAATAAATTTCTTTCTGGTTTGTTACTTTCCTTGTAAAAAACCACCTGTATTGTTTTCCCAGCATGGTTTTTAGTGAGCTCAAAGTGCAACTCCTGCAGCACAATAGGGAGGAGGCCACTTTGCCACTTAATTGCTTATTTCAGTGACCAAGAACACACAGGAGCCCTGGTAAATCCCATTTCCAAAGACAGAAAGCAACTCCTGGGCTTCAGCTCTACCATCAAAAAGATAATAATGCTTCTAGAAATCAGAAGTAAAATAGTGATGATTGATAAGGGTGCAGAGAGAGCTGAGGTACCCCAGGGATGTTTTGCTTCTCTTGGCAAGGATGGTAACCTGTGAGTAGATACTGACAGAGTTATTCTTACCACAGGACACTGGATGGAGGTTGTGTCACAGGAAGAGTGGGTTTGAAATATTTCACGGTGGCAGGGATGTTTGAATCAGTTGGGTCTTTAAGATTTTGCAGGAAACCAGCTAAAGCAAACTGAGTCATTAGTGATTATCTTCAAGAGTTTGTGGAGGATTCAGAAGTACCAGAGGACTGAAGAGGGACAAATATAGAACCTGCCTGCAAAAAGCAGAGTTGATGACTGAGAAATTACAGACTGCTAGGCCTAACTTCAATTTGTGGGCAGATGCTAGAAGAAATTATTAAGCAATCATCTGCGCATATTGAGAAGATAATCACCTTCTTAAAGACAAATAAATAAAATGCAAATGTACAATAGGAAATAATTCCAAAAAACCTAATTTAATTCCTCACTTAGAAAAAGCCAGATGAGATAAAGATGGTAAAATAAGATTCTCCATGAGGCTAGAAAAAGTTTTTAACAGTAAGATTAGGAAGAACCAACTGTAGTGAGGAAAGGATAATTGGCAAATCACTTTTGAAGAGTAATTGTCAGAAGCTTCTTAGCATCAGAATAGAAGGGGATCTTAAATGAGATATCTTGGTGATGTTTTTTAGACCTGCTTCTATTTTAAATACAACCACTGACTTGTTTCAGTAAAAAAAAATAAAACTAAATGCTTGTGAATATCAGCAGGGTGGGGAACACATAGAAACATTTCAGTGAACAGAGGTGGGATCTAAAATGGTCTTGAAAAAATCAGAGAGATGTGAATTTAGGAGGAAAAAAAAAGAATTTGCAGACATACAATATGCTATGCCAAGGATTAAGAAGTTAAATCATAGAACCATAAAATGGCTTGGGTTAATGACCATTCAGTTCCCATCCCCTGCATGGGCAGGGACACCTTCCACCAGACCAGGTTACTCCAAGAGCCATCCAACATGGCACTGAATACTTTCAGGGATGGGGTATCCACATCTTCACAGCTTTTCTGGGCAAAAAGCACAAATGTAAAAATGTTTGGCAGGATATCAGACACAATTCGGGTGCTGAAAGGGGATCTTGAACTCCCTATAAAGCAACAGTGTGATGTTGTACAAGAAGAGCAGAACTCCTTTGGGAATGTCTTGATGGGACCATTATCAGTCAGGCAGAGCAGACTTTTCAAGGGATCTCAGTGCCAGCAGGGTCAAGAGCTGCAGCTGATTATGGACACTGCACTTCACAACCTGGTAATAGTCCTGGTGGAGCAACAAGAATTACAAAAGGGTTTGAACACTTGTTATATTGGGAGAAATTGGGTAAATAACCCTCTTCTGCTTCAGCTACTGCAAACACTTCTCCACCTCTCAGAGAGTTCTCTGATTCCCAGAGGCAAAGCAATGCTCAGATTCCACACCTGATGTTTTGACCATCCTGACTTCTTCCTCAAAGACCTTCCTCAGAACACACAGGCAAAATCCCTTCCAGTTGCTTTCTAAGGAGGTCTGCATTCGCTGCTTCTCCACACTCACTGAATTCTGGATCCCCTCTGCTCTGTTCCTTATAGGATGAGAGTCCCTTCTGCCCAGCTGACACCCTAATCCCCTCGGGGGGATTCCATTTCTTTGTTTCTTATTGGCCTGACTGAAGAGTGAATTGCACTTCTTATGTGAATCACATTTTTTCAGGAATGAAAATCAACCATCTTAATTAGACCTACATTTACCAAGTAAATCCTTCTCAGACCTTCTCAGCTAAAAGAAAAGGAATAATTACTGTCTTCTGCAGGGCCAGGAGTTGAGCTTTGATGATCCTAGTGGGCCTCTTCCAGTTCAGGATATTCCTATGATTCTGTGATACTCCAGTAGATGATCTGATACTTCAAAGGTCCAAGCCCTAATTTGGGTACCTCAATTAAATGCATAAAGTCAAAGGCTGTAACTCCACCCCAAAATGTCCTGCCTTAAGTCATCCACATGGACTTCATCCTTCAATGGAAACTTCTTCAGAAAAGTTCTTTTTTTTTTTTTTTTTTTGCAAGGATGCTTGTAAGAAATCTAGAATGTTATCACACATATCAGCATGTTTCCAACTCTTTTAGAAAAAAAACAAAAAAATATATAAAATGTTCCTACCCTAACATCCATGTTTTTTCATTTAAATAATAGGACCTCCTCCAGATAGGGAGTTTTCAAGAACTGACACCTCACAAGCACTATAGAAACGTTTAACAAGTAATAAATTTCAAAAATTCCCATTTCTCCCTTATCTTCAGCATTCTTGTCCACATAATATATAAACTGTCTTCTATTTCCATTTTTCCTCCCTCTAAAAGCTTATTTTTCCTTACAAACCCACAATATATGTAATTTGACACACATTTCCAACATTTCCAGAATAACAACTTCAAGTCACTGTAAACCCAACCCTTTAAGATAATTCCTTGCTAATCAACCATGAGCTTCCCTATTTCAGAAAAGACTCTCCAAAAGCATCACACACTAATATTTAAGGAAATGCATTTTCAACCCAAAATTTTGACTAAGTGCAGTGAAAAGACATTAACTGCAGAAAACACCTCTTCATATGTGAACTTTTCATCCTCAGCAAGAAATGTAGCCTTGTGGACAGGGAGAAGTCAGATTTCCAGCCCAACTCTGCAAATGATTTACTGTCCAGTCTCTGGGTTAATTCAGTTATAAACTCTGCTTATTTCCTGCTGTGTAAATCAGAAGGGATATGAACTTAGAATCTCATCAGAAGTGGAAAGTTCTCCATGGTAAAGGAATTAATATTTCCACACTGGCACTACTCATTCAGTTTTCTGTTTAAACTATTGTTGTCTGGGTCTGAGTTAGATGCCAGTCGAAAAGTCACAAGAATTAATGATAATTCTTCATAGAGTTGTAAATCAGAAAATTCAGCACTGATCTGATCCTGAAATAAAATGGTTGCAATACAAAACTCGGAAAAGTTATCAAAAGAAAACAAGCAGTGGCAGCTAAGCACGTAACCTAGATTTTCCTAAAATTTATTCTTGAATGTAGGACCATAAACTGTAACTAAATTGCATTTCATACCAAATTGTCATTTGGCATCTTTGCTCTAGAGGACTTATTTCCCATGCCAGTCTGTTCTGTAAGGTTTGATCAATAAAAATCCCCAGATATTTTGCAAACAGGGAAAAAAAATAAGAATGTGTTATAAATCAGAGGATAGGAAATGAAGAAAATTCATCAGGTGAACTACAGGGCACATGACAAAAACTGTGACTGGCAATAGGGACAATAAAGAAGAATTTTCCAGATATGAGAAAAAAGACAAACCAAAACCATCTTAAGCTAGAATCTATTACTGCAGGTGAAATGCAAGACTATCAATAATAAAGCTGAGGGAAAAAAAAAAAGAAAGGTGAATGAATTCAGTGACATTTAGGTCCAGTCTTTGTGAAGAAGCCAGATGATGTCAACAGATCAAAATAAGGGATGGCTCAGGTAATTACAGGCCTGTCAATCTAGCATTGATCTTAGTCAAAATAGTGGAGCAACTGATATAAGACTCTATTAATAACGAATTAAAGAAAGTTAATATAAATCAGTATCAATCATCACTGGCTTCTGGAGAAGAGACCTCATTAAATAAATGTTATGTCCCTGTTGGTGAAGATACAGGACAAGTTGGTGTGATGAAGCTAATTATGTAAAATTGATGTCTGGACTGGTGCAATGAATCCCCAAGACACAAATGATACCAAACAAAGGATGGCCAAGCACTCTGGTCTCTGTCTGTCCCAGTAACCAGGAAAATATGCCACAAGAAAGTGTTGGTATGGTTTTCCTTCAGACAAACTGAGTATTTCTATCAGCAACATGACAAATCTATCACATTAGACAGATTACTGCAGGATCCTCGTTACAGAGGTATCAAAGGATGTCCATAATATCAAAGCAGCCAGTGGGGACAAATGGACATCCAGACATGGATTAAAAAAGGATTTGAGATCCTGGAATGTGGGACTCCCCAGTAGGAATGAGAAGAGCTCATTTTCAGCACTCATTATTGAAGTGCTGAGATCCACAAGCGATGAAAGATTTTGAAAAATAAGAAACAGTCCAGCAAAATTCAGTAAGTGATAAAAAACAAAACAGTCCTACCCTCAAAGGAAAGGAAAAAAAAAAAAAGCCAAGCAAACAAAGAAACAAATAAAAACCCAAAGCCCACATCAAGAGAATGGGATCAGGAAATTGTATGAACTGTCCTTATCAAAGAGAAATGGCAGCCTCTCGTGGCACCAGGATATGGTTGTTTGGGGAATATGACTTTGTTAATGAGGGCTTTGATAAATGATGTAAGGGAAAGGTAAAATACCACGGTAGGACTCATTACATGGACAAATTCACTTCGGGAATCCGGTGTGGGTTTTGAGCACTGGAGGGAATTTCCATCAGAAGAAGAATGCAGGTTATGGTCAGGCCTCTCATCGTTCAAAATTTTAAACTGTAATTCCTCCCTTCTTTCTTGTTTCCAAGGTGAACTAGTTGAAGTCAAAACTGATTTGGGTGAAATTCACTGGCTAATGGTCACTTTATGTGATCACAGCAGTTCCTTCTGCTTTCATCATTTAGGATACCATGACTGAATCCAGTATCTGATAAAAGCTTCCTGTTACTTCAGTACATTTGCTCCTTCTGCAATGTACTTACACAGTGTAACATATGTTCACTGGGTGCTCAACACAGTATTGTTGTTACTAAAAAGTAAAATTAAAGGAGGAAGCCAAACAGACCTTCCCAGGCTGTATTTGCTTCACACTGATGTGTGTTTTCCATCCCATAAATTTGTTATGGCTTCAGCTCCCAAGCTTGAGTGAACATTCATCTTCCTTCCTTTACATATATACCCAAACAAAGCCGAGCTGTGGGCTGGCAGTAAAGAAATGAGACTCACATTATTGGCTTTGCATTAGGTTTGTTTATAAAAGACAAGGCATATTAATCATAGGTATCTACACTGGGAGAAGCATGCAGCAATGCAGGAAATGTATTCATTCCAGAAAAGCAGGATGTCAAGCAGACCAGGAGGTGCTGTGGATTGATGCACTGGCTTCTCTCTCCTAAAGAAAACTAAACAAGATTTTGCTCCAGCACAGGCAGAAAATACAAATTAACCCTGCCTGTTTCTGGATCCCCAAGGGACATTTTAAAACAGGCTTTTTTCCTTGGCATTGCCAATTTGTTTGCACTGCTGTGACAGTCAGTAGGGGATATTTAAACAAGGGTTTGATCCGAAACATGGTCATTGTCATGCTCCCACAGAACATGCCTTGTGGATGAGGCAATCTGCTTCTGAAGGGACAGGCTAGTGAGTCCATTTGCTTCAGTTCTGGTTGCTTCAAATTTGAAGGCTAATTCTGCCTTTAATTTGGTAATGCCATGCAAAAGCCAGTGATACTCCACAGAGGAATATCTGCTGAGTGGCAGGAACCTGCCTTTAAGATGGAAATTTGCCTTAAAACCGGGGGTAAGGGAACCTTATCCTATTCTGCATATAAATGCTCAGGCAAAATTACTGGAAAAATGGTTTGAAAATGGGAGGTAATTCCAGACGTGTCTGGACACAGTCCTGTGCCACGTGCTCTGGGATGGCCCTGCTTGAGCAGGGAGGTGGCACCAGGTGATTCTTTGTGGTCCCTTCCAACCTGTCCCTGTCTATGATTCTGTAATTCACAATTATGAATTCACTGCTATTAAAAGGCAGCACAATCTGTGCAACCACACATTGAAGGAAAGAAAGGGACCCTGTCCAAAGGAACTTTTTAAAAACATCAGCCACTGGGGACAAGTTCAGTTCCTAAAAGCCTCCACAGAGCTATGTAGGAAATTTGGATATGTGGTTCCCAAGAAGAGAAATTTGACCACAAATAATTTGTGGTGACTTGCTCCTCGACTGCTTCTCCTCAAATTTCTGCCTGTAAATGTGACTAAAATCTTCTAGTGGCTCTCAGTTAGTTGCACGAACAACTTTGAAATGGGTGAAAAGACAGGGCATGTGGTCCCAGTTTCAGTGCTAAAATAGGAGCTCTTTTCCTGTGGTGGTGTGGCGTGGTGATAGACCATAAACCCTGGATTTCTCTCTAGCATTGCATGACTGAGAAAAACAGGATTGACAAAATCCCGAGAGGAAACTAAGCTCAATTGGGTTTTATGTGTTCAGTGATTCTGGAGTTGTAAAGAAACAGCTGTTAATAGTGAAAATAACACAAGAATGGCCACATGAGCATCTTGTGACCTTGAGAAGTCACTCACAGGAATGTTAAGAGGAACGTCAAAGGTATCACAGAGTGATGTCCAGAGGCAGGAGATCCAGAACAGATCCAGACAATTGGGATGTTTCAAACAGAAAAGACAAAAAAGAACTTCTAGAGTTGGAAATGAACCACCCTGCACAAAAGAAAGTAGCAAAGGCTTCCAGGTTTGTCTCTTTGCATAAATATAATTAAGCAGCACAAGAAGCTGACTGCCAGCTAACTGTGGCCCTCAGAAGTCAGCAGATGCCAAGAAGAAATGGTCTTTGTGGAGAAGAAAATTGAGGCAGAATTCATGAACAATGGATTTTATTCTCCAGACAAAACTCTTGCTCAGTCTGAATGGGAACAAATGACTGGGAGTCTGTGAACATCTATCTTTATTTATTTCTTTATTTCAGATCAGCGCAGTGATTGATCCAGTCATGCCTCCAGAGGTCTCTGGAGGATTCCTCTCTTCCTTACAAAACTACTACACTCACAGGAAATGGAGGTTTCGACTGGTCACATGGTCTTGAATGTCACAGGTAGACAATGGACATGGAATCAAAAAGGGGTTGAAAAAGTGAATTAACTTAACCTTCAAGGATAAGATGTGCTGCCCTGTAGAAAACCACAACATGCCCTCTGTTTTCTGATATTCATCTTTCTTGGTAGAACATTCTATGGAAAACTTGACCTGGCAGCCCCTGCAATTCCAGTGGAACGTGAGCTCTTTCCACAGGATCTGTTCTGCAACATAAGCAGAGCAGAACAGACAGTCTACAAGAAAAGAAGGAAAATACTAAAATCCTCCCCACCAACAGATCTCATAAAATCACAGAATGTTTGAGGTTACAAGGGACCTTTGGAGGTCATCTGGTTCAACCCCCCTCTCCAAGCAGGACCACCCAGAGCCACTTACTCAGGCCCATGTACAGGATTTAACACTTCTTGCTCAAGTTCATGAGGTTGCTGCCAGCCTATCTTGACCACCTTTGCTTTCTGCTTGTGTAGATTAAAAAAAAACCTCAAAGCATTCATTATTCATCAGCCCAGGTCAGTGTCTGTGCAGCACACGTGGCAGTTTGACTTCTCACATACAGCAGTGATATCAGAGAATCATAGAATGGCTCTCATCACTCTGGTGGCCTCCTCTGGACTTGCTCCAACATCTCCACGTCCTGCCTGTGCTGGGCCCCAGAGCTGGAGGCAGCTTTGCAGGTGGGGTCTCACCCGAGCAGAGCAGAGATGCCACCTGAGATACCACAACACGTGACCTCTGTCCATACCGATGTCCTGTCCCTCTCCAAGCTGAAATGAGAGTGATTCTTGGGGTAGGTCCTGTGCAGGACCAGGAGCTGGACTTGATGATCCTTGTGGGTCCCTTCCAGCCCAGGATATTCTGTGTTTCTACCATGCTTCCCCTCCATCATCCTCTCATTCCAGCCTCTGGCAGTTGGTTTAGTGTTTTCTTGACCCAGAGACCCACCTGAACAGACATCTCAGCACACATGGCCTGACAGCCACCTCAGCAGGCCCAGCCACAGGACAGGGTGGTGGAACAACCAGAAGAATGAGTCACAGCCCTTCTCCTTCACACCCCATGTCATCAGCAGCAGCTGCAGCCCAATTCAGCTCAATAGTTTACAGGTGTCTCCAGGAACAACTGTCATAAAAAGCTCCTAAAATATGCGCTTTTTTTATTTCTTGTTTTGTTTTTTTGGGTTTTTTTTACCACTCTTAAAATCTTGTACAGCAACAGTTACCCAATGAAAGCAGGAATTAACGGAAACTAAAGGAAATGAGAGACACTGAAGGAAAAACAAACATAATCAGCACCAGCTGCAGCTCAATTAAACAACCTCTCAGAGAAAACTACTCATTCACAATTTACTCACAGAAATCCACTTTCTTACATTTTCCTCAGGATTTCAGAAGCACTCTAAGACTCCTTACGAAGTAATTTAAGGCCCTCCAAACTGCAGAGGCAAATGGCACCTGCTTCACTGGCCACCCTCAAGGAAGCTGGTGAGAGGTGAGGCCAAGAAGTGATGTCCCACTTGTGTCTTAGGGAACAGGTTCAGAGCCTGCACTCACAAGGACAGAAAGAAAGAAACCTGAGTTTCTTCTCTTCAGGGCCCTGAGTTCTGCCTGCAGCATCCTCTTTGTGATTTGGTTGGTTGGGTTTGTTTTTTTGGCAAGAGTGTCCACTCAGCATTTTTCTTCACCCACTTCTCCTCACCTCACATCCTCATTGTCTGAGATGAACCCAATGTTTCCAATTTACACAGGAAATGTATTATGAGCCCAGTGCACAGCTGGTGTCAAATGTCCCAGGAACCTGATTTAAGATTGAAATACTTTCTATTCAGTCTCTGACATTGAAATGTTTATCCTTCTTCCCAAGAGACATGGGCCCTCTCTTCATCTACTTGTCTCACCCCAGTAAAAATCAGCTTTTACTCCAGCATGAGCAGGAATGAGCTGTGCAAGCAGCAGTAAGGACAACTCTCAAACTGGAGAAGGGATCAAGTGCAATATTATGCCTTCTTATTTTAAACGCAGCTCCAACTGTGACTAAACAGTGTCCTGAAAACACTTCTCATATTGCCCCCTCTGTGGGAGAGTAGCTGATCCAGTGTGACCAAAGCAGACTGTCGGAATCTTTCCTTCCAGCATTTAGGACTTTTTTTTTTTTCTTTTTTTGCAATGTACCATGGTTTGCAAAAGCATGAATTCAGAAAAAACATGGATGCAAAAAAAGTTCCCCCAAATATTTCTCAAATGTCAGCAGTATATACTTCATCTTAGGATTTAAAAAAATAAATAAATCTTATCTTGAGTTTTAAAGGATGGATAGGTAATATAGAGGGGTAAAGGGAGAAAATGTCTTGTCTAAAATCTTGCTGTTACTGAAATACCTGTCAAAGCTCACAATACAATTTGTGTGTTTGGGAAAGGTGGATGTCACTAAACCACTGACAAGCTCTTAAAGTGCAGCCTGGGAAGACCACGACCCACTGGCATTTCCAAGGTGGTACTTAACTATCAAGCCTGCATTTCCAGTGTCTGGACCCTGGATACTGCTATAATTTCTTTCAGCATATGATATTGTGATTTTCTTAGGCAAGCAAAACTGCACTGACATTGCCTTCCTGCTGCTGCTCACAGATAGTTACTGATGAAATCCTATTCTTCTATTTTTTATTAGAGAAAAGCCAACCCTCCTGTCCACTCACAACAGTAAAGGAATAAAGGATTTATAAAACATGAAAACAAGACATTCACTGCATAATCAGTGTAATTACCACTATTTGGAACCTTGGTTATAAAAACACATTTGTGCTGTTTTGAATGTCCGAAAACCACTGAAGCCTGAACTCTGCTCTTCCTTCAGACCTTTCAAACCAGAATTGCCCTATGCTGAATCACACAGCTCTTCCAGGACTGAGTGCAATTCTCTCAATTACAGGGCAGGAAGTGGGAAGAAATATTGGGAGTAGTCTCCCTATTTATTAATTCAAGTTCAGTTGGGAATGGTGTTGAGTAGCACAGTCCCACATTGATTCCACAGATGGGCCAATCAAGAGTGTTGGGTTAAGCTTTTTTTTGACTTAGAGATGGGGTAACTGAGAGGGGTTTTAAAAACTTTTATTCTATTTTCAGTCTTATGTGAAGGGTGAGATAATACAGATGTTATACTACAATCAGAAGCTAACTATTTCTTAATTACAATACATTATAAGCGTTTCTTAGCCTATCAGCTTTTGCTACATCATACTGTAAATGCCTTAAAGCTAATAATCTAAAATTACCCTTCGTAAGTTTTACTACAATGTACCTTTTATAGTTCTATTCCTCTAAAGTATCTAGTCTTATCTGTAAAGCTATCTTTTGAAACTTGTTTCTAGTTCTATTTTCCTCTTAACATTATCAATCTTATTCTATAGCATTTCTAAGCCAACATTTCTTATCTCAACGTTTACATACAGATACATTCTATGTGAGCCTTCTGTCAGGCTTTGAAAATTCTCTACAAATTCATTTCCCACAAAGAAGACCTGTCCAGAGAGGCTCTGGACTCCCCATCCCTGGAAGTGTCCAAGGCCAGGTTGGATGGGGCTTGGAGCAATCTGGGATAGTGGAAGATTTCCCTGCCCATGGCAGGGGGTTGGAATGAGATGATCTTAAAATGTCCCTTCCAACCCAAACCATTTTATGACTACAATTCTATAATTCTATGACCTTCCTCAAGGTGACATTTTAAAATACGCCACCACGCTCTGTTTTCCCTTTACCAATACAGCTTCTACCTCTCCTACTCAATCTTCTTCAGTGCACACCCATCACCACATTTAATATCATCCTGAAGTATCTGTAACTGATTCAGCCTCTGGTGAGCTGCTCTGCAGCTCAGGCGTGTGTGGATGTCCTGCATCGTGACCTAACAGAGAAACACAAGGGAAAGGTTTCAATAAAACAAAGGTCCCTGAGGAATGTGCTGTAAATATCCCTGTCCTCAGTCCAGCCCTGAGCCTTGAACTGATGGCACCCCATGAATTTCTCACCAGCAGCTTGAGGCTGTTCTGCGAGAGCTGTTTTGTCTTCCTCTCCAACACTTTGCAGTAGTGCAGCTCTGAGGCTGAGGGAGATTCTATCCATCACCAGTGAGTATCTAATTAATTCTTTATTAATTAAAGAGTGATTTAATTCTTTACCAAAAGAGAGTATTTAATTCTTTACCAAAGCCTCTCCCTGGTGTAACAGCAGCTCTAATGATCAGGCTCTTCTCTTGGGATACAAAGAAATAGGAAGAAATGACAAGACCCTGGATGACATGAACCCATTTGAGAGTGTTCTGAGCATGGGCCTCTTCAGCATTCTGGTGTTAAGAAAAGTGTTTTTGCCAAACTGGTCTATTCATTGCAGTAAAATAGGAAGAAAACCCATAAATATTTAGATTTGCTCCAGAGCAAATTTGGGATAACAAATTAAATATTGGAAAGTTTCCAGGGGAGAAACAGAACCAAACCAAACCAAAATAAAATATCTCCTGGCTCTAAATCAGAGTCCTCTGTCCTATACATACCTCTACATAATTTTATCTTCTTTTTCATGGCTAAGTGAATTTTCCTTTGCTCAAAGTCTGAGAATTGTGCTCCTACAAATTTGGATATACTCCTCCCATCCCCACTTTAACAGCCCAAGAATGTTTATCAGGATATTCTGGGCAGAAAGTTCCATGGGATCGTTTGAAGACATTTCTCTGACTAGAGCATCTCTTTGTCCTTTATTTACATATTTACAGCTGCAGTCCTTGGGAAAGCTGTTGTGTTGTCTGGCTTGCTGAGCAACACAAAAGTGCTGTGGACACCTTTTGAGACTCTGTAAATGACAGATAAATATTAATAATAATGTGACTTAACAGCTGTTTTTCTATCTTTTACTACCCTGCTTTCCATGCAGTAAATTGCAATGCTATAAAAATGATTGGAGTGAAGAGAAATTTTAAGAGGTGTTATCGATTAATATATCGGCATGAAGAGCTGAGTAATTCTTGGCAAAGAATCTTCCTGAATTTATTCACTCTAAATTGCATTCAGTGCCAGGAAAAGGTGACCAGCTGACATCACTGGAGGCAAAACTTCTGAGAAGCAGATCTTCACTAGGAAAATCGTCTGTGCCTAATGGGACTTAGCAAACCAAAGCAAAAGGGAAGGTGTGGAAGTTTCCAGGTTTTAATCTATCTAAAAGGCCATAATAAACCGAAGACACTCTGTAAGCACTAACCCAAACTCACAGCTGACTGTTGGGATAAGAATAATTTTTTTTTTTTTTTTTTGGTGATTGAGTGAAGAATTTGTGTCTTTTAATAAGAAAGGAGTTAATGAAAGTAAGCACAGAACCAGTGCAGTGGGCAGGGGCAGCACAGGCTCCTGCAAACATTTCTGTAACACAGAAGGATAATGTCCAAGGATAAAATCACAGAATCATAGAATGGTTTGGGTTGAAGGAACCTTAAAGATCACCTATTCCCAACACTCCTGCTAAGATCCAGCTCACTTCCCATTACACTAGGCTGCTAAAACCAAGATATAACCTGGCCTTGAAAGATTCCAGGGATGGGGCAGCCACAGCTTCTCTGGGCAACTTGTTCCAGGCCCTCACCACCCTCCCAGGGAAGAATTTCTTCCTAATATCTAATCTACCACTCCTGGAAGTGTTTAAAAAATGTGTGACTCTGGCACATGAGGACGTGGTTTAGTGGTGAACACGATGATGATGTTGGGTTGACAGTTGCAGCTGATGATTTCAGAAGTCTTTTCCAACCTAAACAACTCTATGGTTCTATGAAAAGAAGTGTGAGACACATCCAGCAAGCTTGGGCTGTCTCTGTGTTGTGGGATGGGAAACTGCATCATCCTGTGGCACAGAGAACAGGTTGCAAATTATGGGATATGTGGAATGGAGCTTTAGCCCTTTCCTTGCTAAACTGGCACTTCTAATTTACAAAAAATACTGTTTGGCACAATGATACACAATTCTATTTTGAGCCAAGTTGCCACTGACAAACAGAGCACTTGTGGTTTCTAAACAGGGATTAAATATGGGAAAAACAGTGGTCTTCAGAGGAGCTTCTGAAGAGTGTCTCATGTAAGTGGAAAAAGTCAGTCTGTGAAGAGATGCCAAGCCACCCAGCTCTTCCAAAAGCTGCAAGGAGGTGCATAACCTGAGCTAATAAACCCTTCCAAATATTTGTGGTGTTCCCATAGTAGTTCAGGTGCTGTGTTTGTTCTTGTATTTCCATATAATGCTGTATCATACCATGGGTGCATTTTCCTCATGACACACAGAAAAGTTGGGAAGACCAGTGGATCATGGAGTTTATAAAAACTCCATTAAACACAGTCAGGGTTTCTGAAAATGCTCCAAAACCACTTTTGCAAATATTATCCCCAGAGGTCTGAGATGAAAAAAGGCACAGACCAACACGCATCCCACTTCATCCAAGGAACAGTTCAGCTGAGCAGCCCCTGTGCAAACATTTTCAAACATTACACTTGGAAAAGAAAAACACAATTTGGGAACATGAATGAATGAGAATGGAAATTACAAGGCTGCCTTGCAAAATAAGTGGAAAACAATGGAGTGAAAAATAAGTCGAGTAAGAGAGAGAGAGCAAGCACAGCACTAATGATAAGGCAAACTTTTCCAGATGTGAAAATCAATTTTATTCCAAAACTTCCCAGCCTTTTCATTTACAAAGCAATAAAATTCTATTTGTCCCCCATTCATTTGCTACATAAAATGCCACTAAGCTATTGCTCTCAGCAACCACACAAAACGTAATAGGTTAGGACTGCAGCCTTAAAATATATTAGGGTTTTTTAATGAAACCAATTTATATCAGTTTGTGCCAGTGAAAGGGCTGAAGCAACTTAATTTAGTTTCATTTTCCACACATTTGTGGCCAAAGCTAGGATTCACTTATTTCTAATTCAGCCCTGCTTCCACATGCCTGCCTAAGCCGTTTCCAACTGATTTAGCTGGTGACCTCTATTAAATAGCCAGGTGTTGGGCTCTATTAAATGGAAAATCTCTTGGTACCTACACATAACCACGACAGCCACCTCCTCATTTGTATGGTTTTGGTTTGTGTGTGTGCTCAGTCAGAAGGCACAGGACTTTTTGCAAGTGAGGGGGAAAATTATAGCCATAAAATTGAAGATTCTTGTAGCTAAAACCTGTCTGTGTCTGTCCATGCTATGTGCAACATCATTGTAATCTGAGATTTAAACATTATAAAAGCCCCAGACAAACAGATTTTCAGGGCTTGATTCTCTAATAACTAAATAACTTTTTTTTTCCTTATTATTACTGTTTTTTTTAAATCTTTCCTTATCTGGACACTGTTTCTTCACTTTATAATATCATTGAATCCCAGAATGGTCTGGTAGGAAGGGACCTTAGAGATCATCTAGTTCCAATCCTGCTGCCATGGAGGAGTTGCAGCTAATTTAGATCAGTGTGATATCAGTCAAAAAAGCTTTGTAGAAGGAGAATAGATTTTTTATTAGAGAGAGGAAATAATTGAGGTAAGAGGCAGAAAACTTTGAGGCACATGAGCCATTCTTCAGGCCATTCCAAGGTTTGTACTCCTAAGGGAATCTGTGGTTTTGTTTTTTCCCAGATATCTGGGTCAGTCTAATAAAAACCATAATCTTCACTACAGATCCTGTTGGGTTTTTATGTCAGAGCACCACAAACACAGACAGTCCATTTGTTCCATGCTCTCCATTGTAGTAATGGTGGATCCTTTTGAAGTTTACTTCAAAATTTAGTAACTCAGAGAGCAACAACACTACCAAAGTTGTTTTTCTCAAGCCTTCTGTTGTGTAGGGTATTTCACATCTAGCAGGGAATGAACCTGCCCTATACCCATTCCTCTGGTGGAGTTATTAATAGTATTTATCCTCTACCTGGTTAGAGGTTTATCCAAAATTTTAAGAAGAATGTATAAACTATATATGTAAGAATGTAAAACTGAAGATTTCTGCTTTGGCCAACTTGATAGAAATCAGATGAATGATTGTAAATTTATGCAGAGCAGAGGGAACAGAGAGATACAAAGACCCACAAATGGCACATGCTTGGAAACAACATGTCTGCAGACAAAGTGGAAAGGAGAAGGGAAGTTTAAAAGAAAAAGAACCATCCTGGTTTCTAAAAATTCAAATCCAATGCCAAACTTGTTGGAAAACAAATTTGGAGGGAGGTCTTTCCATCTAACCTCACCCCTTTGAAATCTTGCCTTGGCCACAGGGATTAAGGGATCTCCATCCAGTGAATTCTGTGGACCTGTGCAGGGAGTTTCATTTCACGTTCAGTGGAAAGCAGGAAAAGAAGAAAACAAACTCCTGTGGTCATTTCTCAAAGGAGTGATAAAAGGCTGAACTTCTTCTCACCTCTCTGAGGATGTTTGCCATTATTCCCTCGAGAATTACCGTGGGACAACACAGCTAACTGTTATACAGGAATAACATCCAACCTGAGGTATCCCATGAATGAAAAGGTTTGGAAAAAGCTCTGTTTTTTCCAGCACCTGGGAGCATTAAATATGAGAATGAACAATGCGTTGTTGTTTTGGGATTTCATTTTTTGACGGTCCAAAGTTAATATTTTCTACTCTGGGACTATGAGATCAAACTCAATGTTAGAATTGAGGAATATTTCATACCTTGCTTATTTACACTCAGCCAAAAGAGGGGTGATGATTTTTAGTGTGTGGGGTTGTTCAGCCTGGAGAAAAGAAGTCTCTGGGGAGACCTCGCTGTGACCCTCCAGTACTTGAAAGAGTTTTATGAAAAAAAGGGAGACCAGCTTTTTAAACAGGCAGATAGTGATATCAGGGGGAACAGCTTTAAACTAAAAGAGGAGAGATTTAGATAAGATACTAGAAAGAAATTCTTTACTCAGAGGGTGGTGATAAACTGCAAATGTTGCCCAGAGAAGCTGTGGCTGCCCCATCCCTGGAAGTGTTCAAGACCAGACTGGAAGGAGCTTGGAGCCCCCTGGTCTCATGGAAGGTGTCCCTGCCCATGGCAGGGGGAGTTGAAATGAGAAGGTCTTTAAACCCTTCCAACCCAAGTCCTTCTATGATTCCATGATTCTGTGATTATTCTCATTTCTCTTTTATAAAACAGGGATGCTTTAGTGGACTAATTGGTTACTGCTACACAGATTGAACTGTGGTCACGTCAAAGTGTTAAGAGATTCATTCCACACCTGATGGACTAAAGTGCCTGTTCAGTGTGTTTGAAAAAGCAATGCATCACATATTTGGCTCTGCTTAGACTGATTTTCAAAGCAGAAAGTTATTTTCAGTAGTTTTCTCTCGCTCTCCTATTGCCGTTGCAATCAGAAAAGTGACTGAATATTAATCATTTTACTTTCCACATTTCTCTCTTCTTCTAATGTGAATTCCATCACTGTGCGTGCCAGAAGTTTATTTCTGAGAGCCAATGTTTCAAACTTCACCAGGGATTTGATTATCAAGATGTCCGTCCTTTCTCCTTTGCTCATTCTCATCATTCACAGAGATTATAGAAAAGTATTAAATGACTGTGTTGTTGTTGATGCACAAGGCAGAACACCACGACATCCACCCCGCTGTAGCTCTATCAGTCTGCCAAAAAACGAGTGAGATGAAAACGAATGCGTTTCAGTGAAATCCATCAGAGTCAACGTCACAAAGGACAGGACTGGCAAGAGGTGGAAGTTGATGTAGTGCCACAGGCTGGGGCTTTGCCAAGTTTTGCAGCTGAAAACACAGTCCAAGGGGAGGAAGCTTCAGATATTGGATTAAATATTGCTTTATCTTATAGACTCTAGTGACACTTCATTAAGTATGAAGGGGCAGGGGCGAGGATGTCAAATCTGACGTGCTTCTTCATTTGCTTAAATCTATTTGAAAAGTTGAAAATCCTAGACTTATTTTTCCTTGAAAATTAAAGCTGTCTTTTAAAACTCTTCTGGTGTCTCTAGCTGTACTGGTAAAATACAAACCTTCAGGAGCTCTGGTTTGGTTTCCTTTCGTGCTCATTTGATCTTGCTTGTTACCCTTTCTCATCACAGCACAGCAAATCACTTCAATTAAAGCTTCATTAAATCAACATTGCCATAATCACCATATGTCACTTATATATTTTTAAAGCATAACTGTTACCAACTGATGAAAATACAAGTGGGCATTTTATATGTCTGTATTCTATAGTGTACATACACTATTTATGGTATACTTAAATTTTCACTTCCCTCAGCACAGACCAGAAGGAATTGCTGAAATCATTTCTACATTAATTTTCTGACTCTCTGATAGGAGGCTGTAGCCAGGTGAGGGTTGGTCTCTTTTCCTGTGCAGCAACAGGACAAGAGGAGACTGACTCAAGTTGCACCAGTGGAAGTTTAGATTGGATATTAGGAAAAAAGTTATCACAGAAAAGACGGCCCAGCATTAGAAGAGTGTGCCCAGGGCAGTGGTGGAGTCACCATTCCTGGAAGGATTTAAAAGACATTTAGATGTACACCTGGGGCATTGTTCAGTGGTGGCCTTGGCAGTGCTGGGCTAACAGCTGGACTCAGTGATCTTCAGGGCCTTTTCCAACCTAAACAATTCCATGATTCCATGATCATTAGTTTTCAAAAGCACCGTGGCCCTGTGATAATGGCATCCATCATCCATGGCCTTGACCACTTGATGCTTTTCAGGTCTTTCAATCTCTCTCCTATTTTTCTGCCATCAATATTATGGAATCCAGAGGGAAAGAGAGGCAGTGGAACTCTCAGTGGGGTAAGCCTGGGGGATGGACAGGGCTTTGAGCAGAAAGGAGGAGCTCCAGCAGTAGCAACAACCTCACCACATCTCCACAGTCTGTCCCCACTGGCAGGAGCAAGCTGGATACTGTGGCACCAGTCCAAGAGCCCTTGTGATGGCCACAGAAAATAATTCTCCCAGCAGTGAAGTCCAGATGAAGAGGAGCTGGTGGAAATGACCAGGGTTTTCCTGGCATGCCTCTCCAAACAGCCTGTGGTTATGTGCAGATGGACCAGCTGATCACAGCATGCATTTCACATGATGCAGGAGACAATAATGGAAAACAGTAGTTGTCAAAACACTGTGTTTATACCTGCATTTATTTTTCATTGTCTTGGAGCCTGACTGAGTTTGAGTCAATAATATGATTCTGATGCTCTATGGAGCAGGGAAAAATTTTGGATTCAAACCTCTCCAAAGAGTGATGGTCACACAGATCCACGACCCTGGCTGAGACCCTTGTGTGATGATGTATCACTTCTAAAGGTCAAAAGGAATAAAAGCTGGGCTGGGTACTTAATTATGAAACAAAAGTGTAATTATCTCAATCTTTTTTCCCTCTCCCCCAAAAAATCCACTGACAATCTGTATTCAAAAATAGTTAATGCCAACGAAATACACTTTTTTTTTTGTTTACTGATGAAGGTCATCTAATACAATCCTGACTGCATCCTGCTGGTCTTCCAAAGATTTACTAAATGACACATATGAATTATTCTACTGCTAAAAAGAGTAGATAAAGACTGGGATTTTTTTTTATAACCTGATAACTTGCTCTAGCAACTGCTGAAAACTGGTACTACGTGCTGTATCTCGATTTGTTGCTGGTAAATGGAAAGATGTATTTTATTCAAAGAGGAAATTTCCAAAGATTTCTGGTGTTGCCAGAGAATATGCATGTGAGGAGACAGGCAAAGAAAAAGGAATAAGAGACAGACAAAAAAAAATCCAGGGGAAAATAGCAGGTATATAAAACCTGAGAAAACTGGTCCTTGATTTATTAGCTGTAATTGCATTTAGGCACACATTATTAGTACTTACTATTTGTGTTCCAAAGGAAAGACTAATAGATAAATTAACACTTTGTATATCTTCCAAAAATGTATTAAACAGATGAACAAGGTACTTACTAAGAAAACAAAGCTAATTAAAATTGCTCTTTTGTAAAGATTGTTCTTTGTAAAGATTAACTTTACAATGCATGATGGTATCAAGGCACGTGCATTTTTTGCTGGTCCCTCTCATCCCAAAGACTCTAAATGCAGAGTTTGATGTTGTTGTTGGTTTTTCCAGTATGCCTCTCTCTTAGGAACAAACTGCAGTTTAATACAGGGTGAAAAGGGTTTTTTCCTCGTTCAGAGAAACAAGCCCAGATGCCTGTCACATTCAGCTGTTAATCCATATTTATAGTCAGTGTGATAGGAATAAAAGCCCTTCATGACCAAGCCACAACTCTGAGTTCATAGTTCAGAAAGGGTCACAGAAAGACAACAAAGGGAATAATCGATGTAAATCCAACTCTGCACTTTTAGACTGGCTCTCTTCAGAAGGCAGTGAGAAGTCAGACAGAAAAGAGAGTTAAAAGGACAGTTCCACACAAATCAATGCAGAGAGACAGAGGAACAGCTCTTAAGACTGGATTAATGTCTCTTTTCTTTCCCCTACTGAGAAGCTATGATGCCAGCCTAAGCCAGGACTTCAAAAGGTATTTGGGTGCCAGCTAAAGAAAAATAAGCATTAAGAAATGTATGATGGATAGAGGGAAAGCAATTCAAAACCTCTTGAATGTAGTACATGAGAAAGTAGCTATGCCATTAAAACTGGGACACCAGAGCATCAGGGCAAGGTTTCCTTAGTGAGGTTTTTGTTAAGTGGCAGGGAAGAGCACAAGTCTGGGTAGGCAGCTCCATGGGCAGGAGCAAGAAGAAAAGGAGTAGGATTTTAATTTGGGGCCTCAGTTCAGATGTCTCAGAGCCCAGTGCCATTTGAAAACTTTGTGGCATTCCACAGGGCCTTCAGCTGATCCAGAAGGCCCCAGAATGAGTTTGTCCTGTTCCTGTATCTCACATGAAACAGGGGATTTAATTTAGGGTGTCTTGAAGCCACTGAAATAGCACAAGCAGCACTAAAAGTTTTGCAGAATCACTCTTTGGTGATCTGTGCCCAGGAGAGTCTATTTAAACTGTGGGCTCCCTCAGGAGGAGATTTTCTTTTGTGATGCATCTGCCATGATGGAGGTCCAGATTAGTTTCAGAGGCACTAGCATACAATGCTGTGTAAGAAATGGAGAGAAAAGGAGCATTTCTTGTATGGTGTGATGTGGACAGCAGGTAAATAGTGTTGTTTCTCCAGCTTCTCAATGGTACATAGCTCCCAGGAATCTCAAAAACATCCTTCATCAAAAATCATAGGGAGTTTTCCATGGACTCTCACTCAGGAAGCCTCAGAACTCCAATATCTATGCAAATTCATGTGACAATCCCTCAAAACCGCATATAAAATTATTTTGTTTTCACTGTTTTCACTCCATTCTGCTCCGACAAAAATCAACACTTTATCTTTTTGCTTCTTGCCCCTCAGATACCGGAAGCTTCTGGAAATGCTGTGGTGATGTCAAAGACCTCACTTAACCACTTACAACACAAAAGATCACAAGGGATCACA
Source organism: Ploceus nigricollis (assembly GCA_013399945.1). Classification (NCBI taxonomy): domain Eukaryota; kingdom Metazoa; phylum Chordata; class Aves; order Passeriformes; family Ploceidae; genus Ploceus; species Ploceus nigricollis. The sequence continues at coordinate 209,426 of VXBC01009717.1, forward strand.
ACACCCCTTCAGAAGGGGTAAACTGAGGCAACTAAAGGACATCTAAGGACATGTGAACTACTGACAGACCAGGAATAGATTAATTCTCCACTGTATTGGCCTTTTTTGTAAACACTCCTTTTGTCTTTGTAGAAGGACTTGGTGATTTCAGCTGATCTCTAAACTGACAAGGACCGGCCCAAACTCTACTCCAAAATGTTTCCAACAGCTGCCAGAGCTGTCACCTTGGCTTGAACCCAACTGGCTAAAACTCAGCCCTGAAGCTTTTGGCTATGACAGAATGTATTTATTTTGTATTTAAGGAATAAAGCTAATTAATTTTTTAGACCCTGCTGAATATGAGACTCTTCCCTTTATTGCTGGCAGTACTTACAATGTTTTTTTTAATGCTTTTTATACTGACCAAAAAAAAAAAAAAAGAAAATTAAAAAAAAAATTGCAGCTTTAGCTGAATAAGGCATTTCCTAATGGTGGTACAGGACCTGGAAGCATTACAGCTAATTGAACTTACTGTTCTTGGAGTAGACACACAAAGGTCAGGTTGTCTTAACAGCTTGTAGGCTGTCAAGCTGTATTTGTTCTTGAATACATACAGCAGTCCTTTCCACCCCGAGCAGTAATGACTCAGTGTACCCAGCTCCAAGAGCCCTGCTGGAGAGCCAATCCCTTTCTTACTCTCTGCTAAAGTGGAAAAAGGCAGGCAGCAAATACAGGGGTTTTATCCCCTGAGTTCCCACAGACTGGGGATGAGGAGAGCAATTATGTCACCTTCATTAATTCAGGCTGTGGCAGGGCGTCTCACCCCCCACAAATCCTTATCTGCTGATTGTTATCCAGCCAGATAACTCAAGTAGGACAAGCTGTCCTGTAGGGAGTTATTTTGGTGCCTTGGGGTAACCACTGCTCTGACATCTCCCAGCTGAAAATAAACATCTTGCTTTTGGAGTGAGATCTGGCAACTTAAGCTGGATTTCTGACTGATAGACACTCTCTTTACAACTATAAAAGCCACACCAAACTTTCACAAAGTAGAAATCTTCTATACATTTCCCTGGAAATACATGGAGTTTTTTCTGTGAGAGGGGGACATTGCTTTGTGGTTACTCCCAGGGGCAGAGTGAAGGAATCAGTACATTATCATCATTTTGTTGTGAGTTACATTCCACTCCTAATCAATACTATTTCTTTTGCTGGCTTTATTGTAGGTACCTTGATATAGTGCACTGTTTTATGTTTTCTGTAATCTACCAGAAGTTCTTTTAGTTTATACTGTGCAGTAAGTAACTCTGATTAAGATCTTTCATCCATTATTATCTCTTATCTGCTTAATAAATAATTAATTTTTACAAATAGATCCAATTTGCCATCATTAGAACTTGTGGGCCAGAGCGATTCCTTAAGGTGTTGTGAAAATTTGAGTCCAAAGCAGGGCTTGTCTGAGGCTGCCACTCTCCCTGTGACAGTGTTTCACAAGCATCAGGCACAAACAATTCCCTCAGAGAAAGCCAGCACTGAGGAAGGCAAGCAGCGTGGATTGCAATGCAGCAGAAGATGAAAAACCTTCTCCTCTTTTAGTAATCTCCACCAGTTTTCTATTACCCTTTCTGTTAGAAATAATGAAGTAAAGTATAAAGTGCCTGGCTCCAGCTTCTAGGCATTGATTCTTGTTGTGTTTTCTCCCTGCTACATTTCAGAGCCCTGAATGCTCAGTATTCTCCTGCAAGCACAGTACACGTACAGTGCAATAAACTTTCCTCTAAGTCTTCATTCTGATAATCTATACACACTTCTAGTTTTTTCATACATGCTATTCTTTTCAGCTTGGGATTTTTCCATATCCCTTTTGAAATGTGGCAGAAAGAGGTGCCTATTTTTGACCATTCAGTGCAGAATTAAAACCTTCTCCTACATCCTCAGGGCGACTCACCTGTCCTGGATTTCTACTGGGTGGAATGGCCACTTGAGAGTACTCAAAGGATTATATCTAAAGATAGAGGTCTGAAGTTAAAGTAATGCAATAACAGGTGAAAAATGGCGAGAAAACACCACAACCATGAGATTCATTAACAATGTTAGGAAATCTTTGGAAAACTTTTACTACATCACAGACACAGAGAGACTCATGCCTGAAGTCTCTCACTGAAGGAGGTGCTTTAGCTGAGCAGTAATTAATCCTCACACATGCAGTGTTCAGGATCAGGACACATCACTGGCAACCAGAAGAATTTATTCCACTCATGTTTAAGCCACTGTTTCATTGGGGCTCCCTTCTAAGTCCCAAAGTCCCTTTCTCAGCCCTTTTGAACCCTTAAGCAAGATTGATCTGGTAACTCAATCTCTGTTCTTGCAATTGCTAAGTTGATTATCTTCCCTCACAGGTCTGCAAAGGCATTATTTAGCTTTCTTCAAACTTTAGCTCCCTCAGATTGTCTGAGAAGCTGCCCCTTTCTTGAGCTATTTCTGTTCCAGCCTGACAGGAACAGTAACTAAAGCACAGGTCTATTGATTAAATATCCTTATTTTTTTCCCCTGCAACAGCCTAAGGCATTTAATCAATATGGCAATGCCCCATATCATGGACCAGAGATACAATATCCAGTGATCATAAACTGCTCCAAGAAGTGGTATAAAGTGATTTTATGACCTGACACCTGCTAAAACATCCATTCTTAGTGGAATAGATACATGCATTTCCTTCTGCAAGCCAGATACATAAAAAGAGCTGAACGTCACATGGAGCAGCTGAATCACAGAAAAGACCCCTACAAGATTATGATTTCACATACATCAAAAGGAAACAGATTTTGCTAAAGCATTTCTATACAAAATGCCATTTATTTCCTGAAAGTGATGCACAAACACTTCCCAAGAGGAGAAGGACATGGCAGTCTATCGAACATTCTTTATATGAATCCTCCTCCTATAACCCCTGAACTGCTCACAAGCTTATTCTTTTTTGAATTTAATTCTCCTCACAACCTTTTAGGGGAAGTGGCTGGTATATTTATCCTTGGGAATGTAGAGCTGATTCGTGTTAAAATAGTTTTTCAATATAATAATGCCACTCAGGGTCATTTATTCTTAAGCCTATGTAGAAATCAGTGAATGCCCTACTGCAGATACACCTGTTTGTAGTCAAACAAACAAAAAAAAAACCACCCAAATTAACTAAATAACAGCCCTAATAACTTGGAAGCAAATAATGGAAATAGGGTAGTGGCAACTGTTACAACTGAAAACAGCTATGAACAAAATAATACTTTTTTTTCCACTCAGGACATAGCTAAAAAAAAAAATTAATATTTTTTGTGCCACTGTTNTCTAAAGTTTTTCCATCATTTTATCATTAAATCCACAAAAAATAAACTCAGTGACTCTCAGTCCTGACCATACTCATGACTCTGTTCTGAAAGAGAAAAAAAATTAAAACTTCTGCACTTAATCCTATTTGGTTATGAGGAAAGATGTGTATTTACAACATTCCTTCATTCCCCACCATCTCCTATTTCAGCCCTTCAGGGCAAAAATCTCCGGGATTAAACCAGATTTGTTTGGTCAGAGCATGGGGTGGCTGTGGAGGTACCTCGGGTTAGGGAGCACTTTGGGCTACGAACCAGAAGGTTCAGTGTGTAAGGTTCAACTCACTTGGCATTAAAAATGTAAATGCCAGGTGGTCAAACAGCCAGGGTAAGTCACTGAATCCTGAATTACATCTTTTAAAAGTGGGAGGAGCTTCTACAGGCACTGATCTTTCTCAAGTGGTGATGAAGCAGAGCTTGAGAATTGGTTTAGCACAGGTTCAGAGAGAGATCCTTGTAGCCAGCCTAGCCCTCCTCACACTCCTCAGAGCCAGGAAAAGGATACAAATGCTTTTTTTGGATATTGGCTTGTTTGGTTAGGGTTTTTTTTGTGTTTTTAATTTCAGCTGTCTGCTGTAGGATAATGTGATTGGTATCCAAGTACAGGATGAGTGAGAAACAAAATAAATCAAGTGACTTCCTTCAGATCATTCCATATTTATGTGGTTATTAGGAATGTTGAAGGAAATATATCTATACATGCAATTCTCAGGCTGGTGTGATAAAAGGTTGAAAAATTATGTACAATGCATTCACATTTAACTTGGAAAGACCTCTTTTTAGCTTTAGATATTTTGCAATAGCTCAAATTTTTCCTTTCTACCCCATCCTTATAATTATTGTGAAAGGACACACTGATTAAAATTTTTTCAAGGTCATTTTCATATTTTGCATTAACGTTTGCATAAAACAGAAACATCCAACCACTGCTTCTGAAACCAGGGGGACAAAGGCAGGGAGATTGGAAGAGACTTGACAGGAAGCCAGCCCTCTGCTTTTAAAGGGGGGAAAAATCAATAATTAAATGTGCAGTTCTCATAAGCACAGCAGGGATGGTATATAATGCCACAAAAGTACAAATTTATAAAAATCTGATCAGCTGAATGACATTTGCAAAAATGGTTCTTTCAGGGGAATTCTGATTTGTTAAAGCCCATTGTAGATTTTTGTGAAATACACTTCCTTATAATTTAGTTTGATGCATCTGAAAATTAGAAATGTAAGCACTTCTGGGGGGTGATTGTTGCTGATAACAATAAGTGAAGTTCTGCTTTCACTGCCCTGAAAATACACTTGGACAACGTTCTGATTTCAGCACTTGGTCGAGTTTACAGTGGAGGAAGTTGGAGTAAATGTTTTACAATAAAACTGTAATTTAAACCCTCCAAAAATCCACTAAAACCAGAAGAAGAAGAAGAAGAAGAAGAAGAAGAAGAACAACAACAACAACAAAAAAAAAAAAAAAAAAAAAAAANCAAAAAAAAAAAAAAAAAAAAAAAGGAGCAAAGCAAAACAAATTAACAAAGTAGTCTTGTTACCTAGATTTATCCCAGAGTGAAATTGAGAAAACTGAGACTGAAATTTACCTTTCTTCAGCTCCAAAGGTAACTACAGAAACCATCTGTTATTTGATTTGGTCACTAGATCTGGACACACAACAGCAAATACCTTTTCAGATAAGGAGAAGGAAATCTATTCTAAGTTGGATTTTCTGGACCATTCTTTGTTAGGAGGTGAACTCAGCTGGAAGCAGACTGTTTTTAAGATATGAATTGAAATGCAAAGAATCACAAACAGCTATAAATATGGAATTTCCATGAAGAAAGAAAGGAGCCACAGGATAAAAGTGAAAGGAGGAATTGTTTTAATCCTATTAAGGGCCTGATTAATGCAATTAAAGAAACATATTTCAATTAGGCCATGTTTCAAGCTGCTTTACTCCAAGGCACTTCTCTCTGAGGTACCACCCTTTAGCACACCAGATATGACATCGAGGTTGGCTCTGACAGTACAATCCTTCTGTCTCATTTATCCAGCAGGAATTAATTTTCTTTTCATAGTTTTAATAATTTGGGCCTAAGGGATTTAGACAGGTGGAACAGGGATATAGGTAGGATACATCACAAGTTCAGATTTCTTCATTTGTCGTAAAACAAACGCCCCTGGTGTTCTTTTGTTAGGAGGCTGCAAAGCAAACAGAGGAATAATTTTTATGTTTTCCTGTTTGAGGAAGAGGAAGGAAGATTTTTGAGGGCTGAAAACCCAGCCTTGATAAACTGAACTCATTCTGGGGAATGATGGCTGTGGCCAGGATTGGTGTTATGGGATGAAGGAGCATTGGGCACCTTAGAGAGAAGGCAGGTGTTTGTTTTGCTCAGTGAAACTCTCAGGAGGGTCGGGGGAAAATGCAGAATATTTGTTTGTGAAGCTCACTGCCAAGTCTTGGACTATGGAAAAAATAAGGCAACAGTGCAGGGAGAGGGAATAATTCAGTCTGGATCCATCCTGGGTTCATGAAAATCCCAAAACCACCCCACATCCACAGAAAACACCTTTTCAATTCCTAATTAATTTTGGTACTCTGGACATCATTTGGTAAAGGATGTCCTTAACTTTTTGTGGTGTAGGCAGAACTGGGATCTCCTGAATAGCTTTTCCTGTAAAATTAAAAATGGGATTTCAAATGTGAAACGTTGACTTTTACATTATCACCCCTGAACTCTCCCTGAAAATGGGGTAAATATCTGTAGAACTTCAAGAATGAAAAAATAGGAAATGTTGATTGTGAATGAGGGGAAAAAAAAAAAAGCTTAAGTGATGAAACATCAAGGAACTTCCTTTTTTCCCAAGTGCTTCAAAAAGACTTATTTTGCCATTGACTCATCCTGTTCATCCCTCAGTTTGAGGTAGATTAAGAGAAAAAGCATGAGGGGAAGGCAGCTTTTCACCCCGAAGACAAATTTTCTGCTTGGCTTAGGAAAAGAACAAAAAAAAAAAAAAAACCCACACAAGAAAGGATGTAAGAAATAAAGCCATGTACAAGTTCAGTCCAGGAGACCTCACAGACCTGGGAATGAAAAATTTCAAATGAACCACTGATGCGGTCTGATGGAGAATGCTATGGAGGAGAAATAAAAGGAATATAAAACAAATAAACAGGAGTGAGTTTCAATGGAAGATTGGCTTGTTGTCAAGAGCAGCATCTGCAGAACAAGAATTACAGGGCTACCTCACACTCAGTGCTTCTGGGTACCAGATGCTCACCAGCTGAGGTCATGAAGACATCCTCACCACAGGGCATGGATGTGCACATCTGAATCTCACTGGATTTTCATGCATTAGTCCAGAAAAAAAACAAAAAAAACCCAAAAAACCCCCCCAAAACCCCCCAAAAAACCCCAAAACAAAACAACAACAACAAAAAAAAAACCCCACAAGAATTCCATAAATGAATTGAATGTATTTGCTTATTTTAGGCAACCCAAAAAATACTGACAGCTGAGCAATGAAAAATTCTCCTCAAATAAAGGAAGAGTTCTAGCAAAGTTAGTCCTGCTCTCCTCCCTTGTCCTGCTGAAGGTAGAGATGGCTAAGCCTTGATGTACAAAATTAATGTAAATGCAAGAAAGACACCATAATTCACTGCTGCTGCTTCCTTCTGCTTTCATTTTGAGCATCAACAGGTCACAGCTTGACTTGCTTTGCATGTAGACAAATGAGTTTGGAGGGGAGCATCCACACTCATGAAAAGGTTGGTAAAAAAAATCAGCTACAGGTGGAATGTTTAGGAAAAGACTGGGAGAAAATATGGCCTAGAAGGACAGGTTAATTAATAAAAAGCAAAAAAACTCATAAAAAAGGGATGGTTTTTTAGTAGTTAGTGAAATCAAACCAAATGTGTTAGACTAATATCGTGGCAGGGGATATTTAGTGCTTCCCAATAAAAACCACTCTCAAAAAGCCCTTCAAGCAAATGATCAGTCTGATAGGAGTGAAGAATACTTCTCACAAGAGTATAGAAAATCCTCATATTTTTCTTTGAAACATGGAAAAAAAACAAATCAACAAAAAATGAAAGAAGAATGAGACCAACTAATACACAGGAGTGCGGCTGAACCATTCCCAGCTGGAGGTGACACAGGGCTTTCCCAGATGTTGGTGGGATGGGTGATGGGCTTTGCAGCACAATCCTCCCCAGCCAGCTGCAGAACAGAGCATAAATACAAATACAACTAAAAAAGAGTGGTTGAGACTGTGCTGATGGCAGGGGGATTGGAACTAGGTGATCCTTATGGTCCCATCCAACCTAAACCATTTACGATTATCACAAGGAAAGTCCCAGGAAGTTTGAAATCAAACATTTTTGGTGATTGAAAGGAAACTGAGAAAAATGCAATTAAAGTAAGTCTTGGTTTTGGTAAAAAATCCTGTGTTCTTGACTGTCAGTCACATCCAGCATGGACATTCCATGGCAACACAGGAGCACTAGGAACTCCCATCCACCTGCCACCTTTGTTGTGTAGATGTAGGTATCCATTTACACATTTAGTGCTGCAGCCTCTGTTTTGCCAGCAGTCACTGCCAGCAGGGACATCCACACTGGGAAAAAATAATGTATTGCACTGCCACAGCAGGGCTGAATCGATCTGCAGCTTTTCCCAGGCTGACACCTGACAGTGCTTTCAAGGGCCAGCATATTTTGTTAGCAAGGTGTCAAGCCAGACCAGCTCAGGGTGCAGCTTAAATGCACATAAATGCACTCAGTGTGCTGACAGACCTAATGAACCTGCAGGGAGCTACAAAGGCTTTATCCTGGAGAAAAACAGGCTCGGGGGGGATCTCACCACTCTCCACAACCCCCTGAAATGAGGAGGTAGCCAGCTGGGGGTTGGTCTCTTCTCCCAGGCAACCAGAGACACAGGACAAGGGGACATGGTCTTAAGCTGTACTAGGGGAGGATATTAGGAGAATTTCTTCACTGACAGGGTGATCAGACACTGGAAGGGGCTGCCCAGGGAGGTGGTGGAGTCACCGTCCCTGGAGGTGTTTAAGGAAAGACTGAATGCGGCACTCAGTGCCATCGTCCAGTTGACAAGGTGGTGTTTTGTGATAGGTTGGATTTGAGGATCTCCAGCCTATTTAATTTTGTGATTCTGAGGTTGGGGAGTTTTGGGGACTTGTGCTGAAGCTCTTCTAATACAAGTTGTTGTTATCGCCAGCCGGGGGGCTATGTACAAATCACGAACGGGACGGGGCTGCTGAGGAANGTCTGGTGTGCTGTTACAGTTGAAGTTACACAGATTTTTCAGGATACTCAGGTCTTTTCCTGATGCTGCTCTACCCCTGACATATCTGTCCATATCTTTCATCTTGCTCCAGATAAGTTCAACAACTTGGGATCAGCCTTTTCTCCCAGGCACTTAGGGAGAGGACAATGGAAAACAGCCTCGAGTTGTGCCAGAGAAGATGTAGTTTGGATATTAGGAGAAAAGTCTTCACTGAAAGAGTGGTTAAACATTGGACCAGACTGCCCAGGAAAGTGGTGGAGTCACCATCCCTGGAAGTGTTCAAAAGATGAGCAGATGTGGTATCATTCCTGATATGGTTTAGTGGGCAATGTGGTGATTGGTCAAAGGTTGGACTCAGTGATCTTGGAGGTCTTTTCCAACCTCAATGATTCTGCAATTCTGTGAAAATAAGTCTTCCCTTCCACCTTCTAGAGGTGAGTCCTTTTCTTATTGCTCTCCATCAATAGATCTGAAATTATTTTGTTTATATTATGAAGAAATTCTGCTGACTCCTTACCTGGTCTTCAGGGATTGGATCTGCATTTAGAAGATGGACCACAAAAACTCCAGCCATGAGGCAAAGCTTTACAAGTTTGTGCCTGTTCTCTCTGAAGAGCCATCTGTGGATGGCTATACAGGGGCCAACATTTTATTTATTCATTGGTGCAAACAAAACAGGTACACCAGGATTGTTTGATCTGCTTGAGAACACCAATTCAACAACTTCTTCCTGTTGTTCAATCCTAACTAGCTTTGGATGCTGAAATGCAAGGAAGACCAGGGAAAAGCAATGAAACAACACCCAAGCTGCCTGTCACTGAAGGCAGTGCTGCTGCAAAAGGCTGGGGAACATGTTGGAGACATAACCCATTTCCTGGTGTCCACTGGGTGTTTATGGCAATGGTCATTGATGCAGCAGGCTGAGTGCCACAGCCAGCAGGCACAGCAGGCATTTCACAACCTCTGGGGCTGGGGAGAGCAGACAACATCCCCCAGCTGGTGCAGAAGCAGCATGGCCAGAGTGGGGGGTGTATTCTGCTTTCTTTCTACCAGATTATTCCTGTCCCAATTCCACGATGAGTCTCCAGATTCAAGGCAATGACACCCAAAGCAGGCTATGACTTGGTGGCTCTTTTAGTGCATGCTGGAAAGCACTCCAAGTATTTAGAGAGCAACTTAAATTAAAAAAAAAAAAAAATTAAAAGTAAGCTTGACTTTGTCCCTCACATCGTTCTGCTGCTTTGTATTTCTCTGTGCTCTCATTTCCTGCTGCATAGATCAATCTGCTGCCTGGTCTTGGGCATGCTGCTCTCATTTCCAAATCCTTGGACTTTCAGGTCTTACTTTATGGCTTGCTGCTGATCCTCTGCTATGTTTAAATCCTCTCTAAATGCAATACCCAGAATTCAATGTGTTCCCTGCCAACACAATTCAGCTTTATGCAAGCAGTGCCTATATTCAGCATTCTTTTTCTCTCTACAGTGAATTTCCAGGTTGATGTAGAAATATGTCATCTCCCCTTTGTCCTCCAGCATATCTGCTCCTAAAAGTTGTGAATTCTCGTTGCCATTTATAGAGGCTTTCAGACAATTAATGACCATCACCTTTGTGATCATGGTGGAAAAGATTTGTTTCCATGTGTTATTTGGGATTAGTCTCTATCAGAGCCCAAGGGTCCAAGTAGAGCTTCAGTCCCCTCTTCATTTTGACTCTATTATCTCTTTTTAGCACCAAAAAACCCCTGTCTTATCAAATTAAGAATTCCTTTTTGCTGTGGAAAAGTAGCATCAGTAGTAAAGCTATTCAATATCCCCACTGATCACACTGCAGCTATTTCAAAATCTATGGGTCAAAAAATGTTTCTTCTGCTTATAAATATGTCCCAAAAAAAACAACAGAAAAAGACAAAACAAAAAAGCACTGAATCAAACAAGGAGCACACCAAGTTCACCTCTGATTGGACCATCAGAAATAAAATTCAAGTTTCTGATGACTCACAGCACAATGACCAGAGCTGGTGAACACTGGACTCAGCTTTCTCAAAACCATTCAAAGTGATTAAGTTTATGGACCCCTAAGAGAATTTTAATTTTGAGTTGCCAGGGAGCTGCAAGCCCAAGCTGCTCTTCCAGGGAGGGCAAACCAGGAAAGGGGGTGACAGGAAGGGGAGCTGGGGCAGCACCCTCACCACCAAGGGCTCAGTGCCACAGCACCTGAGCAGGAGCAGAGCAGGTCCAGTGACAAAAATCAGGGTCAGCCCAAGGGTCAGGGACCTCCAGAGAGGAAATAAAGGAGATCCAAGGCCAAGACAGACAAATGAGTGAGTTGGGTCAGGTTCAGCATAGTGCATGGGCAAGAGGGCAGAGTAATGACACAGCTCAGGCAGGGACCAAGAGCAAGGGACTGAATTTAAGTTTAACTCCCAGGCAAAGAGGTGCTGCTCCCATAGAGGCATCTCACAGCTCTGTAATCCAAGGATGCAGAGGGGTGTGCCTCAGACCTGGCCTAAATTATGGTCATACAAAACCCTGGGGCAAGGGGAAAATAAGGAAAGAGTGTCTGTGCACAAACTTTGGCACAAAGCAGCTGCTCCTGTACTCATAACTCAAAGAGGGATGAGGCAGAGGCACAAATGGTGACTCTTCATCATCCATGCACTCTGTTGGGTGCAGCTTTGTCCTGTTCTCCCTAGGAATGACCCAGGTCCTGTGCAGCACATGGCAGGGACCATTCCCAGTGGAGTGTTTGGATGCTGTCCTCTCTCTGCACAGGAGATGTCCCTGCTCATTGCAGGGGGTTGGATTAGGTGACGTTTAAAGGTCACTTTCAACCCAAACCATTCTATGTTTCTATTTCATAATTTAATCATGAGGACATAACCAGGCCTTGGATTCACAGGACAGCCCCCGGCCTTATTTAATTCAGCAGCAGGGAAACATTCCCTCCTGGATTCTACCATCACATTCATTTTCCCTCTTCCTATAAATCCTCCTTATTTCCAGCCCTGATGCTAATCAAACATAACCAGAACTCAGAATTCCAACAGCTTGTTAAAGTGAAATGTGGTGATTATCTGTTACCCTTAAAAGAGAGTACAATGCCAGCCCCCACAAATGTCAAATCAATGCCTGTGTGGCTCAGCTGCCTCATCCAAAGGACTCCTGAGGACACCCACCATGATTTTATTGACTACACTTCTGTGGAAATAATTTGGAGAACAAATCTGGGACACCTGGAAGCCACGTAGAAAATACTGGGATAAAGTGATTTATGGGATTTCATAGCTTTAAGCTGAAGGAGGGTAGATGTAGATGAGATGTTAGGCAGAAATTCTTCCCTGTGAGGGTGGTGAGGTCCTGGCACAGGCTGCTGCTGTGGTTTCCTCATCCCTGGAAGTGTTCAAGGCCAGGTTGGATGGGGCTTGGAGCAAGCTGGGATAGTGGAAAGTGTCCCTGATCATGGGAGGGATTTGGAACTGGATGATTTTTCAGGTGCCTTCCAAGCAAACCCATTCCATGATTCAATGATTTGTCCCCAACACCCAGTCTAAGCAGAGCTGACAGAAAATGCTGAATCTCATCACCTTTGTCAAACTAAATCAGCAATTTTTGCCCCTAAAGCAGTTTCCTAACAGGAACTTTGGAGAGGAGAAGGCAGGGGATGAGGAGAGGATGAGAATGAAAAGCAAAGAATGATTCACAGCTGCAGCATTTTCTGATTAGATAATGATGGTTTGTGATACAATACGAACATGTCCTGTTTACACTGGACCTTGCAGCCTGATCTGACAGGCAACAGCAAAAGCAATTATACAAACACCATTCCTGAAATATGTTTCACTAGATACTGTTACAGATACCCAGTGCTAGAGACTGTAAAATCTCCCCAGGAAGTATTTCAATCTCCTTATCATTAAACAGCTTTTCTTAATATCAACCCTGATTCTTTCTTGCTGCAGCTTAAGTCCATTACTTCTTGTTCTTCCCAACTGTAATAAACAAAAAAAAGCAGTGATTATTCTTTTCCTCTTTGCAGCAGACTTTTATGCACCAAGAGGCCTTTATCTTCTACTCTATCTTTTCTTTTTTAGCTTAAGCAACTCTTTTTGTAATCTTTCCTCTGCAGCCTGGCTTGGCAGCTCTCGGATCACTCCTGCTGCTCTCCCATGCCCTCAGTAACTGCCCCGTGCCTCAAAGGGAGTGCCCAGCACCAAAAAGAAGATTAAAGTGCCCTATTCTAATGTGATGAAGACTCACACAAAAGCCACTTAAGGATTAATTAATTTAATAGAGAATTAAATTAATTAAAGCCGCATTCAAGTAAAATTACTTAGAGAATTATTTTTTGAGGAAACTAAAGCTTGTGTTCTCAACCCAGGCATAATAAACTGCCCTGCAATGGGATCTCTCCTACTCAGTGTGGCTCACTCCCACATGAAGACAAACATCTGGATATGAGCTGCCCTGTAGGATCTGGCACATCCACACAGACCTGAGGGATACGGCACAGGCCACGTTTGGGGCTGGTACAGACCCCACAGTCTGGGGGATCCTATCTTTCAGCAGCCATATGAAATCAAAATGCTTCCTAGATCTCCAGTGAGGATGTAGGCCACCTGGGCAACACTTCCAGTGATCAATTCCTGATTTGGATACAACCAAAGTTAGTTGAGATGGATCCCACCTCATGCATAGCTGGGCTGTAATGAATTCCATATTCATGCTCATTGCTTGTGGCAGAGAAAAGCAGCACTTGGATTTTCTTCTTCTTGAGATGTAAGGAAGCCATGCTGATAGTCACCAAAAATTAGGTTTAATTGTTGCTTCACTAGTTTCAGATCTATTTAAATCTTGCCTGGATGGGGACAAATATGGCCTAGTATTAACAAGATTGCAATCCCTCAAACTAGAGCAAGATTAGCATCCTTATACTATTCAATATTCAGTAATAAACCCTTTTAAAGGCACAGCTGGGAAGAGTCAGGGAAAGCTTGGAGACTGTGAGTAGAATTTAAGATTTCTCTGCTTAGAAAAAAATAAAATTACCTTCACGCTCATGAATTCTCCCCAGTACTATTAAATCAGCAAATGTGATCTGTATAGTGGATAAAGCTCTGTTCTCCTTCCATTAATGTGCCTTTGACATCAGTGAAAGTCTGAAGTTACAGATTATTCCTTTTTCTTAAAACTCTAAACCAAAAAAAAATGTTTCAGAAAAAAGGTAATATCAACTGGGACAGACTCTAAAGAGGAAAGATAAATACGAATAGAGTTTATTTTACTTTTTATATGCTTCAGGTCTGTGTAAGAAAAATGTCTTCTACAGTAAAAAGAACTGATGCCAGAATTGTTTCTTGTAAATCCCTCACCATGTTGTCTGTAAAAAGGAAGAATGATACGTTGTGGCTCACTAGACAAAAACCAAAAAACTATGAAGAATATACCCAAGCCCACTAAAAACAGATCAAATGCAGCACTTACTGTGACATAAAAATCATAATGAATTTTCAACCCACCTTCTAAATTGTTTTTCCTAGAGTCATCTTAACAAAAAAGTAAAAATGAAGTTGTGCTTTATGAAGAGGAGCAGGTTCCTGTAGACATTTCCTAGTCTCCTAAATTCATTCTGCTGAAAACTTTAATCCCTTAATTCCCCAGCAGGGAATTTAGGAATGACTGAATCTTGCAAAAGGCTTGAGCTGACAATGCTGAACTCATAACAGGGTGTGAGGTAGAACAAAATTAAGAGACATCAGAGCTGGCCATACAAGAACAAGCTTCTATTTTCTATTTATTCAAATTTTCTAAACAAGGACAACCCTCACATGATAGAAAATATTCTATTCAATATTCTCACATTGTAGAAAATATTTCCCTGAAGACCAGGAAGTCAAGTGTCTCTTTGTCTAAGGAAATCCTTTCTCTTCACAAAGAGAGATATGCAATGACCCTTTCAAAGTGAAATGAAATCCCAAACTGTCCCACCCTGCACAGAACTCCGTGCTTTTCATTCCTCATTTCAAAATGTTTCCAAGAGCTTTGCGTGTTGCTGAAGTCAGATTTAGAAAGGCTATAATTGACTCTCTTTTCTCCTCTTGAGCACAAGTTGAACTTAACAATTCCCATTCTCCACTTCTGATAGTGCCAGGCCACGACCCCAGAGCTGTGCCACAAAGGTGTCCTACCAGGCCTGTGATTTCTTTCAGGAATATGGAAAACACCTTTGATTAAAGTGCTCCCAAGCTTTGTCAAAATGGAAATAAAAGCAATTTCATTTTCTGTAGCTTTTTTCTCCTTACATATCATTTTCCCTTCATGATCAATACAGTTATTAAAGCACAACAGGTGAATAAGCATTTACTTTCTCAGCTGCTTCCTGACCATTGGAGATGCCCCAGGTTCTTTGCAGCATTTAAACACAGCTAACACAGGTGAAAGTGATTTGGGGGAGAACAACAGCCTTCCATAGCAGACGCCAGAAGAGCAGCAGGATTCCCTACTCAGCACAAAAGGACACTAAATATTAGTTTTTAGGCAAAGAAGTCAAACTCTCACTGTCTAGTAAAGTGGTTTTTTTGAAGGTACTTGTCTATCAGCATGAAAGCAGGATGTTCACCTCCTGGGCACTGTTCATCACAGACTGAGGTACAATATCCAAGAGAAACAGGATGAACAATCTTCCAGAGGCTTGGGAAAGGAAGCTTAGCCTGTTTTCTTCCAGCTGCCTAAATTTTAAGTACCAAGTCTGATGAGATGACGCCGTACTGCCTGCAGGTCCCTTACACTGTCCCTGTGGAAAGGTGGACTGTTAAACTGGTGCTCATGAAGTAAATCCAGTTAAAAATCAAGACACAGAAACTGGAATATAAATCCCCATAGTAGAATTTGACTATTAGTTTCACTGTGGCTTTGAAAACCAATGTGGCATCTTTAGAGTCACCCAATGGTTTGGGTTGGGTGGGACTTCAAAGGTCATCTCATTCCAAACCCCTCACCATGGGCAGGGACACCTTCCACTATCCAAGGTTGCTCCAAGCTCCATCCAACCTGGCCTCGAACACTTCCAGAGATGGGACAGCCACAGCTTCTTTGGGTGATATGTGCCAGGGCCTTCACTCTCATAGTGAAGAATTTCATCCTTATATCTAACAGAAATTGACCCTTTGTCAGTTTAAACCCATTGCCCCTTGTCCTGCCACTCCAGGCCCTTCTTAAAATTCCCTCTCCAAGTTTCCTGTCCATTCCCTTTAGGCATTGGAAGGGGCTCTAAGGTCCCCCCAGACCTGATTCTCTTCTCTTCTCTTCTCTNCCCATTACACTTTAGTGACTTTAAATTAAATACTTGAGGAATGGTGACACTTCCTGGACAGAAAGGAAAGGAAAACTGAGCAGGGGGACACTGCTGCCTGCATGTGCAGATTTTCAGCAGAGGTTTCCAGTGCAAACACTGACCAAGCTCAACCAAATTCTGCTGCTTGATGAGATGTGACAAGCTCACAGCCCAGTGCAATAACACTTCAGGCTACACAGCTGGGACTCAAGGATACTTCAATTCTGTTCCTCATTTCCATGGATCCCAGTTAGGTATGCATCTCCAGTGATAATATTCCTAACTCCTTGGTATCTCTAGCCCATTAAGAGGTAAGTTTAATACAATTTCTCAAAGCTTTGACCTTTGAGCAGGGCAATTTATTATATGTGCTGCCACTGGGCACAAAGATGAGTCCAAGTGTGGTTTTCCAGTCAGTAACCAAGGATTTCCATTCACTCCTCTGTTAAATGAGGCCATTAAGAGAAATGTAACTCACTAGTTTATGCTGCTGCTAGCAAGGGAAAATTGCTTTTTAATCTCTGACCCCTCAAAATGAAATTGTACCCTGGAAAGAGATTCTATTAAACAAATGAATTAGAAAAACAAAAGACAGTCTGTGATTTCCTTCTGCCATCTCTGACTTGTCACAGATCAGACTTGCTCAGAGCTTTCAAAGAGAAAATTCTTGCCTTTGAAATACTGAATGCAGGCCACCACAATCAGTGTGACTGATATTCTTAAAATAAGAATATTCTTGACTTGGAACAGCCCCAGAGCTGCATTCCACCAAGGTGAACAGTCAGTAAAATCTGTGTCCTACCTACTCATCTTCTCACCAGAGAAAATAGATTGATCAGCAATGGCTCACTACTAAACTTGCTCTCAAGTCTTTCATATCACACTAAATCACAGAATGGCTTGGGTCAGGAAGAACCTTAAAGATCATCAAGTTCCACCCCCCTGCCATGGGCAGGGACACCTTTCTCTATCCCAGGTTGCTCCAAGCCCCATCCAACCTGGACTTGGACAATTCCAGGGATGGAGCAGCCACAGCTTCTCTGGGCAACCTGTGCCAGGGCCTCACCACCCTCACAGGGAAGAATTTCTTCCTAATGTCCAATCTAAACATGCAATCTAAGTTTATTTATTTATTTAAATAAAATTTTATTTTATTTATTTAAATTTCAAGTTTAAAGCCATTCCCCATTGTCTTATTACTCTGTCCTTGTAGAAGTTCCTCTCCAGATTTGTTGTATCCCCCTCCAGGTACCTCAAAGACCACAATAAGTTTACCCTGTAGTCCTCCCTTCTCCAGGCTGAACAATCACAATTCTCTCAACCTTTCCTCACAGGAGAGGTGCTCCATCCCTCAAATCATCTTCATGGCCTCCTCTGGATTCCTTCCTTTCTCCACTCATGCCCCTTCCACTTCCTCCTTGAACGGTTTGTGCTTAAATAAAAAACGAGCTCACGGTGGATAATTTTTTTTTTATTCTCCCAAAAATGTCACAGTTGGTGTTTTATAATAAAGGGGGAAAAAAAAAGACTAAGATACTACCTGGATCAGGCATCTTCCCCTTTTGGATAGTACAAATGAAGAGATGTTCTGCTGTGATTAAAAACGGCCTGAAAGATTTTACCTTTACACACAGGAACACACGACATCCAAAAGCTCTAAACAACCCCTTTCTTAATAAATATTTGATCGCACAGATCCATTATTTACAGAAAACAAAGAGAGTTTTAAATAAATGTTGTGGCTCAGACCTTGCTGAGGTTAAGTTGCTGGATTCACACAGTTCATTTATCACACGGACTGGCACTGACTCGAACACCACTTCCCACAGAAAGCAGCTGTTTTGTAAATGGCTGCATTAAAATACAGTAAAAAAGCAGGCAAAGACAGAAGCTGCTTCAAAATAAAGCACTCTACCATCTGAAAACTCAGCCTGCTGTTTATAGGGAGCCAGTGAACAAGGAAAAAAGGAGGCAGAAGTTTTATTCCAACCAGCTGCTGCTGGTGAAGGGTCTAGAGCACGAGTCTGATTGATGCCTTGAGAAGGCTGACCTACAACAGAGGCTGGACAGAGCTAAAGAATAAAGTAGGAATTTATTAAAAGGCCTCAATGGATACACCTTGGGCAGCACAAGAGCCCAGCCAGGACTACACCCAAGATGAACCCAAAATGGTCACAAAATGGACAACTGGTCAGGGGGTCCCACACTTTTATAAGTCTTGGTCCATTTGCATA